>JAGFNQ010000167.1:161216-557440 GCA_024364735.1 Boesenbergia rotunda
TTAAAAACTTGAGTTTGAATTTTGAATTTGAGTTATATTAATTTTGATTTTGAATTTTAATTTTAATTTGAATTTTAATTTTAATTTGAATTTGAATTTGAATTTTAATTTTAATTTGAATTTGAATTTGAATTTGAATTTTAATTTTAATTTAAATTTTAATTTTAATTTTTAATTTTAATTTTAATTTTAATTTTAATTTTAATTTTAATTTTAATTTGAATTTTAATTTTAATTTTAATTTTAATTTGAATTTGAATTTGAATTTGAATTTTAATTTTAATTTTAATTTTAATTTTAGTTTTAATTTGAATTATCAATAATTTAAATTTGGTTATCCTTATTCATCTCACTCGGTCTAAGTTATCAATCAAGGGAGTCCTATGATTTTGTGAGATGGTTTTGAGTTTGATTAGAAAAGTTAACTTGACCTTGTGTTAGATCCAAGTTTAACAAGTAGTAATTTAAAAGTACACTTCAATAATTGGCTTCCAGGCCATGGCGAGGCACAGTGGCCTTCTTTGGCCGAAGCCTTATTGGAGCAACAACCATTTTCTAGGCAAAGCCGCTTAAAGAAGTTGAACTTTTAACTTACTCATTGAAAACCTTGGTACTAAATAGTACAAGATTCAAATTAACTTTGAAGCTAATCCTAAGTGCCCACCTGGGCAGAGGCTGATTTTAAGGTGCCAACTAGTTTGGAGCCTCCCCCTAAATTGTAGACTGGGTGTTTAGGGTCAATGTAATGGATGTCCCTTTTTGGGACATAAAATTGATTCTGACCTACTTGCTTTGTTAGATAAGCTTTCGGAACCCACGCTTTTCGTTGATTTTTGCGGGGGTGGATAAAGGAGATAAAAGATCTTTGGTTCGATCTTGATTTATATCCAATCCCAGATTTGTTGTACATGCCCTTTTGTGATCCAAGAATAAGGTCAAGGTTCTTGGATCGGGTTGTGAAAGTTGCTAGTAGATCCTTAAGTTTTAGGACTTCACCCTTTAGGGTTAAGTTTTCAGTTTCAAGCTCAATTAATTTTTGATTTTTAGTTTGTTCAGTTAATGTTATGGTATTAATTAATTGCTCCTTAAGGTCTTGATTTTCCTTAAGAAGCTGGTCATTTCTAGATTCAGATTCAAGCAATTTTTTATTTAAAACAGAAATAATTTTAAAGAACTTTTTATTTACTGAATCTAAATATACCTTAGTCGAGTCGTCCGAAAAGAGTCCGATCTCTTGACTCGACTCGTATTCGGAATCCTCGTCTTGCTCCGAGTCCGATTCTGGTCCGGTTGCCATCAGTGCGAGGTAGCTTGCATTCTTCGGTTGTTCATCGTCGGAATCGTCCGAGCTTTCATCCCACGTGGCTTGAAGAGCCTTCTTCTTTTTGTTCTTAGTGGGTTGGTCCTCTTTCTTGTAAGGGCATTCATGTTTGAAGTGCCCTTTTCTGTTACAGCCGAAGCAGATCATTTTGCTTTTACCTTCAGTGCTGTAGGGCTTCATCACCTTTTGAATATCCTTCTTTGAAAGTTTGTTCTTCCTTCTGGTGAACATTTTTCTTACCAAGTTCACCAGTTGTTCTTCTTCATCAGAGCCTGACTCATCTTCAGGTTCTTCTTGGACTTTTCTCTTTGATTTGGCTTCCTTTGGTGAACCTGCAAATAAAGCTAGCCCTTTCTCGGCCTTGGCGTTAGTCTGTTCGTGCAGTTCTAATTCACAAAACAATTCATCTAAATTAATTTTAGAAAGGTTCCTAGAAATTTTATAGGCATCTATAATAGATGCCCATAGTGAATTTCTAGGGAATGCATTTAAAGCGTACCTTATTATGTCCCGGTTCTCCTGTTTGTGCCCGATCATGTGGAGTCCATTCAGTATGTCCTTGATCCGGGCGTGGAGTTGGCTAGCAGATTCTCCTTCCTGCATTTTTATATTAAATAACTTATTTAAGAGTAAATCCCTTTTTGTTACCTTGGCATCAGAGGTGCCTTCATGTAGTTCAATTAATTTGTCCCATAGCTCCTTTGCTGAGTCGGTTGGTCCAATTCTGTTTAGCTCCTCTTTGGTAAGTCCGCACTGGAGGGTGTTCTGGGCTTTGAACTCGGTCTGAGCCTTTTTCTTCATTTCTGAGTTCCATCTGTCGGGCCTTAGTGGAGCATTATTTCCCTCATCCATTGGCGGTGTGTAGCCTGTTTGAACTGCAAACCACTGATCCATGTCGGTCTTCAGATACACCTCCATCCTTCTCTTCCAGTAGGGAAAGTCTTCCCCATTAAAGAGGGGAGGGCGAGCAGTGCTATAGCCTTCACCTTGGGCCATTTAACTTCTGTGCACACGAAATAAAAGTAGAAAAAATATCCCAAGACTGGGTCTTGGATTAGTAGTGCGGGAAATGATAAACTAACTAAAAAGCAACTTGAACGGTGTTGCACCAGATTCAAGTAAAATCAAACGAACGGAAAAAGTAATCCAAATCTAGGCAACAATACCTAATTTAGATCAAGTGTAGCGAAAAACCAAAACTCGAAAAAAAAATGGATTTCCCCCGGCTCTTATGGTGGTTGCACCGATACAGAGCGTACCAGGCTCTGATACCACTTGTAGGATCGATGCACGTGAGAGGGGGGGTGAATCACGTGACTTTTAAAAAATTAAATCAGAGTGCTTTAAAGAGCGTGCACAGCGGAAATGAAAGAGACGAAAAACAAACACGCAAACACGAACGATTTTTACTTCGTTCGGAGCCTTCGGCGACTCCTACTCGAAGGCCCAGGTCCCTCGGACCTTTCCGTTGGGCAATCTACTAAAACTCTCTATCGGTCAACCCCGATAGAGTAGGCGAGTACAAATGAAATGAAAGTGTGACAACCCCACACTTTCAAGTAATTAAGTGCAAATAAAGTATTAAAAGAAATTCTTCTTTTTACCGACGTCCGGAGTAGGTCGACTCTTTCGGGGCAGCGGGACGTCGTCGGCTCGAAGTGTAGCGTTTCCGGAGCAGGGCGCAAGCGTAGAAGAACTTGGAGCGTTGAAAAAAGTGTTGTCCTTTGAAGAGGGTCGAGACCCTCTTTATATAGGGCAGGGGGCGCCCGACATGCTCGGGGCTCCCCCCACGTGGCTGTAGATCCGGCGATGCTCCGGTCAGAGCTAATCTCGTCTACTTCGGGATTGCTTTTGACTGGGGCGCCCGACACGCGCGGGGCGCCCGATTGACCGGTCAAAATCCCATCTTCTGGCTTCGCGAGGGTGAGCTGCGGCAGCTGGCAGTGAGGTGGCACAGGGGGCGCCCGATTCAAGCGGGGCGCCCCGAATAGCGCTGCTGTCGGGGCGTTTACCTCTCCGCGGACTTGGGTTGACTCTGGGGCGCCCGACACACCCGGGGCGCCCTGCTCAGCTACGGCCTCACTCCTTTGAGGCTCTCTGAGCTGCAGAAACACAGTCCTTCGGTCCTGCATCCAGGGTTAGTCCAAAACAAGGCTAGTACTAAAATAAGATACAATTCTAAGTTAATTAGATCCTGTCTCCCAGACCAGGATCTAACCAGGACTCAACTTAGATCACCTAAATGGGTCTAAGTTGGACCGCGCCTAAAGTCCAAGATTGGACTCGTCCTCACTGGGTCGCTCCTCCAGTGACTTACCTTACTTACCCATTGTGCAGCTCTACTTGACTTCTTGACCCTACCAGGACTTCCTGCCAAGGCTCAACCACCTTGGTCTTCTTGCCAAGTCTCAACCAACTTGGTCTTCAGCCAGTTGTCAGGTCCCGCGGACCCAACTGGACTTCCCACCAGGACTCAACCATCCTGGACTTCAGCCTGGTATCTGGTCCTAAGTCTTTCAACCCTGCACACTTGGTAAAGAGGTTAAACACACACAACCCTAACTTTAACCACTTTGTCATACATCAAAACCCGAGTTTGACTGTTAGTGCAAACTGCACCAACATCTTGTACCCATAAAGTTTGATATCAACTAAAGTTTTGCTTGTATTTACTATACAACTCACATATAGCCCAAGTGGGAGATTGTTGGATATTATTATTATCCATATTAGGTGGGTTTATTTGTAAGTTGCACATGTAAATACAATTTGAGCCCTTAAAGTGATCTAAGTTATGTTTATTGGGTTTCAGATTATTGGATGCGGGTTCAATGTATAGAACCCTTTAGACCAATCTGTTATTATCTATGGGCTGATAACAGATTGGATTTCTATATAAAGGGGAGATCCCCAAGAGTTTAGGTGATCTAGATGACCTAGTTTTTTGTTCCCCATTGACAAGAAATTTTACGGTGCCATCAAAACCTAAGCTCCTTGGAAGATTCTCCTTTTTCTTTCCGCTGCATCTTCTTCCACAGGGATCAAGCCGACGACGCTACGACAAGGACAATGACTCTTCAATCATGTTCTTTATCATTCAGTTTATATTATTTTATTCTTGTCATGCCATGATTCGAAGAAATAATAGATCCATATTTATATGTCTTGTATTTTCTCTTTTGAATTCTTATTTTATTTCTAGAATTCATATGGTAAGGAGAAAACCCAAGTTCTATCAACTCTCTCTCTCTATATATATATATATAATTTCCAACTATTTCTTCTTCTTCCCTCTCTATGAGCCTCCGTAGTTTCAGTAGTTAGGCCTGAGGGCCGGTAGACCTTGAGATCGGTGAAAATTCCGGCGATGGACCCAATTGCTGCGGCGACGGAGATGACGCAACAGGCCAAGCTCAGCAGTTGCAGACACAGCCACCTGGTGCTCCAACTGGGGATTTGCTTTTGCTCGATGTACATTTCCACCGGGAAGTAGATGGTGAGCGGCCAGAATCCGATGGCGCCGAGGAGGCCGACGACGTCATTGAAGAAGGCGAGGAGCATCGAGATGATGGTCGTCGCCACCACGAAGACGGAGCGCCACACGAGGCAGAAGAGGCAGAGCTTGTAGCCATCTCCTTGGAGGAGAAGGCAGCCTCCGACCACGTCTTGGCCGTCCACTTCTCGACGAAGGAGAACAGAGGTTGGCAAAACACCTGGTAGGCGCCGACGTGGTGGACGATGATGGCGGCGTTTGCGATGTCGAGGAGCCAGAAGGGGTTGTAGAAGCCGAAACCGGTGAGCAGGCTGTCCGGCGTCTCGTCGCCGAACGCGCCGTAGCCCATGGTGGTCACGCAGATGCTCAGCAGAGAGGCCTCTTCATCTCCGTCACGTCGCCGACGCGGATTCCGGCGAGGCTTCCTTTGAATCCCTTATTCTCTGTTCGCAAACAGAGCAGACCAAGGAGCAGTAAGCAGAGAGCAGAGAGAGGTATGTCGTCGGTCATCATCGTGGACTTACCTACGACCTGGACGACGCCGACTCGCCGAGAGCGAGGCCGACAGTGGAGTAGGTAAAGGACATGACGGCGGCGATGGAGAGCCACCAGATCTCATCGAAGCCGGGAATCTGCGACAGGAAGATCTGTACGACGCCGAAGATGATCATGTAGGGATTAATGCTGTTGGTGCGGTGGCGAGGATCGCTGTGGCCGTTCTTGTGGAAACAGTTCGATCTCTCGATGGAAATGTTCTAGAGAAAACGGCGGCGAGCATTATGAGCTCCGCTTACGTCATGCTAATGGAGGAAGCGATGGTGTAGCCACTAGTAGGGATGACCAACAATTCGGATAAATCGAATAAATAGATCGAACCAACTAATTTTTTAATTTCGGTTCGGTTAATTCGATTTTTAAAATTCGGTTATTTCAATTATATCGGTTCAATTTCGATTTTTCACGCTGTTATTCGGTTAAACCGAACAAACCGAAAGTATCAGTTCGGTTGGGTGGGCCGTGGGGGCTGGACCGTAGGGTGGGCTGGCGACTGCTGCGGACTGCGGTGCTACCTCTGCAGAGTCTGCAGTGCACTGCTGCTGGGACGCTGGCCTGCTGCTGGTGTAAATATTAAATAATATACTAATATGTAATTGAAATTTGAAAAGCCTAAAAGGTAAACCCTAAAATCCCTAACTTCCTCGCTCGCCGCTCGGCCGCACCGCCCGCCCGCACCACGCAGTCCTCACCCACTCACGCTCGTCGGCATCGCTCGCCTCTCGCTCGTCTCTCTGTTCTCACAACCGATCACCTACAAGGCTACAACTCCGCCCGCAGTCCTGTGCAAGCGCAACTCCTCTCGTCGCCGTCTTGCCGTAGCTACAAACCTACAACTCCCTCAGCCGATCCGCCTGCAACTCTCCCTCGAGCGACTCCACATCTTTGAGGCTCTCCTCCCTGCTTAACCGTGCCTCCTCCCGTGACCCGTTGCAGTCTCGCAGACATTCGGTCCTTCCTCTGACTACTCAACGTCTCAGCCTTCCTCTCTCTACTCAACGTCTCATTCAGTACTCACTGGCTCAACGTCTCAGCCTTCCTCTCTCACCTTCTCAGTGGCTGAGTCCCCACATCCGACCACAACTCCACAAGTCCACAGCAGCAAGCAATTGCCCTAAGTCCTAACTGGTAAGTATGATTTATGAAAGTTATGATACCTACTTAACAGTTTGAAATTTTAATCATTGATATTGTATGGCATATGAATTTTGATGAATTCTAATGAACTCAAGTTTCATATTTATCTTTCAGCTATAGTTATTTATATTTTAAATAGTTTTATCACATCTTGCAATATTTTGAACAGTATTTGTGCATCTTTGATCTGATATCAATGCAAGGAGATTTATCGAATATGGATGTTAATAATAGTTGTTCAATACCACAATCTGAAACTGGTCCTTCAGAGGGAACAAAAACAGCTGTAGAGTCTAAAGGGAAGGTAATGAAGAGAAAATCAATGAAACCAAAAAGTGAAGTATGAAATCATTTCATAAAGTTTACTAATGATGCATCGGAGATAAAAGCTAAATGCAAATATTGTGATAAAGAATTTTTTTGTGATCGATACAAGAATGGAACGACAAGCTTAGATCTCATATTACCTCATGTAAAAAACACCCTTCTGCTCTTGAAACAACTCAAGTACAATTAACTTTACAAAGTTCAAGAGAGAGTGAGGTGTGTTTGACTTCTTGAAAATTTGATCAAGATGCATCTAGAAAAGCGTTAGCTAAAATAATCGTAATGGATGAACTTCCTTTCAAATTTGTAGAAAGAGAAGGATTTAAAACATTTATGGCTATGGTATGTCCAAAGTTTCGAATTCCTTCAAAATGAACAATTGCACGTGATTGTGTTGAGTTATATACAGTTGAAAGGGAAAAATTGAAAAAATTATTGCATGATTCAACACAAAGAGTTTGTTTGACCACTGATACATGAACATCGATTCAAAAAAACAACTATATGTGTCTAACAGCTCATTTTATTGATATAAATTGGAATTTACAGAAAAGAATTCTCAATTTTCATCCAATTACAAGTCATAAAGGTGAGGCTATTAGCTTAGCCATTGAAAATTGCTTGAGAGGTTGGGGAATTGATCGAATTTTCACTATTACAGTTGATAATGCAAGTTCAAATGAGGTTGGGGAAAAATAAATTTGACAAATATTGGGGAGATCCTAAGAAAATTAATAAGTTGCTTTATATTGCGGTGGTGCTTGATCCAAGGCATAAATTAGATTTCGTAGAATTTATGTTGATTGAATTATATGAAGATGAGAAAGGTGCAAGAATGGGAAAGATAATAAAGGACACTTTATTTGCTTTGTATAAGAATTATAAGGAAAAAAATGGAGCCTCAATGTAATACTTCAAAAGTTCCTTCTATTTCAGAATCAGTTGGCAGTAAAGATACTTCAACAAATATGAATGATTTGAAAAGGCAATCAATTATAACGAAATATAAGAAACAAAAGACACAAGTTTTTGGTGATGGTAATAGTCAGAATTAGACAAGTATCTTAACGAAATTGTTGAAGAGTATTGTGATACTTTTGACATTTTGGGATGGTGGAAGCAAAATTGTCACAGATTTCTTATACTTGCTCAAATTGCTCATGATGTATTAGCTGTTCCGATATCAATAGTTGCTTCAGAATCTGCTTTCAGTACTGGTGGTCGGGTACTTGATTGTTTTAGGAGTTCATTGACTCCTAAGGTGGTAGAAAGTCTTATTTGTACTCAAGATTGGCTTTGGTTAAATTTGAAACCACTCAACATTGAAGAAATTTTAGAGGATGTGAAAAAATTTGAAAGTGGTAAGTTTTTCTTTTTAAGAAAAATATAATTTGATTTTTATTTATAATTATAAACTTTTAAAGTATTTATTTAACTTGTATTTTTTTAATCAGAATTCTCAAAAATTATAATGGACTCGTCTTCTTCGACAACATCGATGCCACAATAATCAACGGTATGTTTAAATATTGTATTTTATTTAACTTGACCTTGAATTTATCTGATGATGTAAGTGAACTGAGCAGTAAATATTAATCTGACATGTTGCAGTAAATATTAATCTTATGCTATTTGATTTATATAATGCAACTTGATTGGGAAAGGATTGCTGATTTGCTGACACATGACATGGCTAAGTTGGGGTTGATTTGCTGATTTGCTGATTTGTTCTTGAACTTTAGTCCCTTTAGCTTTCAACTGTTACATTCGTCATACTTTTGGTGTAATGGTGTTAAACAATGAAGTTGTCTCAATGTTGTGACTTTAGGAGTTGCTCCAATGATACTTTTTGGTGACTTTAGTTGTTCCAATGAATATATTTGCTGAACTATATGTGACTTTAGGAGTTGCTCAGTAAAAAAAGCTGAGCAATTTTACTGTGAAATAGGCGGATCTTCCAAAACAGGTGGATTTTTTCAGCATATTTGCAATTTTACTGTGATTCCTTATTGTCACATCATAATATTGCAGTTTCAAAATCCTTTCTTAATTTATTGCGATCTTCTAATGACATCAATTCCCTTTTATGATGATTCCCTTTTATGTTTGTAGCTTACAATAATACTGCAGATACTACAATAATATTCAGTATTACTTTGTCTTCTTGCTAATGTAGCATTGTCATTTTGTCTAAGAGCCCTGTCATTTGATTCTTGCTAATGCAACATTGTTTCATTTTGTCTTCTTTTTCATTAATTTTGTATCTCAGAGTCGGCGAGTATGCTTCCCAAAGTTGGATGCAATAAAAAAGTGCAACAATTGATATGGTCAGTGAGTCAGTGGAATCTCTTTCTAAAACCAGTTAGCATAATTCATTTTATGTATTCTATGAAGAACTTAATGACTTTTGTTTCTATATAAATTGAGTGTTCAAGTGTTTAATCACCAGATGCATATGTTGTCGTAATTGATTATCATTGTCAATCTTTGTATATTTGCAACTTCTTTTCTTTTGTGAAATGCAAAGATGCCCTGCTTCATAATATACAATTTTCCTTGCATTCCATGTGTATGATAAATATGTTTAACTCATTCTTTTTGTTCTCTTATGTAGTTTGCAGGAGCAGCATAATCCCTTGGAGCTGGTGCTCTTTTAGTTAACCCATGGGCCGTGGAACATCACAGAGGTTGCTACTTCTATTGAATATGCATTGAACATGTCTTCTGATGAAAGGGAGAAAAATAACAAGAAGATTGATGTATGCACAGGTATGTAATAGATCCTTAACATGAATTCCTCGATTTGGTTAACATGATGTTCTAGTAGATATCGGTATGATTTAAATGACATCTTTCTGTGATTTCTCGTGACTTAGTGGGAACAAAGTCTGAAGATTCAAGCTTTAATTGGAAATGAATTTAAACATCAACTATGTACTTCAATGCAATGTTAGAAATGCAGTCAGATTAGAATTTAGATGCATACTTCATTGTTAGTCTACACTTTGGGTTATTTAAACAATCTCATGTATGCTAATAACGCAATGTTTTCTGTTAGTTTATCTCAAATGGTCTGTAATTGGATTTTGCATTGCAGGATAAAGCAAGTTACATCTCTAGTCATCGAAGTCTCGCAGAACATCTTGGAACATCGGTTACTCATCGCGTGCCTGAGATTTGTTGTAGACTTTCTAAAGAAATCTTGAGATGCATTGCTGCTATTTATTGTAAACTTGCAAGTCGACCACCTCACAATATCGATCTGTTGGATTCACCGACACCTTCAGTATTATCTACAAGCACACTATCTACAAGAGATCCAGGTGATAGCTGGAGTCCTGGATTCCGATGTGAAACTACAGAAAGGAACTCTTGGCATGGATCTTACAAAGATAGAAAGAGTTCATATAGTAATATGATAGAAATTCCACAAATACACATCGATGGTGAAAGATTTAAGTATGCCTCCCACAAGTTGAATTTATTCAGGTATTCATTCACCTTGAACAGCATTAAACTTCGATGCTACCTGTTTAATATCGATCCATTTCTCTTAGGTCGCTGATTCACCGTCTCGAGGCTATAGACCCCAGAAAGATGGCACACGAAGAACAGCTCACATTTTGGATCAACATTCACAATGCACTAGTGATGCATGTATGTATACTATCTCGATTTAAGATTGCTTCAGAATTATTTCTTAAGCCATAATCCAATCTTCATTCTGAACTTTACAGGCACTTCTAGCATACGGGCTTCGCGAGAACAACATGAAAGGCACTTGCTCGATATTGCGAGTTATTCTTTTCTTGTAACTATGATTCCTAGTCAATGAACCACAACATTTCTTTCAAAAATTGTATCAGGCAGCTTACAATATGGCGGGCACTCTGTGAATGCATTTATCATTCAAAGTTCTATTCTTGGATGCCAACTCAATCGACCGGCTTTGGTATATCTTAATCTTTCCTAACCTTTTCCGAGTTAATGTGTAGATTTTGTTTCCGCTTATACATTTTAATGATATCTACACAGTACTTAATGAAAATCTTCTCGGCAAAGCTACCACCAGGGAAAGACAAACACCCGTATTCGCTTGACCATTCGGAGCCACTTGTTCATTTTGCGCTTTGTTCAGGATCATCCTCGGACCCTGCTGTGAGAGTCTTGACATAAGTAATTTGCTGAAGTTGTCGATCACATTCAGTTTTCTAATACTCGGATGAACTCTGTTGTTTCCTGCAGCTCCGAGCATACACTGCCAAGGGGATACACCAGGATCTGGAGATTGCGAAAGCCGAATTCATTCAGGCAAATGTTTGTGTCGTAAGAGAAACTAAGATCATGCTACCGAAGATCTTGCAGTACTATGCAAAAGATGCATGCATGGAACTACTTGACCTTCTCGAGATGATCTGCCATCACTTTGTTAGATCTTGTACGATTGCTAGAGGGGGGGTGAATAGCAAATCTTGGCTTTCTTCTACCTACGTTGTTAGTTGCGCAAGCGGAAATACAAAAAAAAATAATAAATAACAAGAAAGCAATGCTAATAATACTGATTTACTTGGTATCCACCCCTAAGGGTGACTAATCCAAGAATTCTTCGGTGGATCACTCCCCGGATAACCTCCGGCTAGCCCTTGTCGCTCCTGTTGAGGCAATCGACCCAAGAATGATCGGGAAGATCATGGTTTTGATGTGTGTGTCAATATGTTTAAGGTTAGGGTGTTGTGTTGTATTTGATATGTGTGATTGAGTTTGCAGGACTTGGAGAATCACACATGGAGAACATATCCGAGGGACGAGAGCCGAGGGAGGAGGACTCCAAGGGCAAGCCGGGAAGTGGACTTCAAGGGCACACGTGAAGGGTGGCATGGAGGCAAGCCAAGGGAAGGCTTGTGTGAGCATCCAAGGGACGATAGCCAGAGGAAGATGACTTCAAGGGGCGAGCCAAGGGAGTGCACCTGAAGGCACACGTGAAGGAGAGTGTTCGGAGTGAATGTAAGTAAGTGGAGAGGCTAAGCAGTCGACTGGTAGGAAGCCAGTCGACTGCCAAAACTCACAGAAGATTTTCAGCCTTCGACCAGTCGACTGCCCCAGGAGCAGTCGACTGGTCACCCCGAAAAACTAGTCGTTGGCTAGCATTTAAAGCTAGACTAGTCGACTGCCAAATGGGCAGTCGACTGGTGCGGGTTGGACAGCTTGCGAAGTTGTTCTGTTCTCTTATTTAAAAGGGACTTTTTGGCACAAGTTGGGTACGGTTTTTCACTGTACCAAAGTGCTGATAGTGCCCATATTGCTCAGTTTTTCCTCTAGTTCTCTTTTGCATCTTGTAAAGAGGAAGAAGACAATCTTGTGAAGGTTTTCTCCATCTTGAAGGAGGTTTTCATAATGGAGAGTGTGCAATCGTGTGGATCCTTAGATTAGTCATCCTTTGGGGTGGATACCAAGTAAAATACTCTTGTTAGCATTGAATCTATTGTTTTCCATTATATTTTGTATTGTGCTAACCCTATTATAGAGAAAAATCGAAAAGACCTATTCACCCCTCTAGCCGAGCCATCGATCCTAACAAGTGGTATCAGAGCGCAAGAACGCCTTCAACGGACTAACCGCCAAGAAGAGCAATCATTGAAATGGCCGGCTCGCACATTCAACTGCCAAAATTCGAGGGAGAATTTTCATGGTGGAAGAAGAGAATAGAGGTATTTTTCAACACCAACTTTGATATTATGCTAATCATGGAAAACGGTTTTGAGGTACCTAGGGATCAAGAAAACAAACTTCTTGAGAAAGTAAGGTGGAGCAAGAAGCAAAAAGATGATCACTTGGCAAATTCAAAAGCCTTGCATCATCTACTTAGTGTGCTTCCTCAACAAGAAGTGACAAGGATTGGAAACTACTCAAGTGCCAAGGATTTATGGGACAAGTTAGTGGAACTTCATGAAGGCACCTCGGAAGCGAAAATAGATCTTCTTCGGACCCAACTCAATAATATCAAGCTTGACAAAAGGGAGAAGGTAACAAGTTTACATACTAGATTTAAGGAAATACTTAATGGGCTAACAAGTGTAGGGGAACAATTATCCAACCGAGACATTGTGATGAAAGCCCTCAATGCCTTCCCAAGAACATCAACTTGGACCTCAATGGTGGACTCGTATTACATTTCCAAGGATCTAGAAAAAACGTCTCTAGAGGAATTTTTCTCAACCATGGAGCTTCATGAGACTCGAGTTGGAGGAATAATAGAAGAAGTATACTACAAGCCAAAGAGTATAGCCCTTATGGCAAACAAAGGAAAAGGTAAGAAGAAGGAGGTCTCATCATCTGATTCGGAGGAATTGAGTGCTTCCATGGGTAGTGATGCGGAAGCCTACATGGTAAGAAAGGTAAGAAAAATATTTAAACAATTTTCTACTAACAGGTCTCATGGTAGGAAAGAAACAAGGAGCAAACATAAATCAAGAAAGATTATTTGCTACAACTGCCAAGGAAAAGGACACATGAGAGATGAGTGTCCTCTCTTGAAAAAGAAGGAAGAAAAGAAGAAAGAGGGAAAGAAGAAATCAAAAGAGAAGGAGAAGAAGGTGCAAAACTTGAAGACTATATGGGATGATCCATCTTCATCGGAGGAGGAGGAGCATTTTGTTTCCCATTTTGCGCTAATGGGAATTGATGACCTTGCCTCCACGAAATCCAAATTTGAAGAGGAGAAAAGCTCAAGTGAAGATGAAGAGAGCTCAAGTGAAGGGGAGGCTCCACTTCGGAATCGGACTTCTCAGTAAGTGAGGTATACAACTTACCCACTTCAACTCTTGTGAAGATAATTTCGAGTACTAGTGATGATTTGGTTGATGCTAAAAAGAAAATTAAGTGCTTAAAAAGGGAAAATTACATGTTAAAGGATAAATTAGCATCCATGGAAATTAAGGATAATGAGCATGCTTCTTCTTCTATCTCAAATGACCCATGTTTAGAAGAAGAAAATAAGGATTTAAGGGAAAAGGTAGATAGTCTTACCTAAGCACTTAGGAAGTTTGAAGTTGGCTCAAAAATATTAGATATGATCATTGGGAGCCAAAGAGCAAGCTTTAGGAAAGAGGGATTAGGTTTTGGGAAGTCTAACAATGGAAAAACCTACCATTGCTTAATTGCTAGAGGACAATCAACGACCAAGACCCTAAGTAAGAAATGGATCCCCAAGGAGTATTTGGTTAACCCAATTAAGAAACATTTCTATTAGGTACCAAAGTCAATCCTAAAGGGTTAGAGGATTTGGGATAAGTCAACCATGGTATTAGAATTTCAAATTTTTGGAATTTGATTGACTTAAGACAGTGAGGGGGAGTTTGTAGCCCATAGTAGAAATTCATGATGAATTGGGCAAAAATAAAGCTTACTTTGAAAACATCTCATATTACTTAGTTTATGATTGTATTCTTACATATGAGATGTTAGGATGATACAATTGGTTCACTTGTGCTAGTGGCATAGTGTTGAATCATTAAATGTATCAAAATCATTGAAAATAGATCAACCATGGGGAAGACATGTGTTTAATTAATGGACACCTTGCTCAAAGATCATGGTTGGACATTTTGAACATTTGAAAACCATTTTATGTCTTATATGTTTTGCCATAAGCTTAGAAGACATATGTTTGCAAAACTAGATTGAAAATTTGATACAAAATGAGTGGTTTTTCAAGAAATTTGAACTTTGGTCAAAAGTCAAGCATGTTTGAAATTTTTCACGAAATGATATTTTCCCTGATAGAGTATCTTACATAAAAAATGTTTGCAAATTTTTATAATTTTTGGAATTTTCTGAAATTTCTGGGAGGTTTCTGAAATTTGGCTCAGAAGTTGAATAGTCTGACTGAAAGAGTATCAGTCGACTGCCCATTTGGGCAATCGACTGGCACGACTGATTTCAAATTCTGAAATTTTTTCAGAAATGCAAACTTCTCTCACTTGATGCCATAGGTTAGTATTGTTGTAGGCAATCATTTTGATGGTGTCAAAGGGGGAGAATTGGTGGTTTAAGTTAGATTTTAGCTTAAATTTTTAACTTAAACATGGTTTATGATAAGAATTGAAAATGGGAGAAGACATGGGTTAAGGGGGAGGCTCCTTTTGGTTTTACTATGTCTTGCTTTTTCAATTGCTACTGTTATTTACTGTTGATTGACTGGTATTTTTCTCCCTAACTTAAACATGTTGCCACACATCAAAAAGGGAGAGATTGTTGAGGCAATCGACCCAAGAATGATCGGGAAGATCATGGTTTTGATGTGTGTGTCAATATGTTTAAAGTTGGGGTGTTGTATTGTATTTGATATGTGTGATTGAGTTTGCAGGACTTGGAGAATCACACATTGAGAACATATCCGAGGGACGAAAGCCGAGGGAGGAGGACTCCAAGGGCAAGCCGGGAAGTGGACTTCAAGGGCACACGTGAAGGGTGGCATGGAGGCAAGCCAAGGGAAGGCTTGTGTGAGCATCCGAGGGACGATAGCCAGAGGAAGATGACTTCAAGGGGCGAGCCAAGGGAGTGCACCTGAAGGCACACGTGAAGGAGAGTGTTTGGAGTGAATGTAAGTGAGTGGAGAGGCTGAGCAGTCGACTGGTAGGAAGCTAGTCGACTGCCAAAACTCACAGAAGGTTTTCAACCTTCGACCAGTCGACTGCCCCAGGAGCAGTCGACTGGTCACCCCAAAAAACTAGCAGTTGGCTAGCATTTAAAGCTAGACTAATCGACTGCCAAATGGGCAGTCGACTGGTGCGGGTTGGACAGTTTGCGAAGCTGTTCTGTTCTCTTATTTAAAGGGGACTTTTTGGCACAAGTTGGGTACGGTTTTTCACTGTACCAAAGTGCTGCTAGTGCCCATATATATTGCTCATTTCTTCCTCTAGTTCTCTATTGCATCTTGTAAAGAGGAAAAAGACAATCATGTGAAGAAGACGATGTTGTGAAGGTTTTCTCCACCTTGAAGGAGGTTTTCATAGTGGAGAGTGTGCAATCGTGTGGATCCTTAGATTAGTCACCCTTTGGGGTGGATACCAAGTAAAATACTCTTGTTAGCATTGAATCTATTATTTTCCATTATATTTTGTATTGTGCTAACCCTATTGTAGAGAAAAACCGAAAAGAGCTATTCACCCCCTCTAGCCGAGCCATCGATCCTAACAGCTCTTTGTGGGTGGAGAAACCTCACCATAACACCTCGACTATACCTGAGCACCAAAGGCTACTAATCTACTCTACCCAAGCAGATTTCGCCAAGAACCCCAGCCCAAACCGAGTTCTCTTTAAATAGAACTCAGGCTGGAAACCCTCGCTGGCAATCGACTGCTCCCAAGGCAGTCGACTGCTCCCAGGGTAGTCGACTGCCCCCACTCAAATTCGACCGTTGACAGCCCCAACGTTCGAATTCTGCTACACACCAGTCGACTGCTCCCAGAGCAGTCGACTGGTCCAGGGTCAAATACACACTGTGAGTTTTTGCAGTCGACTGGACAATCCCCAATCGACTGCCCAGCTTACATCAGCACTCCTATTCACTCCGTTGACCCTCCTCCACGCGTGCCTTTAGGTACACTCCCTTGGCTTGCCCTTTGAAGTCTTCTTCCACCGACTATCGTCCCTCGGATGCGCACACAAGTCATCCCTTGGCTTCCCTCCATGCCACCCTTCACATGTGCCCTTGAAGTCCACTTCCCGGCTTGCCCTTGGAGTCCTCCTCCCTCGGCTCTTGTCCCTTCTTGACTTTGCTGACTCTTCACCAGTAGCCTTGACTCTTGCCTTCGCGCCCTCTTCGTCTTCGGCCCTCGTCCCTCGAATGCACACAAGCCTCCAGCTTATCTCCATGCCATCCTTCACGTACGCCTCGAAGTCCACGCCCCTCGGCTCATTATCCCTACTATACCAAGGTCCCTCGGGTGCACACAAGCGTCCAGCTTGTCTCCATGCAATCCTTCACCATACCGAAGCCGTCCAACCACGTCAATATGTGTAAACCTGCAATCCTGCACATTCAATTACACATATTAGATCACAAGGGAAAATCTAACTTAAACCCTTTGCCCAAACATCAAAACACATGGTCACTCCAGACCACAGATTGTCTCAACAATCTTCCCCTTTTTGATGTTTGACAATACGTTTAAGTTTGGGAAACCAAATAGTAGTCAATAACAATAACAATGCTAAACAAACAACTAGACTTACGTTGCCAAGGCTCCACCTTGGACTTACACCGCCAATGCATATGCGAATGCAAACAATGCATGGATCCTATCCCAAGGCATCCCACACCTAACCCTTCAAGTTAGGACATTTTCACCAAAATGGGCTTTTTAAACCTTCTCCAAAGCTCCCCCTACATTGGACTTACAAAGACTTTTAAAGAACCTCTCCAAAGTTCCCCTTACGCCAAGAATGGAGCAACCATGCTCCCCCTTAATCTCAGCTCCCCCTAAACCTAGGGTTTCCCGCAAAGGCGTATTTGGTTTCCCAAATTAAACCCAACACTCTCCCCCTTTGCCTAACATCAAAAAGACTCCAATAATATCCCAATTATTGGATCTTTTAATCCATAATGATCATAAACAACATGTACTAACCCCCCATACACTTGTTTTACATCATTTGGACACCTTTCCAGCTGTTGATACAAAAATCATCCTTGACCGGTCGACTGCCCCCCAGGGCAGTCGACTGATACTCTGAAAATTAGTTTTTCAACATTTCTGACTCCAAATTCAGAAATGCATAACTAATTCCACAAATCTCCAAAAATTTTTAAATTTCGTGGAGAAGTTTGTGGTACCCATACCTACTTGGAAAAAATACATTTCACAATGTATCTATCATCATTCCCAAGTTGGACACAAAACCCAAAATTTCCTATGAAAATTAAGACAAACAAGAGGCAACCTCCCCCTTGACCTATGCCTCTTCCCAATTTTCATTTTACCAAGGTTAAGTTCTACCCAACTAAACACCATAGACTCAAATTAAGTTTTTACCCAACTTAACCCACAAGTTCTTCCCCCTTTGGACACCATTAAAAGATTGCCCCAAGCAACCTTATCCCTAGTGCCAAAAAGAACTCAACAACACTTGAAAAATTTAAAAAGTTTGCAAGCACATTTGCTAGAATATACTCTATCCTAGAAAAATATGATTTCATGAAAAATACAAATGTGCTTGACTTTTGGTACATCCTTTATTTTCCTCAAGAATAGTCATTTTGTATCAACTATGATATCTATCTATAATTCCATGTGTTTGCTAATGCTTACCATTATAATTTGACACATGGAATTGTCCTCAACTTTCCCCTTTTTATCTCTTAATCCTAGATACATATGGGAAACCTATCAATCCTCCTTGATTTTCAAGATATCAATAAAGTTTTATTTCATTAATGTTGGTGCTTGGATGGCTATAGGGGGGGTGAATGTAGCTAGACACTCAAATCGCTCCCTCTTTGAAACTCTTCTTTCTACGATCAAAGAATAGCAGCGGAAACAACAACACAGAAAGAAAACAAGGAAAGAAGGCAAATCGACGCTAACACAGCGATGTACAAGGTTCGGGAATAACTTGCCCCTACTCCTTGGCGTGCCCGTGAGGTGGGCGATCCCTTGATCGTCGGCAGATCAAGCCCCGGTGAACCCGGATATAACAGCGCCTCCTTCTCGGTGGAGAAACCTCTCCACAAGCATCTCAATAGGATACAAGATAAGCTCACGAGACTAAGAAGGAAACTCTCGCAAGAATGCAGCAAGAAAGCTCAAGAGAGAAGCTTCACGAGAAGCACAACAACAACAGCAAAACTCACAGCCACACTTGCTTGTTTTTCTGTTCGTTCTTCCTTACGCTCCTCTGCTTCTCATCTTCCTCTTAAGCTCCTGCTTCATCGCCAGGCTCCATCAGCATCCCCTGAGCACAGCCTGAACCCACTGACCTCCCTGAGCACTCAGTCCACTGAAGACCTCTTCAGCTGAGCCTCCGTCAGTCGCTAGCCGCGCCTCAGAAGCCGTTGAAACCTTAGAAGAGAAAACATCCAAACCTGACGAGAAGAAAGTCTCCAGTTGACTCTCCTCCTTTATTTGGGTCATCCTCCATTACCTGTAAACTCATCAGAAGCTTAGCAAAGCGTATCACAAAGAAATCGGCAGTGTATCTGAGAAAGCGCAGAGAAAACAAACGCGATCAGAGCGTTTGACAGCGATTTCAAAATAAAGTTACAACTACTGATCGATCACCAGACCGATCAGGGTTAGCCCTGAACGATCAGGCTCCAGCCTGATCGGTCCACAGTGAGAAACTGGAAATCGTGGACTCTTGTGATCGGTCACACTGACCGATCACAGGTCGTGGATCGGTCACCGGACCGATCCACAGCATTGCTGGGATTCCCAGCCTTCGCAGGCCAAATCTCCCTGATCGGTCACCTGACCGATCAGGTTGTGCCCTGATCGGTCTGGTGACCGATCAGGTCACTCCCTGACCGATCAGGATCCATCCTGATCGGTCAAGTGAGAAACCTCGCGATAATTTGATCGGTCATGAAGACCGATCAAGGGTTCTCTAATCGTTCACCAGAACAATCTAAACCCGAACAGAAGCCAAACCAAATGCTTCTGTTCTCTCCCTGATCGGTCACCAGACCGATCAGCCTTCCCTGGATCGGTCACCAGACAATTTGATCGGTCATGAAGACCGATCAAGGGTTCTCTGATCGTTCACCAGAACGATCTAAACCCGAATAGAAGCCAAACCAAATGCTTATGTTCTCTCCCTGATCGGTCACCAGACCGATCAGCCTTCCCTGGATCGGTCACCAGACCGATCCACAATAGGAGTTCATGCCAACTCCCTGATCGGTCACCAGACCAATCCAGAGACTCCCAATTCAACTTCTAAGTCAAGAGAACGACTCCCTAGCCTTCTCTGACTCGTGCTCAGTCCCCCGGACTAAGACTCCGTGGCCAGCTTCACTCACCGGGACTTCATTCAACCTAGCTTCACTCACTAGGACCTGGCTTCACTCACTAGGGTTTCGGTCACCTGGCTTCACTCACCAGGACCCGGCTTCACTCACCGGGATTTCAACCTAGTTTCACTCACTAGGATTTCAATCACCTAGCTTCACTCACTAGGACCCGGCTTCACTCATCGGGATTTCAACCTAGCTTCACTCACTAGGATTTCAATCACTTGTCTTCACTCACCAGGACCCGCCTTCACTCACCGGGATTTCAACCTAGCATTACTCACTAAGATTTCAATCACCTGGATTCACTCACCAGGACCCGACTTCACTCATCGAGATTTCAACCTAGCTTCACTCACTAGGATTTCGTGCCCAGTCCCCGACCAAGACTTAATCTGAATTTACTCAACCAAACTTAAATCGTTGTCAACACCAAAATAACAATCGGTCAGACTGCATCAACAATCTCTCTCTTTTTGTTGTTTGACAATCCCGATTTAAGTTTAGGTATTAGATCAATTGAAGTCCACTCAATTATCGTAAGGGAACCAAGATCCTCCCCCTACAATGATTAACCCTAAACTTAATCAACCATTCTCTCCCCCTTTGTCAAACATAAAAAAGGGTATGGTTATTAAGTTTAAATATACCTCCCCCTTAACCGAGGGTCTCTCCCTAAGATGATCAAAGGTAATTATGAATTGCACATGAAAACATATACAGAATAATATCATGATCAAACATGTATATGTTTCATATGACAAGTAAGTAATGCAGCTCTATCAGACTGATGATCGATACAGAAAAATTTCTGATTTATCGATGGACGATCAGTTTTCAGAAAAATTTCTGTAACTCTGATTCATTCAAGATCAGACTACATTAACAATTGAAATCTCCAGGAACATGTTTGTTCAATCCAAAACTCATCCGACCATACGGGTGTAGTCAATAGGTATTTCAGAAAAATTTTTGAAACACGACATGAGTTTCTTGACTAACAGTTACTCCTCATCAAGGAACAAGAGATCAAGGATCAAGAGACATGATTCAAATAACCCGTTCATATGAATTTCAAAAATCCCAACACGAGGTTGTATCGAATCAGTATTAAGTTTTGTTCCAAGTATGATTAGTATGTTCCAATTATAATTGATTTGTATCAGATTTGTTTGTATCAATATGATCAGCAATCTGATACAATTTGATGAAAGGGGATCAAACTAAGGAGTTTTTGACTCAATCAGAGAATTTCCTGATCTGATCGGTCACCAGACCGATCAGGGTGAGTCCTGATCGGTCGGTGGACCGATCAGGTTCGACACAGAAAGTTTCTCAGCTTGCAATTTCAAAAATCAGATTTCAGAAATTCTGAGAAGTTTCAGAAACTTGTTTGTTTCACCTCTTAACCATTCCTAAATCCTAAGTCAATTAGTTTTAACTTATTTGATCCTAAGAAGGGTTTCCCTTAACTAAAAGGTATTTCCCACATCATCAAGGAAAATCATTTCCGAGTGGTTTAAACATCTTAAGGCAAACTTGTATTCACTTAGTATTATGTTTGTACCAGCACCAATGGATGATCAAGCATGTTCCAAGTATGTTCTTAGAATGATCATATTTGAATCAAAATGTTCCAAGTATGATCATGTTTATTCCAAACAACCTTGATGATCCAGATTACACTTAGGTACTGATAACTTGATAATCCACTTAGTATTAGGCATATGAAAGTATCAAATTTGAACAACTAAGTCATAGACCTTCAGTATTAAATCTTGAATCATCACAAACGATGTGTTAATACTTGTTCTTTAGCATGCACTTGAGTATCAAAAACATGATCAGTGGGAAAACAAACAGGTCATGAAACTTGAGTTCTAAATTTTGAAACAGCATAAACTATGTTGACATGCTGTTCTTAACCAAAATTGATACATTACATTAAAGTTGTAAAACTCATACAAGAAAATTTTAGCTTGCTTGAATCAAATTAGTATCAACATATGATCAACTTTCCAAATTTTGATCAGTTTGTATGTTTGATGTATGTTCATAACATGTTTCCAAATTTTGATCAATTTTGATAATTCATGGAGGAAATGGTAAGCACATCCCTAACTAGGATTGACCATGTGTTTGGAGCACCAAATATCAACCACCCATGTTGATAGATGCTCCCCCTCAATCAATGCTAAACAATTCTAAAGATAGAGGTTTTAGGTACCCAAATTTTGGGACCTAATGCATTAACAATGAAGGACTTAGGCACCCATGCCTTAGTCATTTTCTTTTTGACTTTTTGAACCCTAGAATTATTTGATGATCTAAAATGGGTTCTTGACATTAATGATACAAAGGTTGGTTCTTTAGATCGGTAACCTATACCGGCCTTGTTATAAACCGCTCTTTGTGAATTTAGTATCATGTCTAATGTTTTAGAGCTAGTTGAAAACTTCTCAAGAATATTCTTGAGGTTTTCAATTTTGCTCCTTAGAATCTTGTTCTCATCCTTAAGGGATTCATCATGAAAATTATTAATATCCTCTACCCTAGAGGATTTTAATTCTTCTACTTCCAATTTCAACAATTTAACTTTGTTCTTGGATTTTTTAAGCAACCTAGTTAGCCATGCAATGGTTCTATAGTACTTATCTAACTCGGAAGAGATTATCTCTTCATCATCCGAAGATGATGAAGGCGCGGTTGAGGAGCTACTCGCTTCGTCTTCACTCTCCTTGTTTGACTCTTCTAAGGCCACTAAAGTCACGTGACAGTGAGTCTTGTCCTCCTCCTTGTCCTTCTTCTTCTCCTTCTTCTTTCTTTTGTCACCTGCCACAAAAGCTACACCTTTCTCCTTTGGGCTTTGGTTAGAGATCTCATGTAGTTCCATCTCACAAAATAGATCCTCTAACTTAACAAAAGATAAATCCTTGGAAACCTTGTAAGCATTCACCATGGATGACCACAAGGCATTCCTAAGGAAAGTTTTGAGAACATACCTTATAAGATCTCAGTTCTCTACCTTCTCATTGATGGAGTGTAGACCGTTGAGGACCTCTTTGAATTTTCCATGGAGCTCACTTACCTTTTCATTCTCTTCCATGGAAAGATTTTGGAGTTGGTTGAGAAGCAAGTCCTTCTTGGCACTCCGGGTATCTTAAGTGCCTTCATGGAGCTCAATGAGCTTGCTCCATAGATCCTTAACACTTGTGAAAGGACCCACTTTGATCAACTCCTCCTTGGTCAACCCGCATTGCAGGGTGACTACAGCCTTGACATCGGCTTCTCCCTTCCGGATTTGTTCTGTCGACCACCTTGAGAAGTCCAACTCTTTTCCTTCATCATCCTTTGGAGGGGAAAAACCCTCCTTGACAGCAAACCACATGATGATGTTTGTCTTGAGATAATACTCCATCTTCGACCTCTAATATTGAAAATCTGATCCGTCGAAGAAGGGTGGTTTGCTGGTGCTAAAACCTTCTCTCAAAGCCATCGTTGTTAGCTCTCGGATGTTAAGCCGCTTGAACAGAGCCCCAAGCTTTGATACCACGTGTTGGTGCTTGGATGGCTATAGAGGGGGGGTGAATGTAGCCAGACACTCAAATCGCTCCCTCTTTGAAACACTTCTTTCTGCGATCAAAGAATAGCAACGGAAACAACAACACAGAAAGAAAACAAGGAAAGAAGGCAAACCAACGCTAACACAGCGATGTACAAGGTTCGAGGATAACTTACCCTACTCCTTGGCGTGCCTGTGAGGTGGGCGATCCCTTGATCGTCGGCAGATCAAGCCCCGATGAACCCGGATATAACAGCGCCTCCTTCTCGGTGGAGAAACCTCTCCACAAGCGTCTCAATAGGATACAAGATAAGCTCACGAGACTAAGAAGGAAACTCTCACAAGAATGTAGCAAGAAAGCTCAAGAGAGAAGCTACACGAGGATCACAACAACAACAGCAAAACCCACAGCCACACTTGCTTGTTTTTCTGTTCGTTCTTCCTTACGCTCCTCTGCTTCTCATCTTCCTCTTAAGCTCCTGCTTCATCGCCAGGCTCCATCAGCATCCCCTGAGCACAGCCTGAACCCACTGACCTCCCTGAGCACTCAGTCCACTGAAGACCTCTTCAGCTGAGCCTCCGTCAGTCGCTAGCCGCGCCTCAGAAGCCGTTGAAACCTGAGAAGAGAAAATATCCAAACCTGACGAGAAGAAAGTCTCCAGTTCACCCTCCTCCTTTGTTTGGGTCATCCTCCATTACCTGCAAACTCATCAGAAGCTTAGCAAAGTGTATCACAAAGAAATCGGCAGTGTATTTGAGAAAGCGCAGAGAAAACAAACGCGATCAGAGCGTCTGGCAACGATTTCAAAATAAAGTTACAGCAACTGATCGGTCACCAGACCGATCAGAGAGGACCCTGATCGGTCCAGCCTGATCAATCCACAGTGAGAAACTGGAAATCGTGGACTCTTGTGATCGGTCACACTGACCGATCACAGGTCGTGGATCGGTCATCGGACCGATCCACAGCATTGCTGGGATTCCCAGCCTTCGCAGGCTAAATCTCCCTGATCGGTCACTTGACCGATCAGGTTGTGCCCTGATCGGTCTGGTGACCGATTAGGTCACTCCCTGACCGATCAGGATCCATCCTGATTGGTTAAGTGAGAAACCTCGCGACAATTTGATCGGTCATGAAGACCGATCAAGGGTTCTCTGATCGTTCACCAGAACGATCTGAACCTGAACAGAAGCCAAACCAAATGCTTTTGTTCTCTCCCTGATCGGTCACCAGACCGATCAGCCTTCCCTGGATCGGTCACCAGACCGATCCACAACAGGAGTTCGTGTCAACTCCCTGATCAGTCACCAGACCGATCCAGAGACTCCCAATTCAACTTCTAAGTCAAGAGAACGGCTCCCTAGCCTTCTCTGACTCGTGCTCAGTCCCCCGGACCAAGACTCCGTTCCCAGCTTCACTCACCGGGACTTCATTCAACCTAGCTTCACTCACTAGGACTTGGCTTCACTCACCAAGGTTTCGGTCACCTGGCTTCACTCACAGGGATTTCATTCACCTGGCTTCACTCACCAGGACCCGGCTTCACTCACCGGGATTTCAACCTAGCTTCACTCACTAGGATTTCAATCACCTGGCTTCACTGACCAGGATCCGGCTTCACTCACTGGGATTTCAACCTAGCTTCAGTCACTAGGATTTCAATCACCTGGCTTCACTCACCAGGACCCGGTTTCACTCACCAGGATTTCAACCTAGCTTCACTCACTAGGATTTCAATCACCTAGCTTCACTCACCAGGACCTAGTTTCACTCACCGGGATTTCAACCTAGCTTCACTCACTAGGATTTCAATAACCTGGCTTCACTCACCAGGACCCAGCTTCACTCACCGGGATTTCAACCTAGCTTCACTCACTAGGATTTCGTGCCCAGTCCCCGACCATGACTTAATCTGAATTCACTCAACCAAACTTAAATCGTTGTCAACACCAAAACAATAATCGGGCCAGACTGCATCAACAATTAACTCATGGGGTAACATTTTATTCAAGGAGTATGAAATCATAATCAAGGATTTTAATCCAAAGTCATATCCTATCATCCAATTTTGCAATCTCTTACTATCCAAAATGCCTCTTCTTCTTGAACACATGGATCAGTCGATTGCCCCATGGGCAGTCGACTGGCAAATCAAACAGAATGGTCCCAGGGCTAAATTCACTCGTATCAGTCGACTGATACCTAAATTTTAGGTTTTCAACCCAATTTCAGAAATGCCTAGATAATTCCATAAATCTCCAAAAAATCTGAAATTTCGTGGAGAGATTTGTGGAACCTATGTCTACTTGGGAAAAATATGTTTTCAAATAAATGTACTCCAAATCCCAAGATTAGCACGAATCTCAATCCTTTCTAAATTGTATCATTTAGACTTCTCCCAAAAGTCCTAATTCTAGCCTTTCCTTGATATATCTTCTAATACTTGACCATGATATATTCTTAGCACTGAATTATATGGTATTTTCCCATTAAACCTTAATTTTATCGAATATAACCCTATTTTTATCTTTTTCTCCCTAAAACTCCTTTTAATGTGTTAATTTCATAGGATTAAGACTTACCCAAGTTTTTCAACTCTTTTAGCACATTTCATCTAATTTCCTAGTAGAAAACCTCTGGAGATCCATTTACCATGGACCCCAAAGGTTCCTAGAGCTCCCCCTTGAGCTATTAGCCCTAGCCACCTCCCTAGGTGACTCAATCCACACTAGACTACACCGGTGAACCCCCGGTGATTCTTGACCAACAAAATAAACTCTCTTAACCTTAGACACTTTGTCTTTGGTTAAGTCATTTTCTTTCCCTTTGAATGACACCCCCTTGCCATCCTTGAACTTCTCCTTCTTGCCACAATTGTATGCTTTCCCAGCATACATCTTTTTGTTGGCATTGGAAGACTCTAGACCGGTATCCCAAACCCGATCTATCATAGTTGAGTTTTATACTACCCAACACCATATCTAGACCTTTTGATCCAACCGTGAATCTTTCTAGGGTCTTTTCCAATGTATCAAGCCTTGCCCTCAAGGTTTGATTTTCCCTTTCCAAGTTTCTAACCTTAGTGTCCACATGTCCACTTTGGACATTCCTAGACCTACTCGTCTTCCTAGGCATGTGTCTCCCCTTCTTGGGGTTCATGCCTTGATCCTTAGGTACAAAAGTCTTATGTCTATCATGATGCATGCTTTTCTTAGGATTTTGATCTACCTCGTTACTCCTATTCCTATCATTATATTTAAATCCAAAATTTGGAACAAGTAAGCATCTTTCATTGATTCTAGCATGCATGGAAGAATAATTAACACTCTTTTTAATATGCATTGAGGAATTCAAATTTGATTTACAGTTTAACTTAAAGTTAGGAATTACCTCCCTTACCTTTGGAGCTCTTCCTTGTTGAGAACATCTTTTCTTTCTCTCCTCCTTCTCCCATCTTCTGAGATGCTCCATTTTCTTGAGCTTTCCACTCTTTGGGCACTTCGTGTGGTAATGTCATAGTTCTCCACATGTGAAGCAACGAATCTTCTCTCTTTTCTTTTGAGCTTCCTGATTCCTACAACTCATGTTAGAATTTAAATTAATAGAGATGGGTTTAGAGTGTACCTCTTTTTTCTTACCCTTTAGACACTTGTCCTTGTAGTGTCCCTTTTCATTGCATCCAAAGCATGTGATGTGGTCCTTTTTCTTTACTTTGGTGGAGGTTGAGGCTTCTTCTTGCTCCGGTGTTGAGGATGGTCTTTCCTCCCCCTCAATCCTTGATGTGGAGACTTTTTCACTTTCTTCCTCACTTGAGGATGTGGGCACTTCTTCTTCTTCGGATATTGACAATTCCGTTTCTTTTTCCTTTTCTTGGTCCATTGAATCCATTTCTATTTGCTCTTCCACTCTTTTGGCTTGTGTAGGTTTCTCATGATATTCTTCTATCTTTTTCCACAACTCACATGTATCTTTATATTCACCTACATCACTCAAAACATTTTAGGCACAATATTACTTAATATATCGATTACCTTGTCATTTGTCCTAGATTGATCTTGTTGCTCTTGACTCCAATATCTTGGTCTAAGCTTCTTCTCGTGCTTGTCTTTAGGAATTTCGAACGGTTCTTCAAGAGCAATCCTAAGGTTCCACTCCATTCCAAACCACGTTTCTATCTTTGCTTTCCAATAGCCAAAATCTTCATGATCGTAGGGCGGCGGAGTGTAGATGTCATCCCTTAGTTTATCTTTCATCATTTTTCCTCTAGCTTTCTTTGCTCCCTTGGCGGTTATTCCAATCAAGAGCGAACCTTGCTCTAATACCACTTGTTAGATCTTGTACGGTTGCTAGAGGGGGGGTGAATAGCAAATCTTGGCTTTCTTCTACCTACGTTGTTAGTTGTGCAAGCGGAAATACAAACAAAACAATAAACAACAAGAAAGCAATGCTAACAATACTGATTTACTTGATATCCACCTCTAAGGGTGACTAATCCAAGAATCCTTCGGTGGATCACTCCCCGGATAACCTCCGGCTAGCCCTTGTCGTTCCTTGTGGGTGGAGAAACTTCACCACAACACCTCGACAATACCTGAGCACCAAAGGCTACTAATCTACTCTACCCAAGCAGATTTCGCCAAGAACCCCAGCCCAAATCGAGTTCTCTTTAAATAGAACTCAGGCTGGAAACCCTCGCTGGCAGTCGACTGCTCCTAGGGCAGTCGACTGCCCCCACTCAGATTCGATCGTTGACAGCCCTAACGTTCGAATTCTGCTACACACCAGTCGACTGCTCCCAGAGCAGTCGACTGGTCCAGGGTCAAATACACACTGTGAGTTTTGACAGTCGACTGGACAATCCCCAGTCGACTGCCTAGCTTACATCAGCACTCCTACTCACTCTGTTGACCCTCCTCCACGCGTACCTTCAGGTACACTCCCTTGGCTTGCCCTTTGAAGTCTTCTTCCACCGGCTATCGTCCCTCGGATGTGCACACAAGTCATCCCTTGGCTTGCATCCATGTCACCTTTCACGTGTGCCCTTGAAGTCTACTTTCCGGCTTGCCCTTGGAGTCCTCCCTCGGCTCTTGTCCCTTCTTGACTTTGCTGACTCTTCACCAGCAGCCTTGACTCTTGCCTTCGCACCCTCTTCGTCTTCGGCCCTCGTCCCTCGGATGCACACAAGCCTCCAGCTTGTCTCCATGCCATCCTTCACGTACGCCTCGAAGTACACGCCCCTCGGCTCATCATCCCTGCTGTACCAAGGTCCCTCGGGTGTACACAAGCCTCCAGCTTGTCTCCATGCAACCCTTCACCATACCGAAGACGTCTAGCCACGTCAATATGTGTAAACCTGTAATCCTGCACACTCAATTACTCATATTATATCACAAGGGAAAACCTAACTTAAACCCTTTGCCCAAACATCAAAACACATGGTCACTCCGGACCATAGATTGCCTCAACGCACTTTTCCAGTCCTAAGGGGATGGCCATCCGAGCATGCTTCAAAAGGAAGCCTGAGAAGTGCGTTGAGTGGTCGCCATTCAAGTCGTCCTTCGGCTACATTGTGCATAAGGATTTAGCAAAATAGCAAGAGAAATCCAAATAAATCATTTGTGCATGTGGTCTTGTAAGTTTGTGTGTGAAGTCAATTGTTCCTGAAAGGGAGATAGAAATAATGAAAATGGTGAACAAAAGCATGACCTCTGTGAGTCCTTAGTATAAATGTGTAATTAATTGTTTCACTTGATCTGGTTGTTAGTCAATTAATTCTAGTCATCTATTTGTTTTCTTCATTTGCATTTTCCTATTTGTTTTCTTCATTTGCATTTTTCTCCGTTGGCCATGAATTCTTTTCATTGCTCAATGTTAGGACAATTAATTCTTTCATTGGAATATTTTGTCTATTAATTGATGTGAAAAATGTATTGAATGGCGAAGCAATTCTCAAACAAAATAATCTGATTAAAAATGGTATCTGATCTAAAATGATTCTCAGTTCTCACGCATTAGATATACGTCTGCTGCTGAAGCAACATTACAAATGTGAAACGTTAAAGCAAATACAAATAAAACATACAAATGTGAAATTCATGACAAGTTAATGTCATGAAGCATACATGGACTTAGAATAACAAACAATAAATCCAACTAATCATGGTGTGCATTCAACCCACCTTATGAGTCTATGACCCATTAGAGAATAAAAATTTATAAGTAACGAATATATTAACTCAGACAACGAATAAAAATTTACAAGTATCGATTATAAACTTATAAAAGTGGATAATATAAGATGAATTATAGTTCTGAGATCTTTTTCTATTAATTCGGTTATTTTTCAATTTTGTTTCACATGTAAATAAACATAATACATAAAATTAGATTAGAATCAAAATTATTTATCAGTTATTTTGAAAAAATTCGATCGGTTCGATTTTTTTTTTTTAAAAAATCGATTTATTCGATTTTCGATCTATTGGATTCAGTTCGATTCGATTCGATTTTAATCGAATACTCACCTCTAGCCACCCGCGACGCCGAAGAAGTTGGCGTACTGGATGAAGCCGCAGAGCTTAACCTTGCCGCCACCTGTCGCTTTAACGCAGTCCATGAGATCGGAGCTTGCGTCAAATGGAGATCGGAGAGGGAGGCGAACTAACCGAGGAAAGCGCGGACGGCGTCGGTGTAGCTTCTGTTGCGGTTGCCGAAGAGGGGTCACTGAGCGGTAGCAGTCGGCGAGAAGGACGGCGTGTAGTAGGTGACGAGGGAGAAGAGCAGCATGACGATTGGGCCGACGATCCAGCCGAGCTGTGCGATGGCCCAGGACAACGAGAGCACGCCGGAGCCGATCACCGCCGTCACGATGTGCGCGGTCGCCGTCCACAACGTACCTGAAGCAGGAGACAACCCAGGCCACGAGTTAGGACGAGACGACGAGTTCGTGGCTTGAGTCATGACGCACCGGTTCTTTTGATGCGGCCATCGTCGCTGGTGAGGTACAATGCTATTTTTATAAAAAAACAACAACAAATGAGAGCGCAACGGTCTTTGATTTCATTCGACCGTCCGACCAGAGCGGTCTGATGCGCTACAGCTTAAATCGGAACGGCCGGATTGCCATCTCCATTCTCCACCGTTCTCTCGCTCCGCCTTCCCACGCCACCCCTCGCTCGCTTGCGTCCGCCTGAGCACCTCCGGGTGCGGACGTCGCCATCGGATCCCTAGCTGCACAGCTCGCGTCGATCCACCGCCTCCGTATTCGCATGGAGAAGTTCTATGGCTTCCTCCTCCTCCTGCTCCTCCTGTGCTTGGATTCCCTGTTGGCAGTTGAATCTCGTGATCTCCTCTCGCGTCAGCTTCATGATAGCAACACCTACCTCACAAAAGAGGAACACTGGTTCGATCAGACGCTGGATCACTTCTCCCCCACGGTTTGAGACATACTTCTTTCTGTTATAATTGTATTTTTTTCCCTAACCATGACGTCTGTGGGTTAATTTATGTTCTATATGATTTCTCTCTTTGTCTCTCCACCTTCCAGCGCTTTTTGCCCGCTGATTTTTACAAGGGTTCTTTGGGCCTGTGCAGGATCATCGCAAATTTGGGCAGCGATTTTATGAATATGTTGATTATTACCAAGTTGCGAAAGGGCCAATCTTTCTTAAAATTTGCGGTGAATCTGCTTGCAACGGGATCGTTAATGATTATTTATCTGTGAGTATGATGCTTCTTGTTATTTCCGATTCCTGATTATCCATTTTTTTCGTTTTCTCCTATCTTCTTGAACGAAATGGATCTCCAGCTCACCAGTCCATGTGTATGCACATGTTAGTGGGAGAGTATCAAAGGGTTTCAGCGATGGAAGAGCATCTGTTGGAATTAGTGGTCGGTTCATTGTTATGCCATCTACACGTTTTGCTTGTACTATGCTGCCCATGTTAATTCAGGTTTTTAGCTTCAGGATTGTAATTTTAATGTCGTCCTCATTGCCTTAAAGACTCATTGTAGAGAGCTAGGGCCGCAAATGAATGCATGTTTGAGATCAAGCTTGGTGTTCACTGTTCACCATGATAAAACTCGTTTATGCTCTTGCAATAATAAAAGAATATAGAAGACATATAAGCTATAGTGGTGAACTGGGTTTGCTAACGTTCATGAACAAGGTTCATGAACAATTTATGAATAAACTTATGTATAACTTATATAAAATTTAACTATAATTTTTTTTCTTAATTTTTTAATTCAAACTTATAAAAGTATAGTAATTTATAAAATTTTACAATCTTAAATTATTCATAATATGTTAAAAATAAGGAAATAATATAAATTCCATGAAGTAGATAATGCTGTTAGTTGAGTGCGATAAAAAGTCAAGCTCGGCTTGAGCTTGATAAGATTTTTGATAAACAAACTTGAACAAGCTCGATAAGTAAATAAATAAGTTTGAACACGGTTAAGTTTGGCTTGTTTACACCCCTATAGAGAGTCTCTTCCATCTAGCAAGGAAGGTTTTTGGTTTGCATACATGAAAGTTGTCCACCCGTGTTGCTAAGCCGGAGTCAAATAGGAGATGGATTTCAGCTGTCATACAAGGTGATGATAGTGCATATATAAGATACATTGGCATTCCTTATTAATTGAGGAAGGAGATCTAATATGCAGTTATAGGCATTTTGGTGTGAACGTTTCGAGTGTTTGAAGAAGTTGAATGAATGTGGTGGTCTATTTTCATCCGTGTCCAGATTTTGGTGGCACTTGCCCAACATGGTTATGTTTTAGTAGAATGGGGAGACAGGGAAATGTTTCAAAGAAACATGAATGATTGGTTTGGTGTTGTTTATTTATTTGTCATGTTTTTTCTGTGGAAACCAACCTGTTGGTATGTCAGTTGTGGTCTATGCTCCTGATTTTCCACAGCTTGAGTCACCACCAGCATGTTGCATATGAAAGTTTTTCTCTTGTTCTTTTAAATTTCAAATCAGTCTCATTTTAGACCTACATGTGTCAGTATTTTTAGTGGCAATGTCCTTAGTGTCCACCATTTTCTTTTTTCTTAAGAAATCTTGAAAATGGATTTATAACTATTATGAACAAATTATAATGTCAGAGGAACAATAGAGTTTGACCGAGTTGCACTCTAGTTGATGACATCTGAGGTACTCTTGCTTTAATTCACTTAAGACGCGTGGAGTTCAGCCAAATTGATTGTTAACCCAAAGGGTTTGGTTGAAGTTCTACTGAACTCTTGTAGTTCCAAGGTTGAACTTCACAAGCTTGAAGTTGTGTTCGTAAGCCAAAAGTTCAGTCAGGGGCCATCTTGGGTCCTATTATAGTTATAAGCTATTAGATGGACACACTCTCTACGGTGGTGACACGTAGCATAAGGGCTGATCACAAACAGTTCTTGTAGCCCATTAGCATTCATCCATTAGCAAGACATGTAGCAAACTTCGACTAGCCTTGTTGGTATCTCTTGGTCAGCCTGGTTTCCCCTTTCATTATTATTTGTCCATTGATCACTCATAATATATGTGTAGTTTTAACCACACCAGTAACTATAGGATCACAGCTTAGGATTCATGCTGGATTTTTGATGTTTTAGTTGAACAACATATATTTATGCATTAACTTATCTATTTTCGTTCTAGCAGTGGGGGAAAAAATTAAATAATCTAAAAACTTCATCTTTGATATTCTAAATAGTAATTTAGCTTCTGAAATAATATTGTCATGCTATTCCTTACTCTATTGTGGGAAATACATATATATTAGACCTTTTGTAGCTATTTATTCCAGCTAGATATTGTCTTCATCTTGCCATAGTTTGGGCTAAATGCAGAAACCTTTTCTCCATGCTTCATGAGTAGATTACTGGAACTGAAATCCTATTATTTTAGCATGTATGCATTATTTCTACTTTATTCTGGCCATCATAAAGAATTGCCACCTGTTAACTATGTGGGCTTTCCTCTTTCCCTGGAATATTAACTTTTGCTACTCTTAGGTGCTTGCAAAGAAGTTTGGTGCTGCTATAGTTTCGCTGGAGCATAGATACTATGGAAAGAGCTCCCCTTTCAAGGAACTAACAACAGATAATCTTAGATTTCTGTCCTCGAAACAGGCTTTATTTGACTTGGCAGTTTTTCGCCAATATTACCAGGTAGGTAATTTATTGTATTGTGCACTTGTCTACTCTTTTACTTCATTGTTAAAATTATGGTTCTTCAAATTCCTTTGAGGAATTATTCATATTATTTCATCTTTAACTAGTGTGCTTTCAAATCAGATTTATTTATTAATTGGAAAATATTTTTATTATCAGTTATACAGTTTCCTTTTTTGCTATGACAAATTTAAAAAATCTAAGAAATTTTAACTTATTTCCACTATTCAGTCCTACTTTAATTGGGGCCTTAATTGTGATAACTTAGTAAATTTTCTGTTCTTTGACCATAATAAAGGAAAGAAACCTCTGCTGATGGCATCTACATGCTCTACTGAAACTTATTGGTCGAAGCCTTTTGTCCAGAGCTGTTTAGATATGTATGGGCATTGCAATGTATAATGTGAACTAGTTTTTGCATCGACAAATTTCAGAGGTTCTTGGATTGACTGTTTAACTGCACTATATCTTCATTTGGTTTATTTTTCAAAGCGCGATGTTCAGGGGATACCTCATGCTTTGTCAGAGTGGAGAAAACTCATTTACTTGTTGTTTTTCTGTTATTATGATGACAATTCTTCTTATGATGTTGTAAGCAAGAAATGGTTTTGTAATGAAGCCTAGATTAGGTTACTAATGGGTTGATGGATCCAAGACTTCATCTTGTATTCTTTCTTTCAATTATGTGCTTCTAAAAGCTTTCACGCTTCAGAAAATTTGGATTTTCTTTATCAAAATAGTCCGATAGCATTTCATATCACTTGTTAACTATGCTTGACTAAGCTTTCATGAGCTTGATTACCCTTTTGATCTTGTAATAACCTTTTTTGATTCATTATAGTTGTGGGATGAATTATACCTCCAGGTTGATAGTTTGGATACTCACCGTCAACTCTTATTGATCATGTGACAACAACTTACTTTACCAAGTCTCCATGACGATAGTAATATCTAGATTTAGTTGACTATTATTAGGATTACTGAGGAAATTATTGTTTTTCTTATCCTATGTAGTCCCTTCGACCTTTACTTATATTCATAATTGTAACTTTACACTTTGTAGACTAGAATATGTGGTATTTACTATTGGGTCCCTAACAAATATCTAGGATTGTTATAATATTCATGGTCATTTAAATTTTCTATACGTACCTAGTCTAGTGTTTACCATATTTTAAGTATACAGAATGCTAATCAGGATTGCTGCAATGTTTATGGTCATTTAAATTTTCTATAGGTACCTACCATTTAGTCTAGAATTTACCATATTTGGCCCCCGGGGCTATGGTGCAGCAGAAGGGCGATTAGTTGTTATCCCAGGCATCCGCGGTTCGATCCCAGCTATGACGTATTTTGCAGGAATTTTTCCTCCAAATGGGGCGCGAATCTTGAGACGCTGGGCTTTTGGACCGCCCACCGCGAGCACTTCCCGATTTACCCCGGCGGCCGGTGGGAATTTCCATGAGGCCGGGCCGGTTGCCCGAGGTTCAACGTTACCCAACCTCATTAATCGTTTAGAATTTACCATATTTGCACTACCAAATGCTAATGAATGTACTTTTTCAATGTTCAAACAACTTGACTCGTTGTCAAGGACTGGAGGTCCTACCACTGATGCCTAATTAGAACCAATTATACCATGATGTGAGAAATTCTTTGCAACAGTGGTGGAACTAACTAATTGCAAAGCCATTGCCAAATTCTATCATATTTACTACACATACTATTACCTTCTCCAAACTTTTTTTGTTACAAGAACTTCCTAGGATGGTTACTTTGTTTTTCCACGTTCTATTGAACAGTAGACCCTGCTGCATTTTTTTTTTTTTTGCATTAGAAGTTGCCTGGAGCCTCAGTTTATTTTTTTTTAAATTTTTTTTTTATTCTACAGGAATATTTGAATGTAAATTATAATCTATCCAGAGAAAGTCCTTGGTTTGTTTTTGGAGTTTCCTATTCTGGAGCACTCAGTGCTTGGTTCCGTCTGAAATTTCCTCATCTAACTTGTGGAAGTCTTGCAAGTTCTGCAGTTGTCCTTGCAGTTTACAACTTCACAGAGTTTGACCAGCAGGTGCTTGAACTATGCCCCTCTATTCCTGTCCATTCTCATGTTCAAAATTTGCAAAATATTGTTTGTTCATCAGAAAATTACTGGCAAATTTTGGTGGATTTCAATCACCTTCCAGTTTGCTCTCTTAGGCTGATTCTGAATGTTCTGTTTATCATTTTACCTGTCTCAGTGAGATTTTTTGACATTAGCAATAAAGAAAAAAGCTATTAGAAATGGATGGATGAAATTATTCTGGCAGGAAGTTGTTTAGATTAAGAACCTATGGTCCCATGAGTCTTGTTGTATTGTGGCAGGAAGTTGGTTTTTGCAGGTGAAAGTGGAGGGCGATTGGAAACTTTTTAGATTAAGGAGTGAAGGAAGAGTAGGAAGAGAGGCCACTAACTACATTTGAAACAGGGTGTTTGATAGTTTTTAGTTAATGGTTCAATTCAGTTTTAGGGCAATTAGCTACTTAAGTCATTCTAGGAGTTGAGCATTGGTTCTCACTTTGTAGCTTAAGACTATTATTGTTTTTTACCACGAAAAATAATTTATGAGCGAAGCATAATTCTTTATATATTTTGTTTGGAGTCACATGTTACCACTTGATAATGAAATATTTTGTAAAATAAGTATCTAGGAATTCTGGGTTACTAGTTTCCTATGGCTAACCAAACATTTACTTTGACTCTTCACAGGTTGGTGAGTCAGCTGGTGCAGAATGCAAATCTGCACTTCAACAAATAACTTATCTTGTAGATGAAGAACTTAAAACTGATAGCAAATCAGTGAAAAAATTATTTGCAGCAGCTCAGGTAAATTCTCATTGCTATTTATGATTTAACTTCAGAGAACATAGGTATGTCTTGTGTGAGATAATATCTGTTGTCATGGTTGATATCTCTGCTGAAGTTTGTTTTTAGTTTTTAGAGTGTTTATATAATTTAAGTTTTGAAACACTGAAGAACAGTTTGTTGCATTTCTATGATGAGGAAAGAGGTTATTTTCTGATGTTTAATGGGAAAAGTTTGATTTTTATCTATAATTTGAAAGCCCTGTTGTCTTCTAGCATAGTTTCCTATCAAAACGGGCATGTGGCACCCTTTTCTCTACTAGGCATCTTGATAAATTGTGGCAATATTACAAATTACTTCAGATTTGTTTTTGTAATTTACATTTTTATCCTTGGGCAGCCTTAACTGGGATTGATTCTGGCAATATTATAAATTGCCCCTTGAAGTTCATACTTCACATTTTAGCCGGGAGTCACCTCATCTTGGATTAATTTTGACAGCATTGCAAATTTGATCTTTAATCTTTTCATCATTCACATTATTACCCTTTACAAAAAACAATTTGCCCTTTTATGGTGACTATGGTCCTCAAATTACAATTTATCTCTGAATTTTTTCTTCTCTTATTTCTTGAGACATTTGTGATCTGTTGCTCTGCTCGCATTTCAATTTCTGTACCAATCACACACTGTTACGTGTTGTGGTCAACAATCATCTCTGTTCCCCACTAACAGGAACTACTTGGAGCTTGTCAGTTGTTATCCTGACTTTGATGTTCTCATTTGTGCTTGTCACGTCGCCTTGCAACTTAGCTTTATTCTTGCTTACGAGCATTGCCACATGCCTTCTATGCACCACCTCAAGACTCTACTTGACTACTGGCCGTCTGGACTGCTGCTAGTTCTACATTCCATTGGGACCAAGTCTCTATCTCAAGATCGAAATTATTTTCTCTCTTTTTAGTAGAGCTTGTTTAGAACTAGCCTCAAAATAGGGTTTTGTTTTGACTTAAATCTTGTTTCTATTCATGTAATTATCCTCTCGGTACTTTCATTATATTTTGGGTCACACGTAGGGTGACAAATATACTATAGTTTAAGTTCTATGCTAACATGTCTGATGTGCTGTTTTAATTATTTGTTATGTTGTCTATTTGTGCAGCTTAAGAATGATGTTGATTTCTTGTACTTACTGGCTGATGCTGCAGCAATAGCGGTAACCAGATTACATAATAGGACTGAAATATGGTGCTTTTGACACTTACCAAATTTTCTTGCCTTGTTTAGTTTCAGTATGGGAATCCTGATGTACTATGCTCTCCTATTGTCGATGCCATGAAGAATGGGAATAATTTACTGGTAAGCTTTTCTCTAGCTCTTTGCTTTCATATGATATTTACAATTTTTTATTTTATAAATATTTTCTGAGCACCTTTACCTACCCCTGGCTAGCCTATAGGCTGGGAGGGCTCCTTCTTCCCTTTGTTAACTAGTGGGAATAGTTGCTCTCACTTGACAGAGATCTAAGACATGGCAAGGAATTGGCCCTTGTTTCCAGTTTAGGTAGTAGAGAATTCCTTTTCTCGGTGCCAGGCTTATGAGGCAGTCAACATAGCCCAAGTAAGGTGCAACTTTGGCTCAAGCCTATGATTTCAGTTCACTTTCCATTTGTTGGTTCTCTAGTTGACTGCCTAGCTTGTGCCACACCTTAAAAAGCTTATTTCAGTTCACTTTCCATTTGTTGGTTCTCTAGTTGACTGCCTAGCCTGTGCCACACCTTAAAAAGCTTTGGAATGACAATTTCACTTCTCATGGACATAGGACCTGCCTCAAACTTGTCTTTGATTTTTAGCATAAGACTATAGTGGATAAAAGAATGGGTAGCTATTTGCTAATCTAGGGCTATACTTTTGTGCTTTGGTTCAAGATTAGCAAGTATCAAATTGAATTCTTGCTTAAAGGAGAATTCACTCTTAAAGTTTTTATTCCTAGTAGGCTAGAGCAAGGAACATAGTTGCCCACAACGCAGACATCGAACTTTCAAATATTGACAACCTAAAAGGTGACATCTAGCTAGTGGCTTCCTAATCTGACTTTTCTCCTTCACCCCTTCTTCTAAAGTTAAAAGATACCATCCTACATCCTACATTCCTTGATTGGTGATGCATCTTTTGGCAAACTCCATTGCCTCAGTGAAGGAAAAGACTAACTACTAAAGGCACATTACTACTTCCATTTGATCTACGATTTTAACCATGGTTTAAAATTTCGAGCCTTGTCGAAGTTTCGGTTTATGACTAGAAAGATATAGTTTTGGTATCATATTGTGCTATGCCGATATGTTTTAATACTTTTTAAAATATAAATATATTAATTAAAAAGTATTTTTATTAATATTTAATTATTATAGATGTTTACTATCAAGTTACATTTGAGACATTGGATATTGAGTTCAAGTTTTGATATTATCTTGTGAAATGTTTGATGGTCATTGAGTAAAAGCCAAATTAGGGTTAATTAAAGTTGATCTAATAGACATGGTAAGATCAAGTAACTTTAAACGGAACTTAATTTGGATTTATTTTGATCAATTTAAAATTAAATCAAATTTATATATATAATAATTTAATTCATAGTAGAGTATTTTATAAGGTTAAAATTATATTATATTATATTATATATATATATATATATTTCCTAATAATCTTTCCCTTCCATCTTAAAGGTTTATTTTTTTTACCTCAGACACATGGAGGGGAAAAAAATAACCATCCTTTAAGATTTTTCTTTGTTTATCTCATACATGGATGAAGGAGGAAAAAAATTAACCATCATTAAAGAGGTAAAGAGCTCTCTATTTACCCTCGTGGATGGATAAACGAGAGTAAAAATTGACAATTGAGGGAAAAAAAGGAAAAAATTAAGAGAAAAAAGAATAAGAGTAGGAATTTGAATTGACGGTCTAAAAATAAAAAAATAGAAATGAAAAATAATAAATAAACGGTGGGACCATGCCAAGCGGAGGACTATGTTCGTGCCGATCTGTGAGCGGAAAGAAAATTTCGCTCGTGCCGATCGCGCCGATCGGCATGGTGCGATATTTCATACCATGGTCTTAACATATGAGGTACTTTAACTTTCTAAAATATCCCACCCTCTATGAATAGATGAAAATGCAAAGTATTAAAACTTCCTGAGTGTGAATGACATTATGTCGTTCATTTGTTGTGCCATGAACTTTATCTTTTGTTTGCCAATAATCAATCTCCAATGAAGGGTTATCACCAATTTTTTAAGCATTCCCTTCTAGGCCATAGAATTTTGATGAGTTTTGATGATGAATATTTGTCAATTATTATGGTTCCACTGGTTGTTTGCCTAACCATCTTATGTGGTTGAACATCGTGTCAAAGCACGGTGTAAAGCCCTCTACGCTTAGAACCAAGAAGTTAAAACCAAGGTTCAAAATCCAAGTTCGTGCCAAAGTTTTGATTTTTGCTAGAATGGATACTTATTTGATATTGTGTCTATGTTCTCATGTACAGTGGCGAGTTGAAGATTGAAGGAGGAAATAGATGAAGAAGAAAAAGAAGATAAAAACAATTATATATACATAAGTTCAAAATTTAGATTTTATTTGAAATGGCATGGATATAAGTTTCAAAACATAATAATAAGATTATTATTATTTCAATTCATCTTGACTTGTTTTATAGCATGCCAAGGGGGTGTCAAATGTTGACATCATATAATACCATGGTTTAAGTTTTGATTTATCAGCGATACGGTTTCGGTACCGTATCATGCTGTTCCGATATGGTTTGGTATTTTTAAAATACAAAATATATTAATTAAAAATATTTTTTTAAATAAAATTTTTAACCTAGATATTAAAAAAATTAAAATGCAAGAAAAATAAAATAAAATTTTAAAAAGGAAAAAAAAACTATGGGATCGCGACACCCTCATAACCCCATGGAGGTCGCTGTGGGATCGTGATGGCCCATGGTTCAAGTGCGGGTACCGGAGCCAAGCAACGGGTGGAACGACAAATTCCACCCATGCATAATTGATGATTGATATGGTGGCACTGGAGAATTGTGTGTTGAATAGTATCAAACGGTAATTTATTGGACAATATGTTTTAGTCGTGTTGCACGACACTTTAGATGATTTCAAACAATGGTTAACACATACTAAACCAACTTCACATGTGAAAGAATAGAATGCATTCTCCCAATCCTTGACAAAAAAGCTTGATCTAAGCTTTCAGTAGTAGTAGATGATTCCACTTTAATGAGCCAAGGATGAGGATCTTTAGAGGTAGCAAACGATTTTGCTTCAACTTAAAGGGGGAGACAATTTGCCAATAAGAAGCGATAACATTGATGAAAGTTCAATTGGGGGTTGACATTATGTTGTCATTCATTTGAATTGGAGCAACAGTACAAACATAAATAGATCTTCCTAGTTCCTACGTTGATTTCGGGTAAGGATAGGTCAACCTATCACCACCATCGAGCATAGAATCTGACTGAGGATAACGTCTATAATCAAATTATTCTTTTATCTGATATTATTTCAAATTAATCTTTCTATGATACTCATTTTATAATTAATTATATGTTATTTTTATTTTGTCCTTTGAATTCATTAATTACCACAATAGTTTCCAGAAACAACAATATCAAATTTGTTTTTTTACTATTATATCTTCTAATGAACTCCACAAAAAATAAAGTAGTCACAACTTACCCATTAGCTGTGACCCACCTCCATGGTAGCCTACCCACACATTTTCGTGCGCCCATTTGTTTGATTTCCCAGTAAGTTTGATTGGCAAATGGATTAGTGACTCCTGCAAGGATTTCAGTAGATCGTTTTCATTCGTCTAATTTCCTTGATTCGTATCCTCATAGATTTATAATGAGATGGGCCAAACCACATCATGACTGACCAAGTTTGGCAACTGTATAAAACTCTTGCTTAAGATTCACGCCCATCCATTTTAACTATTTTGTTAATTCTTTTTTATTTCTGAAATTATGTTTCATATATTTAGGGCTAGATCCTTATGAAATTTTTTTTACCCATCATTCAAGTTATCCATTAACACTCATTGATCAGTACAATTTATTTTCAAGGTTTGTTTTTAATATGATTTGTGAATTTATTCAATATTAATGTAAAAGGATAGATACTTAAGTTGATTTGTGAAATATTCTCCTAGTCTAAGAATTTTGAGGAAATTCCTCTATTTCGTACTTACTAGACTGAACATGTCTTTGCGGTTGTAATAAAGTCTAAGAAGTTTGCTTGGAAAGCGGCATTAAGAATCCTGCACTTACTAGTGAATTTCTAAGGAAAGATTTTCTTTATAAGAAGCACAACCAACAACCAAGTTTTATCTCACTAAGTGAAGTCGGCTATATGGATCCTTCTACGCCATTGAGAAGTACAACCATATAACATTTTATGCATTATCTGATCCTGAATTATGTCAAAATTTTCAACTAGACTAACATGATTTGTTGCTTTCAGGAAGCATATGCCGAATATGTGAAAGATTATTATATTGGAAAGTTTGGATCGTCGATTGAAACTTATGATCAACAGCATTTGAAGAATACAACTCCTGGTGAAAATAGTGGTATGCCCAACCCTTTTGCCCTTCTTGGTCTGCCTTGTTTAGGCAATGGACAAAAGCTACTTTGAATTTGTATTTCATGACAATGTTCAAATCTCTTGCTTGCTCGTTCATCTATTAATGATAATGTCTTGTTTAATAGCTGACAGATTATGGTGGTTTCAAGTCTGTACTGAGGTTGCATATTTTCAAGTGGCACCTAAAAATGATACTGTTCGTTCACCAAATATAGATACAAGGTATTCTTCCATTGAATGATCTTAGAAGTGCTTGTAGTCCTATGTCACGGACAAGGATACTCAGTCCCATATAAAATTGAATTAAAATGCGTCCAGTTGAAAAATCTCACAAATTTGTCTATTGATCCAATTCAAGAGCATGTGAGGTAAAGTTCTCTTGTTTTATCAAGGTTGTCCTCATTGTTCTCTATCCAAGAACACTATCCTGGAAAAGGTGGACACCTGCAAATTTTGGCATCACTAGCATCCAGTTGCAAATACAGCTGTTTAATGATTGTATCTCACTTCTGGAATTTGAATTTAGTCCTAAGCTCTTAATTAACAGTGCCGTGTCTTTTGCCATATGCAATTAAGGGTTGGATCAACTTCATGTTGTGAAGTCAGGCTAATAGGAGAAGGGTAATAATCAATTAAATGAGGTAATTCATAATATCATAAAGACGGGACTGACAATTCATGTAATGCCAGTTAACTTTAGTGCTTGTAAGTTTATCCTCAGTGATCACTTGTCCTAGTAAAACATCTATTTATGTACTACTAGTCAAAGTTCACATCTGTAGCTTACATTTCCCAGCATAATTTGAAATGCTTTGAATTTTGAAGAGGAGAATAAGAGCTGAATATGAGGAAAATATGAGTGAACAGTGAGAATCTTATTGAAGTTCAAAAGTCAAAACAACTTCCAACATCCAAAAAGGATTGAGATGCTTTTGCTATTGGAAATATGTCTGTTAGAATATCCTAAATATTAGGGATGTTAGAATATCCTAAATATTAGGGATGTTAGAATATCCTAAATATTAGGGATAAGTATTGGTTTATTCTTAGATAGGATTTGATTTATTCCTTTTGAAAAGGTCCTAGTTTTTGTATATAAATAGGACTAATCTTTGTATCTCTTAAATCATATAACAATTATCAAATTACATGGTATCAGAGCATTAGGGTTTTGTATTCGCGATTCCTTCTCACGGTGCGGCTTCTCTCGACGCGCGTTCTTCTCCCGAACGCGCCTCTCCCATCACGCGCGGCTTTCCTCCCCGAGCGTCTTCCTCGCATCGGCTGCCCCGCGCACAGCATCCGCCGCCGCCTTCGATCTCGCTCGCGACCTGGGAGCAAGATCCTGCCCACGGGTCGCCACTGACTCGCGCACGCACGCCGCTGCCCTCGCCTATCGCTGAATCTCTTCCCTTGAACGCTCCTTATATTCATTGGATCAGCACCGATTTAATTTGCCATGGCTACCTCCGGCACTACGAAACCGGATCTTTCAATTTTTACCAACCACGTCACGGCACCGCTATCGTCGGAGTTGTTGGATGGTAAGAATTATTCCTCTTGGTCCTCTCACATTAAACTCTGGCTTGTTGGACAGGGTTATGAGACACATCTCACCCAAACTGAGGAGGATATTCAAGTCACAGATCGTCCTTTATGGAAAAAGGTTGATGCTCAGCTGTGTTGTATTATCCGGGCTACTATTCATCCATCTCTTAGGGATGTCTTCCGCACTCATATCACCTGCAAGGATGTTTGGATACAGGCTCAACAACTGTTTACAAACACTTCTCGGCGACTTTATCAAGTTTGTGAAGACCTCATGAATATCCTTAGTACCCGTCAGATCGAAGATTCTATGTCAACTTATCTGGGATCAGTCTCTAGCCTTCTATGCGAGTTCAATGACCTGCTCCCTCCTGCGGCCACTCCCGTTGCAGAACTTGAAATCGGAAGAAATTTTTTATATCTCTGGCCTTATATGGTCTGCCCACAGATTACTCTCATATTCGTGATCAAATCCTAGGCAGCCCCATAGAGGCCACCATGGACTCTACCTGGGCGACTCTCCTCCGTGTCCCAGCCAAAATCTCGGCAACTCCATCTTCTGTTCCTGTTGACTCTTCGGCTTTGGTTTCTCGGAACAATAACAAACCTCCACCTCGTAAGGGTTGCAAAGGACGTCCTTGGTGTGATCATTGTCACCGACCAGGACATACGATTGATAAATGTTGGAGTCTCCATGGTCGACCTCCGCGTGCTGCTCAGATCGCCCAATGTCCTGTCACTTCTTCAACTTCCACTTCACAGTTAAATCCGGCTCCGACTCCACAACCTTCCTATGATGACTTTCTGAAATGGTATGAGGATCGACGGGATTCTAATTCCCTTGCTGTCGTTACACAAGCTGGTAATTCCTTTGCTGGCATATCTCGCTCTTCGAGTCCTTAGGTACTTGACTCTGGGGCCACCGATCATATCACCGGTAATAGATCTATTTTTTCCTCATTATCTACTTCCGGTTATTTACCCTTTGTCACCATGGCAAATGGTTCTCAAACTTAGTCCCAAGGTGTTGGTAGTATTCATTCTTCTCCATCTCTTCCCATTCAGAATGTTCTTTATGTCCCCGGAGCTCCCTTTAATTTATTATCAATAAGTCAGCTTACTCGGTCTCTTGATTGTGTCATCTCGTTTATTAAATCCTCTGTTTCATTGCAAGACCGGAATACGGGGAGGATGATTGGCTTCGGATGTGAGGCTCATGGTCTATATCGACTTCACCAAAACTCTTTCATTGGTACAACGGCGGCATCTCCACTTGTGATTCATGCTCAGTTAGGACATCCTGGTCTCGATAAGTTAAAACAATTACATCCTAGTCTATCTCACTTAAAGTCTTTATCTTGTGAGTCATGTCAGTTAGGTAAGCATGTACGTAGTTCGTTTTCTCCTCGCATTATAAATCGGGCTACGTCTCCCTTTGCTTTGGTTCATTCCGATATTTGGGGTCCAAGTCGTGTTACCTCTACATTAGGGTCACGATATTTTATTACTTTTATAGACGATTTCTCCCGTTGTACTTGGTTATATCTGATGAAGGATCGATCCGAACTATTTTCTATTTTCCAATCTTTTTTTAATGAAATAAAAACACAATTTGGTATCCCTCTCCGATCCTTACAGAGTGATAATGCACGTGAGTATCTATCTACTCCGTTTCAGACCTTCTTGGCAACTCACGGCATATTACATCGGAAATCTTGTCCTCATACTCCTCAACAGAATGGAGTTACAGAACGCAAAAATCGTCATCTTCTAGAGACCACCCGGGCTCTTCTCCACCACTCTCATGTTCCTTTACGGTTTTGGGGAGAAGCCGTACTTACTGCATGTTATCTTATCAATCGCATGCCTTCCTCTACTTTACAGGGTCAAATACCTTATCATATACTGTATCCAAATCAGTCCCTTCATCCTTTACCACCTAGGGTCTTTGGTTCTACATGTTTTGCTCATGCTCTTGATCCTGGAATTGATAAACTCTCTCCTCGGTCGCATAAATGTGTTTTCCTTGGGTACTCACGGTCTCAGAAAGGGTACAAGTGTTATTCCCCTACTCTCCGTCGGTATTTCATCTCTGCTGATGTCACGTTCTTTGATTCGGTTCCTTTCTTTGGGCCTTCAGAATCGTCTTCCGAGTTTCCTTCTTCTGTGCCTGTATCAGTCTTTTATCCTCCGGAGGACTCTCTATCACCTCCAGCTCCAATTTCTCCTCCGTTGCATGTTTATCAGCGTCGTCCTAAGCCAGCTTTGCCGCCAGCCATGGGATCATCTCTGGAGCCAGATCCTACACCCCTTCCTCCGGTCAAGTCGTCTGAATCTGATATTCCCATTGCACTTCAGAAAGATATACGTTCCACTCGTAATCCTTCTCCACATTATGTATCTATGAGTTACCATCGTCTTTCTCCTTCCTATTATTCTTGTCTTTCCTCTTTGTCGTCTGTTTCTGTTCCGAAGAATGCAGGAGATGCATTTGCCCACCCGGGATGGAAACAGACTATGCTGGACGAAATGAGTGCTTTACGGAGCTGTGGGACTTGAGACCTCGTTCCTCTACCACCAGGAAAGTCAGTTGTTGGTTGTCGATGGATATATACGGTGAAGATTGGTTCAGACGGAACGGTTGATCGACTTAAAGCTCGTCTCGTTGCTAAAGGCTATACTCAAGTCTTCGGATTGGATTATAAGGACACGTTTTCTCTTATTGCCAAGATGTCTTCTATACGCTTACTCATGTCCATTGCTGCGATTCAACACTGGCCTCTATATCAGTTGGACATCAAGAATGCATTCTTACATGGTGACCTGCTCGAAGAAGTCTACATGGAGCAACCTCCGTGTTTTGTTGCTCAGGGGGAGTCTTCTGGTCTTGTGTGCCGCTTGCGAAAATCTTTATATGGTCTCAAACAGTCACCCAGAGCATGGTTCGGTAGATTCAGTATTGTAATTCAACAATTTGGCATGACTCGAAGCAATGCTGACCATTCTGTCTTTTATCGCCACTCATCTACTGGTTGCATCTACCTAGTGGTTTATGTTGATGATATTGTCATCACGGGTAGTGATCATCTTGGGATCTCACAGGTGAAACAACATCTTTTCAAACATTTTCAGACAAAGCATCTCGGCAGACTCAGATATTTCTTGGGGATAGAAGTAGCACAGTCCAGAAATGGGATCATTATATCCCAAAGAAAGTATGCAATGGATATTCTAGAAGAAACAAAAATGTTAAACTCAAAGACAGTTGACAACCCTATGGATCCTAATATCAAGCTCTTGCCAAATCAGGGGAGCCTCTACCAGATCCTGAACAATACATGCGATTAGTAGGAAGACTAAGTTATCTTACTGTTACTCGTCCAGATATCTCATTCGCAGTAAGTGTAGTAAGTCAGTTTCTCAACTCTCCATGTAAAGAACATTGGGATGCTGTAATTCGCATTGTTCGATATATCAGAGGCGCTCCAGGAAACGGTCTTTTGTACGAAGACAAAGGACATACTCGAATCATAGGATATTCTGATGCAGATTGGGCAGGATCTCCCAGTGATAGGAGATCTACTTCTAGTTTTTGTATATTTATCGGAGGTAACCTTATTTCTTGGAAAAGCAAAAAGCAGAACGCTGTGGCAAGATCCAGTGCAGAGGCAGAATATCGAGCTATGGCTATAGCCAGTCAAGAGCTTATATGGCTTAAACAGTTGCTCCTGGAGTTAAAGTTTGGAGATGTCACACAAATGTCACTTATATGTGATAACCAGGCCGCCATGCATATCGCTTCAAATCCAGTTTTTCATGAGAGGACAAAGCATATTGAAGTCGACTGTCACTTCGTCAGAGAGAAAGTCATATCTGGAGAAATATCTACTAGTTTTGTTAACTCACATAATCAGCTAGCAGATATATTTACTAAGTCACTGAGAGGTCTTCGAATTGACTACATATGTAACAAGCTGGGTGCATATAATTTATATGCTCTAGCTTGAGTGGGAGTGTTAGAATATCCTAAATATTAGGGATGTTAGAATATCCTAAATATTAGGGATAAGTATTGGTTTATTCTTAGATAGGATTTGATTTATTCCTTTTGAAAAGGTCCTAGTTTTTGTATATAAATAGGACTAATCTTTGTATCTCTTAAATCATATAACAATTATCAAATTACAATGTCCAACACCAGACTCCTAGCTATTTGCTTGGCATTGTGCATTATACCATCCTGTATCATCCAATACACATGATACAAAGGTTGTAAGAAATGGGTATGGTTTGAAATAATGAATATGGCAAAGACAGGATTTCAAGCTGAATGAATTTCACAAGAGGAAATTCAAGAGATTTACCATGGTAATCATCCATTGAAACTCTAGTTTTCACTAAAGCATCACCAAACCTAAGTAAACTCTGACTTTACAACTAAAATGGAATCTGCAGAAGTGAAAATAAAAATTAGAAGCATTAGATTGTATTCTTCTCCTTGTTTGAACTAGTATGGTGATCAAACTGTTGATTTATTATCTAACAATACTTCAGCTCCTTTTCAATTAAACAGACCAAATAGTTCTGTTTGTAAGACTATATAAGAGGATTAAAAGAATTACAGTCTCACGGTAAATAAAATGTTTTTGTAATATGAGATGAACCTTATTGGCAGGGCTGATTGACAATAGTCTGACACTAGAGTGGTTAGTGCGGCTAAAGAAGCGAGGAAACTAGAGTGAATATCATTCATATTCTACTCAATTCAAACTTGTATCGAACTTATTCTTAGTTTTTCTGGGGATGACAATGAGGACAAGCTCCATGCATCAGACAATCCAGTTGATTGGGATGTTGGGATCATTTGATACAGGTCTGATGTAGTAACAACCTGAGCATGGACTGTTATAGGTTCTGGACAGAGTTTTCTGAGCTTATCTTTGCTATCATGAGACCCTCGTACTCTTACTTTTATTTTATTTTGTTGCCTTCAAAATGCACTAGTTTTCCATTTTTTTTTGTTATTGAACTATATTGATAGGTTCATATTGAGAAAATATAGGTACCATTTGGACCTTTGCAAAAATGTTTTTGGAGAAGGGGTCTACCCCGATGTGGAAATAACCAATATATATTATGGAGGCACAAGAATTGCTGGTATGGTTATATATTAATATTTTTCCAACAGTATGGTTGTATAATGGTTAGGAATATTGTGAGTGGTTGGTCTTGTTTCAAAATTACAAACTATACTTTTGTTCTTAAGACAAAATGACCATGATCAATAGTTTTCAGTGTTACAATAGTACAGATGTGTTAAGTGGGTACAAATAGGTGAGTGTTGCTGAGTATTTCTTTGAATGGGGGACTGTAGTTAATATTGCATTCATTATCTTGTTAATTTAATTTAAGTAATCACGTAGCTCCTTCAGAGTGTGCAGAGTCAAGACTATTATATAGATGATGCATTCATTATTTACTTAATTTACTATAAATAATTATGCAACTCCTTTTAGAGAGGGAAGCTGTAACTCTGTACTAAATATGAGTAATTCATTCATTATTTTATCTTTAAATATAGCTAATTTCGCATTTTAGTTTATCATGATTCTTATGATAGGTCATGTTCTTTTTAAGGAGACTAGGCTATCTTTTCATACTCTTTTATAGTATATCACTTGTCAATCACCAAATTATCAATAAGTGTTGAAGACACAAATAAAGTAGATAAACGATTAAGAGTGTCAAAGGGCAACTGATAATTCGCTTTTTGTAACAACATAATTATATCATCTACCTTGATAAATTTAATCATACACAAGATAAATATAATGGAACAATAGATTGAAGCCTTGTCAATAAACTTTTATAATAACTTTTCTAATTAAGACTCAAGTAAAGTAAATGAAGTTTAATTGAAAAAATAAAGAAAAATAAAATAATATATTCCAGATCCATTATCTGCAATAGTTTACATGGATTTATTTTTTATTACTCTTCAACCTGTGTTTAAGTGCTGCAATAAAAAATATCTTTTCCTTGATAAATATGAACTGCATCTACAATTCACATAAAAATATGAACTTGCATAATTGCAATAAGATGGCTATGAAACATGTTGAGGCTGTAATTCAGCCATTACCCAATCAGAAAAATTGCGTTTATCAGTGCATGGGAAAACTGAGGATTCTATTTGAAATTAGGTTCGAAGATTGTCTTCACGAACGGCTCACAGGATCCCTGGCGTCATGCATCTAAGCAAAAGTCATCAGAAGATTGTAAGACATGCATTTTATTTAACTCTTTCGCCCTTGTCCAAGGAAAATGTTTATTACAATGCTGTTTTCTCTTACTAAATGTTTTTTGGTTCTAAATTTACGAAATTTGTTTCTATCTTTAATTTCTTAAGATCAATCTTTTATAAAATTTCATTGAAAACAAATAAATAATGTAACTCTCTATTATGTATAACATATGAAGCAAAATTGAATGCTCATCTTAATTATTTTTCATTATCTTGTACTCACTAGTGCAGAATCAGATTGTTTCTGGATCACTTTTTAGTTTACCTAATCACATGGGCATTCCTAAAGACTAAAATTATCAGCAAGCTGAGCAATAGCTTCAAAAATCCATTCTATTTACCACGAGTGCTTGGTAATTTTAGTTTCATCTTTGTTACAGTGCCTTCCTACTTAATCAAATGCCATAACTGTGGGCATGGCAGTGATTTCAGAGGTTGCCCTCAGTCACCTTTGAATATTGAAGGTATAGTTGGTTTCTTGTAAATTACTTTCTGACTCAAGCCAATTATTAAATAGTTTCAATTACACGAATAAGCAATGACAGATTTACAGAACCACCCTATTAATTAAATATTTCATTTAAATAATCTTATGATATTTCTAGGCAATGCCGACAAGTGCACGTCACCTGAAGCAGTGCAAAAAGTGAGACAACAAATCATACAAAATATTGACTTGTGGCTCTCTGAATGTCAAATTGCAGGTATGAGTTACTTGAAGTTACGTGAATGTCATCTGATAAGATGGTTTGATATTATATTTTGTAGAATAGTTATATGGTTCTTTTAAATGTTAATTTGCACTATTAAAGTGGCTTTAATGGGGGTAAACTAAAATGTGCTGTTTGTTCGGGTGGTACGGACATGGTGCTGCAGCTGCAAGTAACAGGCAGGTGCAAGCCTAGCATTGTGGGCATTCAGAGCCCAACTAACCTAGGATACTGAGATATCTTATTTAGTGCCTACCAGTTTTTTTATGGCGATGGCTGGAATTTCATTGCAGTCATGAATTTCTACAGTGTATAGAGCTTAGGAGATGCCTTACAAAACATTGGAAGATTGCCTATAGAGAACTTTTTTCTGTGGGAGCTTTTGGTGTTCAAGTACTACTAGAGGTGAGGTTTCACTTTTTCTTCGGTATTCAGCTTGGAGTATAGGACAGATTCTAGGGATGTTGAGCAAGGTTTGGACATCAATTCATTTGACTGCCATGTACTTCTGTCTCGTGTAGAGTTTCTTAGTGAACATCTGCTTCCTGTTTCATTTGATTATTTTATGGAGACTCTAGGTGGGTTAAAGAGGATAGGAGATTTACAAATCAAGTGAGAATGCACTAGTTATATAGAGCAGGGGTAGGAAGGTACAATTGCATGGGTAAAGGATCTTGGTAGTACAAATTTAGATTCAGATATAAATTTCCAAAGGATGGTTAATGCTATAGGAGCAAAGCATAGTCACATCTAGGGAAATGCCATGCGAAGAAGACAATGACTCAGAGCAAAGTGCAGATAGTGAGGAAGAAGGCATTACTCTTGTTTTTTTAGAGCAAAGAATGTATTTTCTATAACCCTGTAGTTCTTGCGTGATATATGTTTGCTATATAAGATTTTGTGTTTGGGAGATGATTAGGAGGTAGAGGCTTAGAGAGTCGGTATAGAGTGACTCCAAATACCACTATTGAGCCATTAGTAAAGTTCGGCGTGGTTCATGGTAAATAGATCCATATGGCAACTATAATAGACGCGACGTCTTAGGATGATACTTAAGTTGTGCAACATGGGTAGAATGCTCAAGTCACATAGTGCATTACAAGAGACGAGAGTGATGAAAGAGAAGGTTTGTTAGTTATCTACTAGCAATCTTGTGAACTTCTTTTGTGGTCAAGCAGTGTCATCGACTTGATAAGTTCGACTCGGCTAAGGTAGAGCCAAGGCAATGGAATTTCTCATTTAGATGGAGATTTTTTGGGCTAAATATTGGCAAGATGCTGCAACAACTAAATTTCGTGATGTCCTATTTTAGAGCATTTTACAATGATGTTTACGCGGCGGTGGCTGAAATTTCATGACTGAGAATTTCTCACCCATGGAGCATTCTAAAGTCTAGGGAGGTCCTTGGAGAATGGTTGGTGGTTGTTGATAGTAGAGAATATGATTTTCATCTCATAGAGAGCTTTTAGTGTCTAGTAAGTGCTAGAGATGAGGGTTTCTATCTTTTCTCCTTCATGATTGAAAGAGAAGTGAGAAGGTAAAGTGTGGATATTAATTTTTTTCTCATATTATATAGACTTCAGTTCTCGCTATAGACGGAGACATATGTCGAACTATATTAAATTATTGTTGTCTTTATTTATGCACTATTTCTGTTCTACTAGGGAGACAAATACTCTACCTAATGATCTTATGACGAAGTTATTTTGTATTAAGAAACTCTGGATTTGATGTACATACTAGAGTAGACCTCTTTAATTCTTCTATGTATCTTTCTTCTTATTCCTTCTTGTTCCTCGCATCTACTTAACCTTAAGTAGTTGTTAACTTTCGATTAGTTTGGATTTTGTTCATGCATGTTTCGCTATTTATTACTGATGCCAAGCTGAAATCTTGCTTGATCACTATATTTTGAAGGTTCAAAATGACCGAGAAAAATTAAGTTTATACAATTAGGATCAAATGTCATGGTGGTGCTATTTGGTAAGTAGTGGAAGAAATATTAGTAATTTTAATTCTTAATACTTATTTATTGCCATGTACCTTCAGATAAGATGTCCTAATTTTGATTACTTTTTATCTCAGTCTTGCTCCCTCCCATTCTCTTACACTTCGAAGTTTGTTGTTGAATAAAGAGGCATAATCTTAAACTATATGCTTTTAACTCAATCTTATTTATGATCATAGTAAATTAGCTAAGTCTATATTTAATTACATTCTCTTATTTTAAGAGTTGGACCATTTAAGCATAGTTGTTTAGTATTTGTAGTTCATGAACTACATATTAAACTATTCTCGAGGTACATATCTTCTAGACTTTCTCAATGAGATCGTCAATGAAGATATCGACCTGTGCAAATGGTATTAGAGCACCCATATTCCTACATGATGGCAGGGAAGATATAAAACTCCTCGAGAGAGTGTAGGCCTTTAATTGTCCATTGACTCCTATCCATCATATCTACCATGCATAACCTTCTTGCCCCTAGGGCGTAACGCAGACGGTGGGCACATGGACAGTCAGGGGTCGATCTTTAGGAACTGACGATAAACATTTTCTACCCCACCATGCGTCTCCCGCTTGTGTACTTGAATTTACCTCTCTCCATATCTATGGGGCCGGTTCTAGGAGGGCCGTTAAAGTAACGGATTTACCTTTACCATGCATAACCTCCTCACTTGTTTTGTTTCTTCCATGAAGATTTAGTACAACCAACTTAATATGCAACAAGAAACTATAGGCAACATAAGAAAAGCGAGCACAAATCTACAAAATAGACAAAAAAAAGGCGACATAAATATAGGCATAAAATAAGGCTCAATAAAAGCACACAATTTGCTATGGAAATGCATTGCATGAAACCAACAATGTAACGATTCGCCCTTGGAGCCCTGCCACTATGATCATAAAGTCCAAGTGCTAACCGCTAACCCCTAAAAGTTCTGACCACGTATAAGGTAAACTTACGATCTTGTGTTTTTGTAGTTGATTTTGTGTTAGTTAATATGTTCAAAATGATGATAGAACAAGATTCGTTCTTGCGGGATAAGGTTTCGAAAACAAATTGCTTCAGTTTTGATCTTCATGAGAGCAATAGGATCTTCATTCATACACCATTTAGTCAAGAACACACATTTGCTGGATGTCTCATTCATGTAACTGATCTTGTTCCTGATTCTGATGAGCTAGACTCGTTTCTCTCGGCGACAAGGATGGCGTCCAGTTACTGATCGCTTTAAGTAATACATAACTCCCTACATCTCGAGCTAGAGATGATGAAGACTTCGCGACAGACGCTCTGAGTTCTTGCATTCGACGATACTTTCGAGTTCTTGAATTCGCATGGAATTAGCTGATGACATTCGCAAGCTGTAATTTTTATCGTTGGATGACGGCACTTTGGCAGACCTAATCTGTTTGTTGCAGTTGATGTTTTATTTATGTTCGTTGCAGATCTCTCATAAAAGTAAAACCCGATCTTATTTAGTAAGATACGTCTTGATTGATGTTATTGTATATTATCTCAATAAAAATAAATATATGCATATATCTAACGAATCTATTCAACTCTCACAGTTTACTATTTTTCAAATGAGTTGGACAAAAATCAAAATACCACATCTTTTTATTGAAATCATTTAAAAGATATTTTTTATTAATCGTCAAAATAATTCTCCACTCCTTGTTTTTTTTTACATTACTCGAGTTATCTTTTCGATAACAGTTATAATTTATAATTTTATAATATTAATGATTTGTACCTGGTGTAGTGGTTATTAATTATAGTTACTTTAACATTATAATATTTACTATTTATAATTATTATAACATATGCATATGTGCAGAGGGGATCTCTGTAACTCAAAGTCAATAATATTGATTAATATTTTATTTTTCATGTAATGTTGGTAAAAGATAATTTATTCGTTTCAACGTCCCTATCAATTCGTCTTAGGGCTAATGCAAAGGAGGTGCATCCTTGTCAATTCGTCTTAGGGTTAACATGGAGGAGGTAAATCACGAGGGTTATTAGTTCAGATGTTGTGGTTAGTGCGTGGGGAGGGCAGACACATTGGCTTTGTCAAGTTTTGATTTCTAAATCTCATGTTAGTAATATTCATGTATTAATTATCAGTCCATTTCGTAGAGATATTTTTTTTATTTTTCATGTAAGGTTCTATTTTGAGTGTAGGTTTGATTGAAGATTATTATTGATAATTTTAGTTATTTATTTAAGGTTATAGTATTTAATTCTATTTTGTTATGAGTGATTTCTAAGTGATGGGGTATGGTTGTTACGTCAATAAATGAGCGGCAATTTACTAAAGGGTGTATCTAAAAATTGGTATTTATCAAAAGACGTATCATGGTTTTATTGTTACCAAATAATGCACTTATTTTAGTGAACTTTCTCTTATATCCCTCCTGCCAAAATACTACATGTCATTCTCTTTCTCTTGCTCATTCTTAATAACGAATTCCGAGACATTTGAAAAGATTTTTTCAGACTTTTTATTTTAAAATAATATATTATGGAATCGGATAAAAAACGTAAGATAAAAATCGAAAAAATATTACAATTAAAAAATATCTCATCAAACGTGATTTCAAATATATACAGAGATCATTTTATATAAATTAGATGAGTGGAGATCATTTTTATATTTGATTAATATTAATTAATATATTAAATAATATTTAATAAATATATTAAGATATAAATACCTTGAAATTAGAAAGGCCTGAAATCTTTTGATTTCAGGCCCACGCTGGGCCTAAATCAAAATATTTCAGGCCCAACGTGGGCCTGAAATAAAATATTTCAGGCCCAACGTGGGCCTGAAATAAAATATTTCAGGCCCAGCGTGGGCCTGAAATAACTCAGGGCCTGAAATCAAATGATTTCAGGCCCTGCGTCGAATTGAAATTATGTGTTATGATAGGTTTTTTTACGTATGTCTAAAACATAAAGAAACATCTCTTTATATATTTGAAATCACAATAAAAATTATTAAGAAAGACTACCTTACCAGAGAAATTCTAATTAATATAAAATGAACATTATATTAAAAATGAATTATATATATATATATATATCCATTCTTTAATAAAGAAGTCAAATATTATTTATTATATTAATTTAAATATTATATATTATATTAATATATTTAATTTTAATATATTTGACTTCAGGCCCTCCATGGGCCTGAAGTCATCTGACTTCAGGCCCTGCATAAATAATTAATTTAATAAAAATAATTAATTATAAAAAAACTTCTAATGATTATTTTTGGTGTCCAAACTTCTAATGATTAAAAATTATATTACAATAGGAGTTTTGTAGGTCTATCAGTGGGTTTCGCTCAAAACCCACTGATATTTTTTCAGAAATCCAGATATGAGAGGTCCATCAGTGGGTTTTGCTCAAAACCCACTGATGGAACTAAACTACACCTATTGCTTTGAGAAAAATAATAATTTGAGGTTTAGACACTTAAAATACATTCTCCTAACTCTACCCTAACTATTGATAATGTTTTTCAGAAATCCAGATATGGGAGGTCCATAAGTGGGTTTTACTCAAAACCCACTGATAAAACTAAATTACACCTATTGCTTTGGGAAAAATAATAATTTGAGGTTTGGACACTTAAAATACATTCTCCTAACTCTACCCTAACTATTGATAATGTTTTTCAGAAATCCAGATATGGGAGGTCCATCAGTGGGTTTTGCTCAAAACTCACTGATGGAAGAACTAAACTACACCTATTACTTTGGGAAAATTAATAATTTAATAATTTTTAAAAATATAAATAAATAATTTTTTTATATTTGATTAATATAAATTAATATATTTAATAATATTATTAAATATATTAATATATAAAAAAATAAAAAAAAGCTGAAATTTTTTTATTTCAGGCAGCGTGGGCCCGAAATCAAAAGATTTCAGGCCCACGTTGGGCCTGAAATATTTTATTTCAGGCCCAGCGTGGGCCTGAAATAGAAATATTTCAGGCCCAGCGTGGGCCTGAAATAACTCAGGGCCTGAAATAAAATGATTTCAGGCCATGCGTCGAATTAAAATCATGTGTTATGATAGGTTTTTTTACGTAGGTCTAAAGCGTAAAAAAACATCTCTTTATATTTTTGAAATCACAATAAAAATCATTGAGAAAGACTACTTTACGAAAGAATTCTAATTAATATAAAATGAACATTATATTAAATACGAACTTTATATATATATAGATATATATATATATATATATCGCATCTTTTGAATAAAGAATTTATTATATTAATTTAATATTATATATATATATTAATATATTTAATTTTAATAGGAGGGCCTGAAGTCATCTGACTTCAGGCCCTGCGTAAATAATTAATTTAATAAAAATAATTAATTATAAAAAAATTTCTAATGATTATTTTTGGTGTCCAAACTTCTAATGATTAAAAATTATATTGCAATATGAATTTTCTAGGTCTATCAGTGGGTTTCGCTCAAAACCCACTGATATTTTTTTAAAAATCCAGATATGAGAGGCTCAAAACCCACTGATGGAACTAAACTACACCTATTACTTTGGAAAAAATAATAATTTGAGGTTTAGACACCTAAAATACATTCTCCTAACTCTACCCTAACTATTGATAATGTTTTTTCAAAAATCCAGATATGGGAGGTCCATCAGTGGGTTTTGCTCAAAACCCACTGATGGAAGAACTAAAGTACACCTATTATTTTGTGAAAATTAATAATATAATATTTTTTAAAAGATAAATAAATAATTTTTTATATTTGATTAATATAAATTAATATATTTAATAATATTATTAAATATATTAATATATAAAAAAACTAAACTTTTTTTATTTCAGGCAGACGTGGGCCTGAAATAAAATATTTCAGGCCTAGTGTGGGCCTGAAATCTTTTGATTTCGGGCCCATGCTGCCTGGAATAAAAAAACTTCAGCTTTTTTTATTTTTTTTATATATTAATATATTTAATAATATTATTAAATATATTAATTTATATTAATCAAATATAAAAAAATTATTTATTTATATTTTTAAAAATTATTAAATTATTAATTTTCCCAAAGTAATAGGTGTAGTTTAGTTCTTCCATCAGTGGGTTTTGAGCAAAACCCACTGATGGACCTCCCATATCTGGATTTCTGAAAAACATTATCAATAGTTAGGGTAGAGTTAGGAGAATATATTTTAAGTGTCCAAACTTCAAATTATTATTTTTCCCAAAGCAATAGGTGTAATTTAGTTCCATCAGTAGGTTTTGAATAAAACCCACTGATGGACCTCCCATATCTGGATTTCTGAAAAACATTATCAATAGTCAGGGTAGAGTTAGGAGAATATATTTTAAGTGTCCAAACCTCAAATTATTATTTTTCCCAAAGCAATAGGTGTAGTTTAGTTCCATCAGTAGGTTTTGAGCAAAACCCACTGATGGACCTCTCATATCTGGATTTTTGAAAAAATATCAGTGGGTTTTGAGCGAAACCCACTGATAGACCTAGAAAACTCTTATTGCAATATAATTTTTAATCATTAGAAGTTTAGACACCAAAAATAATCATTAGAATTTTTTTTAATTAATTATTTTTATTAAATTAATTATTTACGCAGGGCCTGAAGTCAGATGACTTCATGCCTAAGGAGGGCCTGAAGTCAAATGACTTCAGGCCCTCCTATCAAAATATATTAAAATTAATTATATTAATATAATATATAATATTTAAATTAATATAATAAATAATATTTCACTTCTTTATTCAAAGAATCGATATATATATATATATATATATAATTTATTTTTAATATAATGTACATTTTATATTAATTAGAATTTCTCTCGTAAGATAATCTTTCTTAATGATTTTTATTGTGATTTCAAATATATAAAGAGATGTTTCTTTATATTTTAGACCTACGTAAAAAAACCTATCATAACACATAATTTCAATTCGACACAGGGCCTGAAATCATTTGATTTCAGGCCCTGAGTTATTTCAGGCTCACGCTGGGCCTGAAATATTTTATTTCAGGCCCAGCGTGAGCTTGAAATAAAAAGATTTCAGGCCTTTCTAATTTCAAGGTGTTTATATATTAATATATTTATTAAATATTATTTAATATATTAATTAATATTAATCAAATATAAAAATGATCTCCGCTCATCTAATTTATATAAAATGATCTCTGTATATATTTGAAATCACGTTTGATGAGATATTTTTTTAATTGAAATATTTTTTCGATTTTTATCTTACGTTTTTTATCCGATTCCATAATATATTATTTTAAAATAAAAAAGTCTGAAAAAATCTTTTCAAATGTCTCGGAATTCGTTATTAAGAATGAGAAAGAGAAAGAGAATGACATGTAGTACTTTAGCAGGAGGGGTATAAGAGGAAGTTCACTAAAATAAGTGCGTTATTTAGTAACAATGAAACCATGGTACGTCTTTTGGTAAATACCAATTTTTGGATATGCCCTTTGGTAAATTGTCGATAAATGAGATATATAATTTGGAATGTGATTATTTTGGAAGTATAAAGTTTTACGTGATTTCGGAATTAACAAAATATTTTTTTCTCAAAATTAACCTTCGATTTTACGTGATCGACAATGACCATCCGACCATCTCTTCGAGATTTTGTTGTGCTTGTTTACCGTCAATAACGTGCTCTTCAGCGAGTTGGTGGTTAATATGCCAATGCCTTCGTAGAGTCAAGTTTTGCTTCTGGCGAGTCCTCAAGGGAGATCTCGACTACCCTAGGTGCAATTAGAGTCATATCCTCTGTAATAGTCTCCAATGTTGATCTTTGTCTCCACCAGTTGTAGCTCGTTGACCGTGAGAGTGACTCTCTGGCGCGGTCGCTATCGTGTTCCATGGTGCCATCAACACCGCCGACGATTTAGCTTATTAGGTTCGGTCTTTTCATTTTCTAAATTCATAAATCGAGTTCAAAATTTCAAAAGTTGAATCAAATAATATTAAATTATATTTTATTTTTCATAATCTTCGTTATATAATTAATTAGTAATCATATAATTAAAATAATATATGATAACTTAAACTAAGCACCCTTACTATAATAGTGTTATAAGATTTTAGTTGAAATTGCAATATCATAACGTAATTTTGATCAAAATTATTTTAAACCGTCTTGATCAAATTATTCTAATTTAATTAAAATTATTTAATATTATAATATTTTTTTATCAAAATGACTATGATAGTATTAAAATAAACTTTCTCTCTCTCTCTAAACGATAATGATTGAGAGAGTCAAATGGAAGTAAAAACCATTGTAACGTGAACCTTGCATACGATCTTCGATTTACCGTACCCAGGTATTTGATTCGCCGCGATGGTGTCTAAGCATACGGGCGTGCGCATGTAAATACCACATATTACGTCATATCACATCATAATTATAATTTCACTCTCTTATTATTTTTTTAAAATTATTATCCGAACAAAACAGTAATAAACGAGCTGGAATCCCATCTGTCTGCTAGATAAATCAGTCGCCAGGATTGGCCCTCGGCAAGATCATCATCTGCCACGTCACCACAACCCAGCCAATCAACTTCTGGCAAAAGATCACAATGCCGGATCCACCGCCAATCACAGCGCTCGAACCTGATCCGGCTCGGCCCCACCACATCCACGTTCCCACCATTTAGCGCCGCTCTCGTCCTTCCTCCCCCGCCAGCAGCAGCATACCAGCGCCGCAACCGACAGCCATGGCATCCGTCGCCGCAGCCACAGCTCCGGCCTCCCTCCGGGCCTCCGACATCCTCGGGGCTCGACTCAACGTCGCCGTCGCGCCTCGCACAGCCCCCGCGTCCCCGGCCGGGGGGCCTCGAAGGTCGTGGCTCTTTTCTCCAAGAAGAGAAGGCGAAGGCAGCTGCATCTTCTCCGGCGAGCGACGAGCTCTCCAAGTGGTACGGTGAGTCGGCGTCCTACTCGCCCCTCGACTAATGCTTGCGAGTCGTTCGATAGAATTACGCAGTGAAAAAATGGTATTCAAGTACTTCTTCGGCCGGTGGCCTGTGTTAAATTTCAGGTCCCGACAGGAGGATTTTCTTGCCGGAGGGGCTCCTGGACCGGTCGGATGTCCCAGAATATCTCACCGGGGAAGTCCCCGGAGAGTAAGTTCGATCCTTCAATGAATTGCTGCTGTTTGAATGAAGGAGATCTTGTTGACTAAATCTGATATCTTGGTAATTAACTTCTCATCTGGTCTCCTCTTGCAGCTATGGCTATGATCCTTTTGGGCTGAGCAAGAAGCCTGAAAACTTCGCCAAGTATGTCTCGCATTCGCTTGCTCAATTGCTCAATCAAAAGGGCGTCCTTTTTATTCGTATCATCGAAAGGGTGTCCCTCTTTCATGCTGGCAAAAGGCGATTCGCTCGCCCCAGCCAACCCGTCCCTCTTTCATAGCGTCCCTCTTTCAAAATTTATTAAAAGGGCGCTTCATCTTTTATTTCATACTCAAAATATCTCTTTATTCTCGATCGGTCTCACTGCAAGAATCTGAACCTACAACTTAATAACACTTGGAGCTACTTTGTGTGGAGCATAAAGGGGATATTTATGGTATCAAATTATGGGTAGAGCGTCGTTTTGATAATTTTTGAAAGGAAGACGTTCTTTTGACGATATGAATATAAAAAAAGAGATGTCCTTTTGATTTTTTTTTTTTTGGGGTCAAGTTTCTTTTAGTTTTGATTGTAGGGTTTACGAAGAAGATTCTTGATTTCATTTGCTCAAAATATCTTTTGTCCTCGGTCGGTGAAACAGCGTAGGAGTATTTACGGTTTCAAATAAATTATAGGTAAACGTTGTTTTGATAATTTTTTGAAAGGAGAGTGTTCTTTTAACTATACGGAATTAAAAAGGGCACTCTTTTAATTCTCGATTGCTGTCCATCAAAAACAAGGTTTACCGAGAAGAATATCTTGATTTCATTTGACCTAAAAGATTCAAATGGTGTGCAGATATCAAGCTTATGAGCTCATCCATGCGAGGTGGGCTATGCTCGGTGCGGCTGGGTTCATCATCCCTGAGGCTTTCAACAAATATGGTGCAAATTGTGGTCCAGAGGCTGTCTGGTTCAAGGTAATTTTCGATAACTCATGGTCGATCGAATCGTCCAATTCACATCAATAAACACAATCTTGTGTACCTATTTGACCACATTTTTGAGTTCTTTCCTGCTTAGATGAGAGAATTATCTTTTCAAAAACCACCGTTGGCCCAAACTCTCGCATTCATCTAAGCTTATAAACCTTTCTTATGGTAAATGTTCGGTGTCGCAATTAGTATTGTTGTAATTTGTCGGCCTTCGATGTGTTTGCAGACTGGTGCTCTTCTTTTGGATGGAAATACATTGAACTACTTCGGTAAAAACATACCGATCAATCTCGCTTTGGCTGTCATTGCCGAAGTTGTGCTTGTTGGGGGTGCTGAGTACTACAGAATTACCAACGGACTCGTAAGTAAAGCGAGAAAAATTCGATATCTTCCTTTGAGGTTCAGGTTTATGGATGAATATCTTCCATCTATTCGGTTGTAAGTTTAATGATTGGGCACTCGAACTATTGTAGGATTTGGAGGATCAGCTACATCCAGGAGGTCCATTTGACCCCCTCGGGCTCGCTAATGATCCAGACCAAGCTGCGATTCTCAAGGTTAAGGAGATCAAGAACGGCCGGCTAGCCATGTTTGCGATGCTCGGTTTCTTCATTCAGGCCTATGTCACAGGGGAAGGACCAGTGGAGAATCTCGCCAAGCATCTCAGTGACCCATTTGGAAACAATTTGCTCACTGTGATCTCCGGAGCAGCCGAGAGAACTCCAACCCTGTAAATCTCGCATTCGTACTGTGTAAGACGACGACAACAGCTAGCCGCTGCTTAGCAAAACATTGTCAATTAACTCGAATTGAATGTGCCAGAGACCCATGGAGGGAAAACCTAATGTTTAAAATAGTAGGATTCTGAACTTGAAACTCAGCATCATGAGATTAGTATTTGCTTCTTTTATAAGCGCTCATCTTTCTTTGAAAGCCCTTCGAGCTTTCAAGGGCATGTGCATGCTATGCCATTGAGCTGGGGTATAGATTTAGTTCCTTGGGGCGTTAGAGGTTAGAACTTTTCACCTCTCACTTATGAGCTCACCTCGGTTTGAGTTATCTCAAGTACACTTAGCATCGAGTGCTCAATGTCTCCAAACTTACTTCACATGTCATCCTTCTACCGACCCTTGCCTTTTGGATCCGCCTCAAGCTATTCGTTTAATATTTATCAATTTTGATCTACTTAGACTTTCACTATCTAATGATTTAACCTTCGGGATTTTATCTATTGTCTAATATGAGTTGATCTCGACTTATTTGAACTTCCGCTTATTCAATTTCAGATTAACTTTTGGTAAATTGCCATAAACTCCCCAATAGTCCTTTGATCTTTACATGCACTCCCCACACAAGTTTTTCTTTGTATTTGCTCCCTTATGAATTGAGTATAAAAGAGTGAAAATTGAGTATACATCAGTGAAAACTGAGTATAAAAGAGTGAAACTTGAATATAAAAAGTGAAATTGAGTACATGGGTTATTGATGTGGTGGATGCAACTTTACATACTCAATTTTCTAACTTTTATACTCAACTTTTTTCCAATAATACTCACCAAACTATCATCAGGGATTGCATGCAAAGAAAAGTTTGTGTAGGGATTGCATGTAAAGTTGACTTGGTATGTGGGGAGTTTATGAAAATTTACCCAAATAACTGCTATTTAAGTTGGTCAGAATTTATGCGTTTATTATTGTTATAGCGACGTTGCCTACCCGCTCGATTATAAAGTAAAATTATTTCAACAATGAAATATTATTGTACTATATCAAAATTGTTAAAACTTCGTGTTCCGTCCAAATATGATGGTTGGTTAAGTTATCAATCAACAAACGATTTAATGCACGTGTTCTCTCACCAATGAGGAAGGAGAGATGAACCTAACACGCATTTCAACAAAAGATTAGACTGACACCAGAGAATTTCGACAAATCACTTCCATGCTCAAGTTAAAATTTACTTGAGTTAGGATCATATCACCTTTGTTCCCATAAAAGAAAAGGTTGATCGTAGAATTATTTGTATGCCTTTTAACCTTACTATGATATTCTTATCAAAGAAGTGCGTAGACCTAATTCTTGTTCTTTCAACTATAATCACTAAGCAACAACAATGACAGCAATAATGATAATTTTTTTAAAAAAAAGTTCATTCATTCAACACTGCGTGTTTTGCTTTTCCTCAGACTTCTCATAACTTCAACATGGAAATTGCACATTTTTTTCACAGCCACAAATATATAGAGAGATATATAGATATAAATACAGCAAACAACCACAAATCACAAGGTATACATGGATAGAAAAATCGAACTCCGATTACTTTTATCCATGTTACAAAATTTGACACAATAGTAAGACACTTAAATCAAGCCAGCCCAGATGAACGCTAGAAGGCAAAGACTACATCACCCTTTTCACCCACTTGATATTTTATCTACACTAATTGGGCAGATAACCCAAGAGCCCCTAGAGAAGTAACACTAGGTTCTCTGAATGTAAAGGGATAGAGTGACTATATATAATTCAAGCAATAGCACTATCTTAATGTCAGAAGATGGCCTTCTTTAAATCTGCTGTATGATAAACTTCAAGCGGATATGAGGATGGATTGGCTGGCGATGGCTTAGGATGATAGACGCAGTGCCATTTGCTGGAGAAGTAATCTCTTCTGCCCAGCATTGATAAGGCCACTGCATTCTGCATTTACAAGGACTTCTGTCATGATGGCAGCAGCATGCCCAGTTGGCTCCTCAGATGCCCTCCTCAACATGAAAACCTGTAACAACAATTCAATTTTGTGTGTGAGAGAGAGAGGGAGAGAAACTTGGCAATCCTACAGGTCAACTACAAATGTTCACAAGTTTATGAGAAACGCTAGGGCTAAGTTTACTTGAGGGGAAAGACAGGAGAGAAACAGTTGGTGTAACATTCAGTGTGATGCTCGTCCGCAAATGCAGGCATCCATTCCAAAGCTGCACTTTTCATGCTGCAGATCAGTGGCCCACTCCTTCCAGCACACTCCATTACCCTCCTTGGAGAAGAACAAATCCTTCCAGCCACTGCCACTTTGGCAGTCTCAGATGAGCTAGTTGATTAAGTGGTTTTGGGCGAAAGAGGACAAGGGCTCCTGTAGTCAAGCACTCATCTTGGCTCTTCAATCACATTTTTTGGCCTGTTATTCACCAGGATAATTGCTTGCTTCCCCATAATATACTCTCCATTGCTTTCGAGTCCCTTCCCATGTTAAATAGGGTCTCACAAGCTAGATCTATACTTAGCCTTGCCACAATTTAATAAAGGATAAAATAAAAAATAAATGAGACGAACTCTCTCTGTTCCATGCGAGTAAGCCCCTTAAAAGGTAGCTGGACGAAATGAGAGACTAAAGTTATAAAAAAAGAGGGCTATATTGTTTTCTTCCAAATAGACGGATGAATGGATAGATGATTTCATACACTAATCTATTGAAATCAATAGGCAAAGGATAAATTAAACAATATTAGCTTGCCTATTCAATCGTCCATCCATATTCATTCACTCGGTCATCCATCTGTCTAACTAAATAGACACTTAAATGAGAGGCTAACTCTATGAACCTCCATGTGAATCAGTATCAGCATGGCACAAATAAGACATAATTTAATTGTAGATATTAAAGACATGATAAGAGGAAAAAAAAACCTGCCCATGATGCACTATTTCAAGACAACCAGGTTTTTGAATCCAGGGTTCTCCATCGATCTGAACAGGAAATGGACTGTCAATGTATACTTTTATTACTTTTCCTTGGGCCAGCCTATGAGCCTGTGAAAGCCCTACCTATTCACCAGAGAGCATGTGTCAAAATGGTATCATAGTCCATGACAAAAATGTACCAAACAAAGATACTTAAGATTTATTATCAGATATTTGTGTAAAAGAAACAAGAACTAGAATTTTTTTTGCTATATCATGTCTTCATTCAGTTTTCTCAAGTTTGATAAGAGAAAGGATTATAAGTTGAAACCTGGAGTTTCCCGAGGTGCCATGTTCCAGATATGCATACTACTTCCAGTGTTTTATCATGCATTGACTGCATGTCATAATCATCCTCGTGTTCATAATCATTTTGCCAAAGGTCTACCCCTCCCATATAGCTACTAATATTTAAGACAAGCACACCTTCTGCATTCTGATCAACGTGAAAAATATGTATAAAAATAAGATAGCTACCAAAATAAATTTATATTGATGACAAGCAACAGAGTGTAATTTCACCTCAGGTATTTTAATCTCATGACCATCAACTTCCAGTCTGACACTCCATGGTAAATCAGCACATGCTCTATCCATGATATCCTTGGCACCCTCTTTGGCATATCGCAATTTATTAACGAACTGTAAGTTGCCAATCAGAGTAAATAGTAAGTAATTCCTGAGCATGGTTAAAATAGTCTGTACCAAAAAAAAGACATTTTCAATTATGCTTGCCAAAATCTTGCAGCTCATATGTAGATATGCTAATCAGAGATAGATAGGTCAAATTAACTTAAACTGTGGTTGAGGGTAAACGAAGACCACGAAAATTCTACAAACATAAAAAATACAATCAAAATAATCACGATACTTAGACTTATGTGGAGCTCATAGGGGCATAAGATCCTTGTAGGGTTTGTGTTTCTGTTGCTGTTCTAGTTGTATTTGAATATCCTCTTTAACATCCTAAAAAATGTTATGAGTATATATTACAACGTGGATGAAGATATCATGGTTTTCATGACCTAGTGCGCCCTGGATTCATTGTAGAAGACCTTTCATGTTTCATAGTGACACATCCCATACAAAGCTCATCCAGCATACGTGGTAAGGTCTGTTTTTTGAGATAAAAAGAAACCAACTCCAGCAAATAAAATAACAATAATACTAATGATGATAAAAACCAAGACATCCAACTTAAATGTGCACTATCATCCATCATGATGTTAGCGAAAAAGGAAGTGATATTGATTTGTAATTTTTGGCATGTCTATATTTCATTAAAAGGCTAGTGCTACTGAAAGTAGCATCAACTGTACATAAAAATGTTTGCATGTTCAAGGTGAAAATATACAGAGGATTAGTTAGTGTGAGAATTAAAAAATTAATGACACCATGTTCTGACTTAAGGCATACTATGCAGTTGCAGTAATACTAGATCGCTATGATTTTTAAACTGTCTTCTGTCAAACCAAAAATTTTAATTTTTCAGATATGACACAGAGACAAATTTAACCAGTGAAACACTAAAGCCTGGTAAAAGAACTAATATGCAAAAGTACCACATATCGTGTATATCAACTAACAGCAGAAAGATTGAAGCTCATATGTGGTAAAAACAAAATAAGCCATTACCTGACTGTAAAACTTGTCGGGTCTTTCCTCCCGAGTCATGTGAAAGTCATATGCTACTTTTGCATCACATCCAATGCCTATTAGAGAAGAATGGCAACGAGAAAAAAAATTAACTAAAAATGTATCTATAGTATATTCCAGTATAGGCAAAGGTGGCAAACTGTATAAGCAAGCATACCTAGATAGTTTGTCATAAATTTAATTTGCTTTAAATTTTCACCTTGCTCCGTATCATGTTCTTTAATAGTCACATGCCAGCGGTCTAGCATTGTAACTACTGCACTGTCGATGTCTTGAAGAAGGGATCCTAGACCACCTTGCCCTTCAACAGAATTGAAACCTCCTCCCCAGTGTAATACTCGGGACAAGTCATTCCCTGTGCCAAGGGGAAGTATTGCAACAGGAGGAGGAGAGTCAAAATTTTCTTTTTCGATGGCATCAAGAACCCAGGCTACAGTACCATCTCCACCACAGACAAGAACTCTAAAATATTGGATGTTATGAAACAACTTCAATCCAACTTCTGGTCCCTGTGTAGAACTTAATTCAAATATCTGAAATGATTAAATATAACAATCATCAGAATTAATAGAACTAATAATTTATGAACATAACATCAAGTACCAGATAATACAATCATGTCAAAGATCTTCACATATATTTTTTGAACTCTCCTGTTAAATGGTAACCTTAATAGTCCACTTCACTAATCCACTATATGAATTAGTCTCTCCCCTTCCCTCAAAGGACATGCAAACACATTCTTGCATTGCTCATCATCTCTCTCGCTCTCTACTGTGCTTTCTCATGCAGACTCCTCAAATGAAGATTAAGATAAATTTCTATACTTCGATATTATATTGCCAAAGCAATCTACCAATCTCTCTTCTTATGAACTATCCTGATCTTGCACTTTAAGAACCACTTAAACCTGTCGTGCTTTTGCATACAGATCTACCAAGTGAAGATCAAGATATGTTATGATACATTGATAAAATATTGCCAAAGCAAATTACCAACCTTTCTGATTAAGAACTAATCTTACAATTAAGTATCACTTACATATCATTATGCTTTCTCAGTGAGACTCCTCAAGTGAAGATCAAGATATATTTAGATACTTTGATATTATATTGCCAAAGAAAACTATGAAACTTTCTGATTAGATTTTGTTTTGGACCATTTAAATATCATCTACCCTCACAATAATTTGTGTGCCTAGGAAAAATCTACCTGAACAAAATATGAATAGAAGACTTATTCAGAGAATACAAGTTAACAAAAAAATGCATTGTTGCATTGTACACTAATATGTATCATAATACTTGTGAAAGATGTTAACTAAAGAGGAGCGTAAAGAACATTTACCTGTACAGGGTTCAGTAACATGTTCAATCTCCTCCTTACAGAGGTGCCATTTTGACCTCCACTCTTGGCATTAATAAAAATAAGTAGTGGTCTGGAATCTTGCGGCATGTCCACCAGCTTGTACTTTTCTTTACCATCGCAGGCAATAGTGTCCTTGATTTTTGTGTTGAGATCCTTTTTGGTTATTCTAAGACTTGACAGTGAATTTTCCTGATTATTTTTTTCATGATATTTTCTACATCCAGCAAGCCACCAAAGCAATGATTCAAATATAGAATTTTCCTCAGCCACATTCAGCAGTCTAGTACTTGGGTTTCCAATAAGAGAAGGCTGGTTATTCCCATTTTTACTTCGGTTTTTTCGCCTTCTCATGCGTCCTCTCATTGATGAAGAAATGAACTCCTCCTTAATAGAACTGAACATATCACTTTTTGACTGTCTTACACCTACTTCTTTGACTGAAAGAGGAGAAAGAATAAGCCTTCTAAGAGGACCCAAATCACAATCATTACCAGTCTCCTTTATTAGTTTGGGATGACAATCTACATGTATAAGACGCCGACACCACAAGCAGCGCCATATAGGAGATGCGCCAAGAAAAGGCATACAACATAGTTCATCACAGTAATAACAGAAAGAAGACATCTCAGTATTTTGATCTAGATCCACCCATCTCTCTGACCAATGATGGAGCAAGTGAGATGCACCAGCCTGTGCCACACATTTGCAGTCTTTTGCAGCATATTGTGAGCATCGAAAATGAGCTGCGGCACCACAAACAGAGCAACGGTGAATGGGACCATTGTGCATCCCATTGGAACCGACTGCTTGTGGAGACACAAGTGAAAGTAAGCAGACACAGCATGTGGAAGGTTGATCACTATGTGAAAAGTCCTCTGCCCATATGTGGGGAGAAGTTGGACATTTAAGTGTTTCCCATGCCTTCTTTTTTTCCCTAGCTGCAGCTTTAACCCAATTAAGGGATACTCGCCTCTGCAATTTCAGGAAAGCATAAACAGCAGCTAAAAGCCCAAAGGATCCAGCAGTAAGCCAAGCAAAAACCCCAAATCCAGGAACCATAAAGTCAGTAGTAGCCAGTCTAAAAAGTAAAGAGCTAAAATCCATCATTAGTAGCCTCGGGCTTCCTTTGATCAATGTAGCTTCTTACAGCAGAACAAATGATTCCCAAAGAAAACCTGAAAAAAAAAAACTAAATCACTATTTAATAATTTCATTTAAGGATAGAAAATGAGGTCATTGTCCACAACATTAAACTAAATAAAGGACTAGAGGCATGTAATATAAGAAAATCCATATATCATTAGTGTATCTAGAAATCAAAACAAACATTAGGCAAAAAACAAGTGCCAAAAGAAGTCAAAGAACAGAAATTATAAAGCTAGAAATGGAACTTCAATTTGTTTGCTAGATTAACTCAACCTAGATCCTCCGTGTTAGTGTTAATGTTAGTGTAGAAAGGTGGAGACATAAAAATTCTGTATTTCATTAATGAGTAGAATACACCTTTTATAGATATGATGGGTCTATCAATCCCAACAAATCGAAAAAGAAATATTCTCCTACCAAATATACAAGCTTAGAATATCTAGTCAATTAATTAAAATCCTATCAGATCAAATAGATTAATACCAATCAATTTTAATTTAATTCACCGAATAAATCTATACTGCCCCTCAAGCTTGACTGTAAATGTTGATAAGGCCAAGCTTGCTGACAAGAAATTCATGGGTTCGTTCAGATAGTCCTTTTGTGAGTAAGTCCGCTAGCTGATGAGAAGTAGGGACGCATTCAACGTTGAGACTACCTCCTTCCAACTTTTCTTTGATGAAATGTCTATCAACTTCAACATGTTTGGTTCTATCATGATGAACAGGATTATGAGCTATGTTGATGGTTGATTTATTGTCACAAAACAACTTCATAGGGCTTTCAAGATTTATGTTCAACTCTTTCATAACTCTTTTAATCCAAATAAGTTCACACACTCCATGAGCTATAGCATGATATTCTGCTTCTGCATTGCTTCTTGCTACAACTGATTGTTTTTTGCTCCGCCATGTTACTAAATTCCCCCAAACTAATGTACAATATCCGGAGGTAGACTTTCGATCTTCGATTGATCCGACCCAATCAGCATCGGTGTAAGCACTCACTCTTCGATCACCAGTCTTTGCAAAAAATAACCCCCTCCCAGGGGTTTGTTTCAAATATCTTATAATTCTATAGACTACATTGAGATGACCTTGACATGGTGAATGCATATATTGGCTTACTCGACTCATTGAAAAAGCAATATCAGGGCGAGTGTGTGAAAGATAAATGAGTTTACCAACAAGGTGTTGATACCTTTCTTTGTCTACTAAATCTCCCTTAAACATTCTTTCTTTATTTCCTTCATCAAGTGGTGTATTGCTTGGCTTGCACCCCAACATCCCGGTTTCTTCCAATATATCTAAAATGTACTTTCTTTGGGAGACAGGTATACCCTTTTTGCTCCTAGCAATTTCCATTCCCAAAAAATATTTCAGTTCTCCGAGATCTTTAACTTCAAACTCCTTTGCCATCATGATCTTAATAATCTTTATTTCCTTGTTGTCGTTTCCAGTGACTATGATATCATCAACATACACTATGAGAACAATGATTTTTTCTTCATCATAATGTTTAACAAAGAGCGTATGATCAGCTTGTCCTTGCATATATCCAAGTTTTTTGATAACCTTAGAGAATCTGTCAAATCAAGCATGTGGAGACTGTTTCAAACCATAGACTTGTTGAGTTTGCAAACAATTTGATTTCCCAATTTTTCTTCAAATCCCGAGGGTTGGCTCATATAGACTTCCTCTTCGAGTTCTCCATTCAAGAATGCATTTTTTATGTCAAGTTGATATAGTGGCCAATTAAGATTTGCTACCACTGATAGAAGTATCCGAACAGTGTTAAGTTTGGCGACAGGTGCAAATGTCTCATTGTAGTCAATGTCATAGGTTTGACTAAATCCCTTGGCTACGAGGCGAGCTTTGTATCTTTTAATAGAACCATCTGACTTATACTTCACTGTAAATATCCATTGGGAACCAACTTTATTTTTCCCTTGTGGTAATTCGACCAAACTCTAAGTGTTATTTACCTTTAAGGCATGCATTTCCACAAGAATAACCTTCTCCATTCAGGAACAGCTAGAGCCTCTTGAACAGATGTGGGAATTTTTATACTGGACAAACTCAAGGTAATGGTACGAAATGATGAAGATAAATTAGAATATGAGACACATTTTGAAATGGGATGTTGAGTGCATGACCTCACACCTTTCCTAATTGCTATAGGAATATTGAGATTGGAGACAGTACCTAATTGAAGATCCTCTATCGGTTCATTTTCTTGGCTGTGTTTAGAATCCACAATGTCTTCAGTAGCCTGAGGTCTTCGTCTTGAGTAAACCTGTAACTCTCATTCTGGTATTACTTCTTCCCTTGTTTCCAATACTGGAACATGTTCTGGAATGTGATTGCTAGACTGGATTGGATCAGGTATGGGTGTTGGGAGAAGGGGAATATTTTGAAAAGCTTCATCTTGATTCTCCCCCTGAAGTGGAGTTGAGGAGAAGGTGTATCTTCTAGAAATTGCACATCACGAGAAGTATATGTTTTTCGGGTTCGAGGACAATAGCATCGATAACATTTTTGTGTTGGTGAATACCCAATAAAGACAGCTTGATAGCTTTTGGATCAAGTTTACTTCGGTTGTGGTCATGTATGCAAATAAATGTTGTACAACCAAAGGTTTTTAGGGGAAGGTTATTCGATGTAGGCACCTGAGAGTATCTTTGAATGAGGACAGACAAGGGAGTTTTAAAGTTGAGAGTACGACTTGGTAGGCGATTGATTAGGTATGCAACAGTGAGAATGACAACCCCCATAGATATTTTGGAACATTCATGGTGAACATTAGAGCACAGGTTACTTCCAACAGATGGCGATTTTTCCTTTCTGACACCCCATTTTGTTGTGGGGTATCGACACAAGTGCTTTGGTGGAAAATCTCATTTTCGGAAAGATAGTCACCTAAAATGGTATTGAAGTATTCTTTACCATTATCGGCGTGATGAGTTTGAATTTTGGTGTGAAATTGGGTTTGAATCATCTAGTGGAAGTTTTTGAATATTTGACTTGTGTCAGATTTCTTGTGAAGGAGATAAACCCAAGTGACTCGTGTATGATCGTTAATGAAGGTTAGAAACCATTTTTTTCCTTGAGAGGTGGCGATTGGTGAAGGGCCCCAAAGATCACTATGACTTAGTGAAAATAGAGTGGAAGGTGTATATGGTTTCGGAGAGAAAACAGTACGAGGTTGATTAGCCAAATGACACATTTCACAATTAAGAACACCAAGATTTTTATTATGAAATAGAGAAGGAAGCAACCTTTTCAAATATGAAAAACTAGGATGGCCTAACCTATGATGCCACAACATTATTTCCCTAAGATTGAAACAGAAGTAAAAGCAATGTTAGACACTCGAGTTGAAGACCTTCAGACGTGGCAACCTCAAGATAAATATAATCCATTGTGAATTCTAGCATTGCCAATCATCTTCGCTGATAATATTTCCTGAAATTGACACGATAAAGGCACAAAGTTAGCAACACAATTATTGTCATGAGTGAATTTGCTAACAGAGATGAGGTTGCATGTGAGGGAGGGGACAAAAAATACAGATTTGAGGATAATATCCTTAGACAAACGAATATTACCGATAATGACAACTGGACTCATCGACCTATTGGCAATTTTCACAAATGTGTGACTAGGGCAAGGAGCATAGGAAGAAAATAAATTAGAATCCCCTGTCATATGGTCGAAGGCTCCGGAATCAATGATCCAAGAGCCTATACAAGTTGAGCTAAGGGCTGAATGGAATGTACCAGATTGGGTCATGGAGCATGACCCGACAGTAGAAACGGTGGAGGGATTGAGAGCGGTCTGTCGAAGGAGACGCAATATTGTTCAATCTACTAAATTTGTTCCTTTGTGAATGGAGCTGAAATGCTAGAATTTTCAGGTTGTTCTTGGGTGGTTTTTGACTGATAACCATGCGCCTCAGTTTTCTTTCGAGGTTGCCAATTTATTGGTTTGCCATGTATTTCCCAACACTTTTCTTTGGTTTGACCTATACGCTTACAGTGTTCACACCAAGGCCTTTTGCTAGTGCGCGGAACTTGGGATGGCATCTTGTGTGTAACCAAAGCAGAAACATCATGGGCAGGTTGTTGAGAAGGTGAATCAACAGAGAGCATAACCTTTCTGCACATCTCTTCACGTCTGACTTCAGCAAAGGCATCGTCAGTAGAAGAAAATGGGTCCCGAGCAACCACACGGCCATGAACATCATCAAGGTTGCGATTAAGGCCTGCCAAGAAATCGAACTCTTTCTTTTTCAAGATTTGTCTTGTTTTTGATATTGCATTTGGCACACAGCGAGGAATCTTTGAGGAATAGATCCAATTCTTGCCAAATATGCTGAAGTTCCGAGAAGTATTGAGTCACCAAATTATTTCCCTGTTTTATGTCCTTCAGTTTGGAACGAAGTTCAAATATTTGAGAGGCATTCCCAATATCTGAGTACATCCGACGAGCAGCATCCCACACTTCGTTGCTATTTGGAACCAAAGATATCGTCTGTTGATATTGGGCTCCATAGAGTTTATGAGCCACGCAAGAACTATTGAGTTTTCAATCACCCAAACTTTGTAGGATGCATCTTTGGGGCTTAGTGCAGGGGGATCACCAGTGAGGTAGTTTAGTTTGTCTCAGCCACATATCACAATTTTTACAGATTGAGCCCACAGTCGATAATTACGACCGTTTAGTTTGTGAGTCGTAATTTGTAGAGAAGAGGTGTCACTACCTGAGAGAGAAGTGACTGATGCAAATGACTTTTCTGCCAAAGTGTCGTTGGATGAACCTGACGATGTGTTTGAATCCTTTGACATATTAGTTTGGCTTCAATGAGATGACTTAAACGCTGGGGAAGAGGAAGGCGGTAGAAGAAATTGGAGAAATCAACCTCACTCTGATACCATGTAGAAAGGTGGAGACATAAAAATTGTGTATTTCATTAATGAGTAGAATACACCTTTTATAGATACGATGGGTCTATCAATCCCAACAAATCGAGAAAGAAATATTATCCTACCAAATATACAACAAATCATGGAAGGAAAGCAAATAAAAGCAAATATTCTCCTACTAAATATACAAGCCTAGAATATCCAGTCAATTAATTAAAATCTTATCAGATCAAATAGATTGATACCAATCGATTTTAATTTAATTCACCGAATAAATATATAGTTAGTGTTAGTGATAGTATCCTTGAAAGAAACAGGGTTGTAAAAGATAATCACACTCTGCAAAGTAATTGCATCTCATTATTAATGAATTTTTTTCTTTATAAATTTCACTAAGTTTGTGCAATTAGTAAATTGTAATAAAAGAACCCAACCACATCTTTGCTTTAGTGATAGACCAAGTGAGATGTCAAACAATGATAAAGACAGTACCAAAATTGTTCTTGGTCATAGTGATCTTGATAGCATAGATATCGTCTTCATGGTACAAATAATGCATGCTATCTCACACCTATAAATATCATGTCTAAACATGTATATGGATGGGTATATTTATAACAAGCCATTAGACGTGATTTTCCATAAGTATCCATTTGATATGTTACCTAGAATCTAAGGGACTCTCATGCAGTTACAGTAGTTGAATGCAATTGGTGCTTAGACTTTACTATTCATCCTGTAAGAAGACCAACGTATTTTGATGTTTGTTGTTTGGCCCTTTGAAAGGGTTGCATGCATGCTTGTTGTTAGGTATGTTATAAATCTTAAACATATGAGGGAGTAACCAATATAGGAGTTATCATTACTCAATGCTGGTGACCATGTGGATTAATCCTATGTACAATGGAATTCAATTGAGAACGCTACTCAAGTTAATATTGCTTCAGGTAGGATATAATTGTATAAAACAAATATTTGGATGTGTCCTATGAGGTAAATACTAGGAAAAGTTGTAAGGGCATATCGTGAAATAAGATGATAAAAGGTCTATATTGCTTAGTAACATTGTTGAAAAAACTGTAACTTACTTTTAGACTAGTGTGTAGGCTTGATGTCTTGCTAGAGGTTAACTAGTCTTGTATGCTTAAAGTAACAAAAACAGTTTCAGAGGGGTCAAAGAGTTTGATCACTTATGTACATACATTGTCACAATGCATATAGTTTGAGAAAGAGTAGTAGATAACTAAATGTAAATTATCTCATCAATTAATGTAATTAATTATTAACTAAGTTGATTAATTGGGATAAATTAAGACTTGATTTATCTGATTAAAATATTAAATAAAGAGAGATTAATCACAAAATTAATGGTTAATTTGCACGATGTAAATTTAAGAGTTCAAATTATAAATTAATTGAGTTAATTAATTTTAATATGAATTTTATTTCAGTTCAGATTAATTTTATAAATATTGTAAAAATTAATTTAGAATAAAAATATATTTTTTAAAAACTTTACAAAGGATAGAAAATATTGAAATGGTCTCAAAAAACCTTCTTGCAATTTTTTAAAATTAAATTGAAAGAGAATTAATTAGATAATATCCTAATTAATATCTCTTGATTAGAAGGTTTGATTAATGAATTAGATCTAATGGCTAGTATTAAATCCTAAGGAATATACATAAATGTTTATGATGAGATCTATGTACAATGTTATATACAACTTAACTAGTTTTTTTATAATACGAAAACAAAATCTAACACCCTCTATTTCACTCGCCCTTGGAACTGCCACCATCAACACCATCTAGGAGTCATTGCCACTTTGAGCTGCGGCGCAAACCATTTGCTCATTCCTAGGGAGATCGTGTTGCATGGGAAAAATAAAGAATGTGTTGCTCCACAGGTCTCCACAAGATTAGACAATTGTTTAATCACTTCTTTCCTTTCATTGTTTGGGTTTGATTATATTTACAATACCAAGCATTAGAAATAAAAATTAGCAAAATTAGATGCGCCAGTGCATTGCCTTTTGCTATGATGATTCCAATGTCCAACAATGATTAAGAGTATGATTTGGAGATCACAAAACACACACCCATTAAAACCATTGAAGGAAAAATTGTACCTCTTCCGTGTTGACCCTGGGACGGGTTGGCGGGGGCGCTGGGGGCGAGCGAATCGCCTTTTGCCAGCATTGAAGGAAAAATTGATTTGGACCTTGAATAATTGTCAAAGTAATCGAAAACATGCCAAAAGAGGAAGAACACGCGACAAGAGGGAGGGGCTAGTTGCCTAGGGGCAGTAAGCACATGTTCAACTAGTGTTGGGTGCCTACTAACCTCATGGTCATTGGTTGAAGGCATGGTCATTGACAGACGCTAAAGGCACAGAGCACCGCCATAGGACGAGGGCACCAATACACCCATTGGCATGAAGCAATGATTGTGGCTCACATGTCAATCACAATGGGCATGCCCACTACACATGCAGTCACTCATTGGTCACAATGGGAACAATTGCTACAAATACACTTGCATGTCTGTCACAACATGCATGGCCATCATAGATACAATCTGAGTGACTGCAACTACACTACGATCACATTTCAAATGGTTTCCATAGCACGCATAGCCTAACCAATCACCATTGTAAGTGTGGTTACAGACACTGTCTACACAACAGTTGTGGCAAGCGCAGCTGCCATTGCAATGTGTGCAGCAAGGGTTGATTGTACCAATGGTATGGTCTAAGTTGATTCCAATTAACATTAGAAGCCCTGTCAACATTTGTCGTCTTCAACATCCCTTGCTAGTGTCAAAAGCTCATCTATTAACACCGGCAAACCCGGGACTATGTTTTCTGAGTTATTTTAAAAGCAAAGTATGCAAGTGACTTTTGTTGTTATCTTCTAAGAGATTTTTCATACACATCTTTTTTTACCCCACTTTGCACTTGTTTGTTTACTCCTCACTTTTCCTTTGATCTCCGGATTCATAAACTTAAGATGATCTTTAAGGTTTGGATAGTATTTCAGGATAACCATTCTGAAAATGGTTCTATTAGTGTCCAATTATTTTTTTCCCCAATTGGATGGATTTGTTCCTTTTATGCATTTTACTTGTTAAGTATTTTTCATTTGTTAGCATAAGTCCACTTATGTCAATCAACATGGATCTAGTTATGTTAGTCATCGTGAGTTAAACATTGTGTCGATATATTTTTATATTATTCACTTTCAGCATTTGTTCTTGTTAAACCCTTGTGCATCTTTTTAGTGTTACAATTTTGTGGTTACCATGCATAGACAGATGTTGTCATGAGCAAGGAGGCTATCTCCTTTCAGGTCATGACATATAGCATCATTTCCTCACTCAAGCCTAATAAGAGATTGGTGTGGTAAAATTCACTGTTTTATCTGTGTAGATAGTTCAAATAAATTATATGCAAAATTTGTGGTAAACAAATCCAGTTATTGCAAAAAAATTTACCTGCATACTAAACAATTCAGCTTATAATTCTTCTAAACCTGTTTCATACCTCAATTAAACTAGATTCGGTCTTATACCTGTAAGAATATCTTACAGAGTACTAGTAGTTCAAAAAACTGTTGGGGTGGAATTTAATTGATAACTTAACATTCTTATGCATAATGGGTTGAGCTTCCCAATGAGCTCGTTGGGGGTGAAAGGGTAGAGCACTTCCATCATGGTCGCAGGGTTGTTGCTCTCAACTAAAATCAATCTCTACCAGATCCTTAAGTAGATCTATGACATCCCAAATCCATCTCAAAATTGCTAAGAATACATAAGGTCTCCTTGCAAACTAGCCTGCCAACAGATCTAGTCCTCCTCCAATACAGCCTTAGTTATTCATGTGATCAAATATTTACATGGTCCAACATGCATGAGATCCAAGTGGGTATAAATATCCCAAACTTCTTATAGTATAAAAGGTTCATAAACCATCTCCCATGTTAAAGTAATGTGGTGTATGTCTGTGGCAACACATCTCTCTCTGTGCAGTATAGTCAATCTTTTTATACCGTGTAAATTTGGGCGTTCCTTAACAAACTTTTTTCTTTCTAGCTTTCAGTTTTTTCTTCTAGACATTTTTGTCTTTCTGCATCCCAATGTCCAATTTGCTGGGATACTAAACTAAGTAATTGAATATTTTGTAGATAATTTGCAGAATAAAATCCTTATACCCTTCCTCATGATTTAGAAAAACGGATCTAAGCTATTCAAGGTCCTGGCAGGGGCTTAGGATCAAGTTAAGCACTTCCTTCCGTCCTAAAAAGCTATGCATTAAAAATCCGCCACAAGATGTTTAAGAGGAGTGCAAAACAATACAAGCCAAATCACTGAATCTACCCAGAGAAGCATTAATCAAAAACGAATCTAGAGCAAAACATGTTGAATTCAAAAATATACATCGAAACCCTTGAGCCATTCAACAATCAGAGATTTAGCCGACAGAATAGAGAGATCGGGAGAGACCTAAATTTTCAAACTCAAATCGAGCAACAAAGGGGAGACAAATATGAAGGGATCTACAAATTGCGCGTGATCAGGGCCAGAAACTTGAAACCGAGAGGAAAAAAATCGCATAGCTACCTCTGAAATCGAAATCCCTGATGTGTCCTCCCCTTGGATCGAATCTTCCTTGGAGGCGAAGAAAGAGGAGGAAGGGGAAGGAAAAGGAGAGGTGCCGAAGGAATCCGCAACGTGAGGAAAGCGGAGCCGGGCTTCGAAGCCGTCGACCACTTTACATCGAGGTCTTCGATCTACGAAACGTGTATATATACATCGCGCCTCCGTGTCCGGACTTTTATACGCTAGTCAAGTCAAATCGAAGAAATCGAAGGAAGAGGGACATTTTTTGAAATTTTTGTCCGCATTATTGATATTTTTATGCAGAATTTTTTCCTAAAAAAATTAAATAAACAACATTAATGTTAATTAGTTGAATCAAAGTAGAAAAGGCGTCTATGATGATTTTTATTAAAATGGACCTTTATCTGTTTTTTTTAATTTTTTTTACTGACTAATTTTTGAAATGTCTCAAATTTTGATAAAAAAAATAGATTCTATGAAAGTCGCGTATTCTATATGTCTAGCGGATTCATTTTGCCATATTTATTTAAATTTGATTGCGAGAATGATAAACTTAGGTAGATATAATTGACCCTCATAAGGTGACACGGTTAATACTTATCGAATGATTACTCTAATAATTTTAGAGTCAACTTTTAATAAATATAAAATAGCTCATTTGATATATGATCTCTTAATGATCTTTTAATATAAAGGATCATCGTGTTAAGATATTTCTTATAATTTACATATACGTATTTAATCGGGGAGATCGATAATACTGAACCGTCTGAGATGAGTATTATTGATTATGTTCACCTCAAATATTTTTCAGAGTCTCAGTTATATAAAAGAAGATAAATTATGAAGTTAATTTATAGTTAATCAACAAATGATTAAGTGATAAGAGAAGTTTTTTTTCCAAGTGTATATATCCATCAATAAATAATTTCTATTATTATGTGTTTTAGCAAAAAGTAAAATCTGTCACGCTAACGATTACATGTGGCTATCTGTCAGAAATTATATTGGAAACTTACAATTGATCATCGGGATATTTTTTTTATGATTTTTTAAAATTTCAAACTTTTATTTATAATATTTATTCTATCGCAGTCAATTTAATCATGCACCTAGGAGAGAGTTATCATGTTTTTATTGGCAAAAAGGTGATTTGTTGGCCTCAGTACTCGGCAATTCATTTTAGAATTAATACGGAGGAGGTAAATCATGAACTACTAATTCGGATAGTAACTAACGTATAAAGGAGGATAGACACCTGATTTTATTATGATTTAACTTCCAGATCTCATAATAACAAAGTACTAGTCATTGGTCCATCAATAAGGATAAGGAGTATCATGTTTTTTACTTAATCGTCCCAGAACCAATAAAGAGAAGGATTATCATGTATTAGTCCAATCCGTCTAAATGTTAATACGGGAGAGGTAAATCATGTGACTACTAGCTAGCTCGGATAGTGACTAGCGTATAAAGGAAATAGACACACGACTTTATCAGGATTTGACCTCCAAATCTTATAATGACAAAGTACTAGTCATTAGTCCATCCATAAGGATAAGGATTATCATGTTTTTTACTTAACCGTCCCAGAGCAATATGAAGGAAGATTATCATATATTAGTCCAATCCGTCCAAGAGTTAACACGAAGGAAGTAAATCACAGGGTTACTAGCTTGGACAATGACTAACATATAAAGGAGGATAAACATTTGACTTTATCAGTGATCCTATCGGTAAGCGAAAAGGGGGTCGTCCGATAATGACTTGCTTGGGTGTTGATTGAAGATTGACTGCTAGGTCGCCGACCGGCTGCGCGGGACGACTGGTCGGACGGTAACGCTGCCCTGCTGAGTGCTCGGAAAGAACTGTTGACGGAGATTCCCCTTGAGGGCACTGAGACAAGCTAAGACAGATCTCCGACGAGGGCACTCCGACGACGCTCTATGGACTCCGATGAATAGAGGGTGAGAAAACTGTAGCCGAGATTCCCCCACCTCTCCCCGAAGGGGCCTTTATATAGGCGAGGTACGTACTGGCCAAAACATGCTGAGAAATTTAATGTGAATCTAGTGACAGACTTTTGCTGGCCGATAAAAGGGGGCTAACCCTATCATCGTACAACCTGCCCACCTGACTTAGTGGTACGACTACCCACTTTTCATAACTGTCTGTCAATTCAGTGGGCCCGCGCCATCTCACTGTCCCCTAGCGATGATCTAGCGATACGCGCTCACCTTCCATAATTAATTTCTTGTCACTTCAGTGTCCCTGCGCGCGCCCCATTGTCCTGTAGCGAGATCTCATGAACATCCTTCGTACTTCAGGAGTACCTCATTGATATCCTTTGTGACTTGAGCGAGTCCCTCGTAGTCGACCGCCCATCCAAGACCGACCAACCGATAGCTAACGGCCCGACCGACCGGCAGGTAACGACTGACTGACCCGCGATTGCCATAGTCATTGGCCGGCTAGCCCGACTTGTGGGCCTAACGGAGATCAGGTCATCCCAAGGGCCCAGTCCGAGCGGGCCTGACCCCTCGTCCAACTAACACCCGGTCGAATCTATCAGAATTTGACCTTCAAATCTCATGATGATAAAATACTAGTCATTAGTCCATCCACAAGGATTATCATGCTTTTTTGCTCTAACAGGAAGTTGCAATTGGGAATTTAATTCCTATCTCATTGTTGTACTGTCGATCGTGAGCTCGTGGCGTCACTGTGAGACTGCCAGATCACAGCAGCATGTAGAGGCCGCGAGCTAGAGTTCGCGATGTTGCTACGAGCTAGAGTTCACGACACGGGCATGAGTTCGCTTGGTTGGGTAGTCGAATCTAGAGAAGGATTCTATTCCCTCCTTCCCTTCTATGAGGATCTGTTTTCACCATTGATTGCTTTTACTCTTCATCCAAGCGTTTGAATTCATGTATGTTTCTGTTTTTATCTAATAATTATTTAAATTATTTTTTAAAATGTTAATAGTTGTAATGAAGTTTTTTTTTTGAAAAAAATACTTTAAATAATCAAATTATTGAAATGCTCGATCATCTTTTAGCAGTTTAGCGTGAATGGCAAGGCCAAAGAATTAATTACTTTAAATAATCAAACAATTGAAATGCTCAGTATCTTTCATCGTGAATAACAAGGCTACCGCCCTGAGGCTTGGTAGGGGGATAAATGACAGAATGCTCGGTATCTTTTAGCGTGAATTATGGGTGAAGTTAACATGTTATATTAAGGGTGTATTTGATTCAAGTTATCATATATAATTTCGGTTATGTCATTATCAAGTAATCATATAATTAAGATTATGGGGAATAAAACATAACCTCAAGTTGTTTGGTTCAATTTAAATAATCAAATAAAATCTTGTTTGTTTAGAGGTAATAGTCTATAACCTAATATAATATTTTACCTTATTACCTTTTAGAATTTGTTTAGATAATTTTATTTGTTTAGACTTAAGGGCGTCGAAATCGATCGTCGGTGTCCATGTAGGCAGTCGGTGTCCAACACCGGCAGTCGATGATCAGCGCCGATTCAGCACCGGACGCCGGCCGTCGGCGATCGGCGCCGACCGTCGCTGATCGGCGCCGGCCGTAGGCGATCGACGATCGGCGCCGGCCGTCGGCGATCGGCGCCGGCCGTCGGCGATCGGCGCCGGCCGTCGGCGATCGGCGCCGGCCGTCGGCGATCGGCGCCGGCCGTCGGCGATCGGCGCCGGCCGTCGGCGATCGGCGCCGGCCGTCGGCGATCGGCGCCGGCCGTCGGCGATCGGCGCCGGCCGTCGGCGATCGGCGCCGGCCGTCGACGATCGGCGCCGGCCGTCGGCGATCCACACCGACCACGCCAGCGATCGTCGCCGGCGGTGGTCGTCGGTTGTCGGCGGTGGTCGGTGGTCGCCGGCGGTGGTCGTCGGTTGTCGGCGGTGGTCGGTGGTCGCCGGCGGTGGTCGGTGGTCGGCGGCCGCCGACGGTGGTCGGTGGTCACCGACCGCCGACGGTGGTCGGTGGTCGCCGGCCACCGGCGATGGTCGTCGGCCACCGGCGATGGTCGCCGGCCACCGGCGATGGTCGTCGGACGCCGGCCGTCGGCGGTGGTTGGTGGTCGTCGGCCGCCGGCAGTGGTCGCCGGCCGCCGGGCGCCGGCAGTGGTCGCTGGTGGTCGCCGGCTGCCGGTCGCCGACAGTGGTCGCTGGTGGTCGCCGACTGCTGGCGGTGGTCACCGGTCGCCGACCGGCCGCGGGCGATGGTCGCCGATCGGCCGCGGGCGGTGGTCGTTGGCCGGCCACGGGCGGTGGTCGTCCGTCGCCGGCCGGCCGCCGGCGGTGGTCGCCGGCCGCCGGCGGTGGTCGCCGGCCGCCGGCGGTGGTCGCCGGCCGCCGGCGGTGGTCGCCGGCCGCCGGCGGTGGTCGCCGGACGCCGACGGTGGTCGTCGCCGACCATCGTTGTCGGTCGTCGGTCGCGAATAATCCTTTCGGAAGTTAATAAATTGTAATAGTTATTTTTGTCTTAAATGTAAATATTGAAGGATAATTTAGGAAAGATAAGTTTCATAACCTGGGAATCAAGAAAAACCTTACTTTCCTAAGGTTTTTCGATTCCTGGTTGTATGCCCCTTTTGCTGACATGTCGGGCATCGATCATTACTTGGGAATCGCTGATTATCTAAACCAAACAGGGTGCGTTTGGTTGAGGGTTATCCATCCAAGGTTATCAACAAAAATCTTGTTTGGTTTAGATAATCAGCGATTCCCAAGTAATGATCGATGCCAAGGGTTATCGTGCTTCCTAATCTTAGATTTATTTGATAAATGAAATATAAAATTCAACTATGTATTTTAAGATTAGTTAAATTATAAGAGCTAAATATTTTATATAAAAAAATAAATAATAAAATTACTCAGGATATATTATGTCAAGATTTAGATAAGACTAACTAGAGGGAGTGAACAACCATCTAAATAAGTTAGAATTTTTATTTTTTTCTTACGCTTTTTAAATTTAACAAAGATAATCAAATTAGTAAACTATTAAAATAATCAATAACATAAAATAAAGAGGCTAGAAATTATTTAGTTGTAACCGAGAAGATTGTTAATCCAAAATAGTAAAAATACATTAAAAAATATTTTTTTCGTTGAAGACAGAGAAGTCTCTTATAATCTTTGGAAAACTTACTAAAACGTACGAAAGATGAATTACAATTGTTGTCTTAAACCCCTAGCTTCAGGGTGCTATTTATAGTATTTTGAAAAAAGTTACTGTTGGCTGACGTGACTTGGAGGTGCCTTAGTTGAGACCTAGGACACCTCAGTTAGATAGAATTTTATCCATACAAGCAATGGTAGCCTAACAACTACTATTCATTTGAGATGCCTTGGCTCTAACTTGAGGCGCCTTAGTTTCGACATGAGGTGTCTCAGGTCTTAACTGAGGCGCTTCAATTCTGAAAATTTATAGAATCAATTCTACTCAGTCGAGACGCCTCGAATGACCTTCTTTGATAAAGTTAACTTTCAAGAGTTGACTTTCTTTTGTCTCTGATCGCTTGGATGATTTCCGACCATCTAGAGTTGAGCTCACTTGAACCCAACTCCGACCTTCTCCTCGAGCAGACTTCTTCCCCGACTTCTCATCCCTCGGACGTCGCGCAATGTCTTTCTAGTCTACTGGTGTACTCTTCCACAGCTCTTAGTCCCTCGGATACAACGAGTCCATCGACTCCCTTCTCATGTCATCTTTCTCACTCTGTAAAATATGGTTCACACACACACACCATAAAAAAGAGTTAAAGTTGGAAATAACCTTATAGAAAATATAGGAGAATTTTTCAAAAAAAATTAGAAAGGTTTAGGGGGATAAATAGACACGAGAAGGACTAATTACGAATTATTTGACGAAAAATTTAATTTTTGAAATATATATACTAATCACCCGTCTAAATACTAATCTCCCGTGCCCTGAACTCTTGCCCATCGTGCTGACTCCCCTCCCCCTTCGCGCACGTGAAGAAAGCCGCAGGAGCCGCCTCCTTGCCGCCGATCCGGCTCCTTCCTATAGCCTCTCTACCAATCGTTGCCTTCCACCCCACCTCGCCGACACCACCTTTTTGCGTGAGGCCAGGTCGGCGACACCGCAAGCCATGGGAGAGAGAGTCGACACAACTATCTCCCCTCTGCTTCCTCCTCATGATCCATGGTTGATCCTCTTACCCGACAATGCCTCACTCTCTCTCTGATTCACGATCTCTCTGTCGATCGCTTGACGCTGTCGTCGTGCTGCTCCATCGAGCACCTGATTTACCGATTGGGTTTTCCATGGCTGACTTTTCATCGCCTTCCCACAAGTCCAGTCGCGACTCTCACCATGATGTTTCGTTTGCGCCCACGGATCAGTGAGGTGAGAATTGGTTTTGCTTAGTGTTCTTATTATAACAAGGAGGCTTTGTTGCCAGTGCAGCTCTATAGTTTCTGAAACTTAAAGATATTCTACCAGCCTTTAGATTTTGGCTATTAACCTCATATGGTTGCATAGGGATCTGGATTTGTGTAGGTCTAATAGTCCAATCTAACCCTTGAAGGCTAGTGGTTGAATATCTTCGTCCTGGTAGAGCTCAAACCCCATGACTTGCCAAATAGTCAACGACGCCATGTACTTCATAGGCAAAGCTAACATTAGGAGTATTTGAAAGTCGGCCAATAAGTCCTCTAGTAATAAGGAGATTTGCCTCTCCATTTTTCCATTGCTCATATCCTCTTGTGAGAAATGAAACCTGTATATTTCTATAGAAATCACCAACTGCTAGCATTATATCAAGGGTATACCAGTTGGCTTCCTCTTGTGAGATCGACTTCCATAGTGGCTAGTATTGCCTGGTCTCCCATCCAACGATTGTCCCTGAAAATGATTAGAGTCATAGTTCCTTCCTCCTGTTTATGGAGGGTTTGAATACGCACCTGTAGGATGCCAAGATGTATGCACTGCATCTTGCTTCTTTGTAATTGCTCATGGTTTTCTTCTTGGATGAAAGTTCTATCTTGTTGGTTTCCATCAGTGACCAGTATGGCTTCCTCTGATCAGTGCATGTATACTCTGTGATGAGTGTCGTCCCACCTGGAGTGGTAGAGTACCTCAGCAGCTACTATGGTGGCGCGCTCTTGCATAGACACCCTCGCTTGAGGGTCTATTTGTTGTTCAAGGGTATTACTTTCGGTAGTAGCTCTAGTAAGACGCCTGCTTATTCGTCTGGTTACCCTCTGAGCATCTCTGATTTCTTAGATACTCCCTAATTTGATCTTCAAATAGGGGAGTTTGGGTGGAGGTTGAAGCTTTCTTAGTTCACGTCCTAGTTGCCATCAACTCCTTATCTTTTCTTGTTCCTCATTTAAGATCTTGTATGGGTCTTTAAAGACTCGTAGCTTGCCTCGTCCTTCTCTTGGCTTTTTTGCAGGGCCTAAGGACAGGTTTTGCAATTTTGTAACAAGATCTTCAGGAATAGAATTCACCTGAACACCAGTTTTGGTTTGCTAGGATAGTCTTCAAATCAGACTGTATATCCTTTAAACTTTTTGCTATTTGTACTAGGAGTTGTATCTGTGTATTATTCTGCTTGATTATGACAGAATTGCTAGATGTAGGTCCTTGGAATTCACTTGGTCTGGCGAATCCGATTGAAGGAGACTCTAGCTACTCTGTGGCTCTTACTGCTTCTTGATATGATGTTGTACTTTTGGTTATGGCGTAGTTGCTCATGAAGCGGTCCACCATTCGAGTTTGTGGAGAAGGGCCTCCACTCTTTCAATTTTTTCTGCTGAGTTCTCCTATAAGTCTCAGCGCCTCCTTTTCAACGAGCTTTGGTTGCTCAGCAATCTCAACAATAAGTTCTCATACTTCCTGCTTTGTTAGTGGTTTATTATCAATATAAACAATAGTTATATTTTTCAATGTAGTCTACAGTTGCTAGACTATGTGCTCAAGGTTTTGATGTCTCTCAAGAAGAAGTTTAAAGTTTTTCAAATGAACTCTTGCAGACAGACAAGTTCGGTCATATACCACTTGTAGGTTATTTGCTAGTTGGCTGGTTGTAACTTTGGTAGTGAGGGCAAGATCAAGGTACTCCAGGTTAGATGTTTGAGAGTTAACATACCAATCTTGTATAGCCTTTTCCCAAAATTCAGACATCTAAATTAGATGAATTGATCATGAATTGAGGTAGATCAGTGAGGAAGAACTAGTGTTTGTTCGGATTACAGGTTTTGGTAGAAGGTTCTGTTGGATTGGGTTTTGTTTTTGGCAGTAGTTCTTTTGACCCTGTAAACACTGTCATGAGTGACAAATGAATGCTGGGAATTAATTCAATTTGTGTGGATGAGATGGTAGCATAACCAAATTGTAGACTTTGAGGGAGCTTTTGTATGGATTAGGTTATGGTTGATTCTTTTAGGTTGGCAAAATATTCTACCGTGGGCTACAAAATTTAGAATTGGCCTTTGTTTGGATTAGGTTTGTAGTTTAACAAATTGATCAGATCTGTACTTGTAGTGAATCCACATGATTGGGAAATTGTTCACTTCATGTTATTAGTCTTGATATGATAGATTAAAATTGCATGGTAGGTTTGGGTTATGTGTATTGGTTGGTTAGGAATTGGCATGATTTGGATTAATTGGGGTTGATAATAGAGTTGCCCCAATTTTATTAGTGGATTGGATTAATTGAAGTTAATCATTAATTAGAATTAATTTATGATCAATCGATTATGATTTTCTGTAATTAGGCTTGGGAATTTGTTTAGCTAGCTAATATTGAAAGCTAAACTGTATAATGACACGAATTTCTTAACATAAGGATCTTTCTGACACAAGACGTTGATTGGATACGAGCGTTTGGACGAGAGATTTATCTCTATGCGGTCTATATATTTGAGGCGGGTACTTCTTACTTAATTCTTGTAGAATCGATTATCTTAAATGCATGGTTGTTTTATTTTTCTAAGTAGGTTGTTTTATCTTAAATCTATTTGCCTTATTTTTCCTGCTTGATACTTATTTTTGCTTGACCTTTGAGTAATATTCTAAAATGTTCAGTTATATAGTCTCATCTCTTGATTTCTGATCTAAAGAGTATCACGTGTACTGTAGAACTATCATTTGGCCTATCTAGGATTTTGGTTGGTATTAGATAAACCCTACCTAGTAGATTAGTGTATGTTCATTTACATTGGTGTTGATTGTGTTTTTGTATCATATTGTTTGCTTGGTTTTGGTTTGTTTGAGGTTGTGCATATTAGTGATATGCACTATAACATTGTTTGCATGTCGACGACCACTAGCTCCCTTGTAGTCGAGACATGTCGTCAGTTATATTTCCTGGTGTGCCACGTTAAGTTGGAGTTGTGTGCAGACAGTTGATACTCCCTAGATTTTGGAGTTCTCACAGGTATTTTAGGATTTTATAACCACGGGTATTACGACTTTTTAGACATGGCCACAGATACTGTGGTGTATCTGCATAGCCATAGGTTTTGGTGTTTGTATCTTATCCACTCAACCTACCCAATATAGAGGTGGTTGGTGTGTGTACAGTGCAGGTAATCGCATCATGTGCATATTATGCATTGTGCATTTGCTGCACTTATTTGAGTTATGATTGCTGCATTTGATTAACATGCATATTCGGTTATGATTTGCATTTATTATATGATCTGGATCCATTCAGCAGTACTAGTAGTTTATTGAGGTATTAGGAAAATTTTGGATCGTGCCCCCACGTGTTAAATTGATTTTCATGTATGTTTTATTCGTATAGTTGAATTTGATTTATGTTCTTTATTCCATAGACTGTATACCTTTGTTTTTTATATGCTTGTTTTACCCTTTTATATATCATGCATTTATCGTTCTACTTTTTATTTCAGATAGTTGATAGTTGTCTCGTGCCGCCAGAAGAGGATCTAGCTATAAGTCTCCCTGTTTGAGTATTATATTACCGTCTCCGTGCTTTTGTAGTCTTCTTATCGTGTTGATGTTGTTTTAGTTTGGTTTACATTTCGGATGATATTTGGTTTCTCTATGGACATGTATTTATTTACTTCCGCTGGATTTTGGTTTGCGCATTCGATCAGCTATCCACAATGTGTTTCATGTCTCAATACTAAAGAAGCATGTTCTCGATGCCAACCAAGTGATTGAGCCACAGACGGTACAAGTTCAAGAAGATATCAGTTATGAAAGTCGACCTATTCAGATAATAGATCGAGCAGTCAAGAAACTGAGGAACAAAGAGATACCCCTAGTAAAGGTTCTATGGCTAAATCAGAAGTTTGAGGAGGCAACTTGGGAAACAGAAGATAGCATGAGGCAAAAGCATCCAGAGCTATTCTAACTTCGAGGACGAACTTTCCATAAGGTAGGGAGGATTATAGCACCTGAATTTTTCAGATTTTTTTTTTCAAAATAAACAAAAAGAAACAAAAAGTTCTATTAAAGGGGTCGGAGCAAGGGCTCGAACCCGCGGTAAGGATTAATTTCGAGTTTCTAGTCGGGTTAGTAGTCATCTCGCTGGAATATGGAATCGATATTAGATAAGTAATAGTAAGCGTCCTTTATGGGAGATGGTTCAACTTCCACTTAATATATATAGGATGGAAAGGAGAGAAAACCAAGGGTTTTCTCCTCCTTCCCTGTGAAAACCAAGAGAGGAGAGGTTAGGGTTTCTCACCAAGGGGAAACTAGGGTTCTCTCCTAGGGCCAAGGGGTGGAAGATCGCGTAAGAAAGAAGATTCTACGTCGGGTAGAAAGTTTTGAAGCCCAAGTATGTAAGTAGATCACTCACCTGCAATAAAAGTAGTTTCGTGTGGTTCTAAACATGATTCTAAGCCTTTTGATGATGTGATCCTAGTATAGCAAGACCACGGTCTTGATTTGCCCAAAAGTAAGTTTTGGGATTTTGGCACGCAAGATGTTCGATGGAATATACGGGGTGAAAACCGAGGTCTTGATTGCCCAAAATAAAGTTTTGGGATCATGGCACGCAAGGTGCCTTGAGGAGTACCAGACCAAGGCTTTAAGAAGTCCCAAAAGCAAGTTTTGGGAACCCTACTTCCTATGTGCAAGATATATGATAAGTCAAGCAAGTTAAGTATAAGCATGAGTACAAGTTAAGTATATTACTTTCTAAGTGGCATGTACCGAGCACAAGGCCCAGGGCACGAAACCCTTAAAACTAGGCAAGCTAGTCCGGGCATAAGGCCCTTAAAACTAAGCAAGCTAGTAGACGCTCTATTAGGGTTTGGTGGCTAGCTACCCCGAAACCTATTAGGGATGCGCGCATTGGTACTATGTCGGGCCCAAAAAAGAATGTTTATTATTTTGAAGTATATAAAGTATAAGATAAGCTGTAAGTTTCCCTAACAAGTATTCGTTTCAAGCAAGTTAAGTATTTTCAGTTCAAGCAAAGTTTTCAAATGCAAGCAATTGTTATAAATGTATTCATGAGCATTTTTCATGTTAAAGAATAGCATTTTCGATTACAAGCATGTTTTAAAGCAAGCATAAGCATGTTTATATCAAACACATGTTTTGTGAGTTAGGTATCTACCTACTAAGCAATCCGCTTATAGTTTGTATCCTTTTATTGCAGATAAAGATAAAGAAAAGATATAAGGCAAGGAGGCTACAGGTGGATGGTTTGTGACAGTGGCGGCGGGACGGTGGAATGAGATTCTTCGGGATAAGTTTGTTAATGTTCAAAGCTCTAAACAATAGAATGTCATGAGTTTTCTTGAGTTTTGTGTCTTGTTAGTTGTGTTTATTCTGCAAGATGTTATTAAGTTGAAATGCATGCTAAATGGAGTATGATTGAGTCCAATTATGCTGGTTATATGATTATAAGTCTTCTATTTGTTATGTAGTCGAAATAGGGTGTATATGTATGCTTGATCAGTGTTTCTGAAATCTGAAAACTGTAGTTCCAGAGGTATCAGTCGACTGATGCTGTTATCAGTTGATTGCCCTCGAGAACAGAAACATTGGTCGAGTGATTCCCAGGTGCAGTCGACTGTATCAATCGACTGATGCCCCATCAGTCGACTGATCCCCGGCCAGTTTCTGAACAGAAAGATTTGGTCGAGTGAATTGGCCTGGGAGTCGACTGCCACCTGTCGACTGCTAAGGAAGGCAGTCGACTGGTCCTGGGCCAGCAACAAAGTAAATGTGGCGACCCTGTAAGGTCAAAGCTAGTAAGAGAGGGTCGTTACATATGATAAGGAAGTAGTTTGTTAATTTGGAGAGGTTTGACTAGGTTCGTTGTGGTGATCATGTATAGATGTGAACTTGATTCTTAGAAGAATTGAAGTTGGTTGACCATATTTGAGTTTAGGAATTTAACCTAATCATGATGATTAGGTTAGGAAGTGACGCGTGGTTACTTAAAATTTAATTAAGTAGATATTGTGGTTAGGATGTATTTTAATTTTTAGTTATATGTGTAGATCAGCCATACTCAACCTACCAACTTTCAATTTATCAGCCTCAATAGATGGTCGAAGCTACAAGTTATCAGCCTTAGCAGTTGATGGGAGCTCTAGTACCTCAGCCTATGCAGTCAGTCGCAATTCAGATGATTTAGCCGCAGCCTATTCAGACGATGCCACCATCAGTTCCAGAGATAAACCAAGTACATGCTTTCACCAGAGAGGAAGCTGTTGGGGCAATCTATGGTCCGGAGTGATCATGTATTTTGATGTTTGTGCAAAGGGTTTAAGTTAGGTTCACCCTTGTATTTGATATGTGTATTTGAGTGTGCAGGTTTGCAGGATACGCATGGACTTAGTTGGACGACTTCAGGTCCGGTGAAGGATGGTGTAAGGAGACAAGCCGTGGGCTTGTATGCATCTGAAGGATGAGAGCCAAAGTCGAAGAGAGCTTGTAGGCAACAGGTCAAGGCTATTGGAGCAGGGACGATGAGCTGAGAGTAGCGGACTTCGAGGCATACGTGAAGGATGACATGGGAGACAAGTCGTGGGCTTGCATGCATCTGAGAGACGAGAGCCAAAGTCGAAGAGGGCTTGAAGGCAACAGGTCGAGGCTGTTGAATGAAGGGCCAATTGAGTCGTGAGAATTCGAGTGCTGAGAGAACTATACTCGGGAAGGGAAATCTTAGGATTCGAGTGCTGAGAGAATTGTACTTGGGAAGGAAAACCTTAGATAGCAGTCGACTGATGCTTGATCAGTCGACTGAGGTAGAGCACAGAGAGATCAGTCAACCGATGCTTGGATCAGTCGACTGATGCAGTCGAATGAGCAGTCGACTGATGTCAACCAGAATGCAAATCGTTAGGTTGTGACATTCAAATTCGTGAGGACCAGTCGACTGCCCCAGAGCTAGTCGACTGGTAACGGCTAGAACAACATCGAGCACTATTTAGGAGGGTTCATTTTTGGCTGTTCTTCCTTGGCGAAACAAGCTTGGTAAAAGCCTGTTAGTAGCATGCAAGTGCTCAGTTTGTGTCAAAGGATTGCGGCGAGGTTTCTCCACCCACAAGGAGCAACAAGAGCTAGCCGGAGCTGTTCCGGGGAATCATCCACCGAAGGATCGAGATCGTCCACCTAACGGATAGCCGTGGAGTAGGAGTTTCATCTCCGAACCACGTAAAGGTGATGTGTTAGTATTGTTTAGTTTAGATTTGAGATTTCCGCTTGCGCTTGCTAACCATTGTAGGAAGAAAATCGAAAAGAAAGATATTCACCCCCCTCTAGCTAAACGGAAAGGTCCTAACAGAAGCACCGTAGCTCGATGGATCAGTTTTTTTCGGGATATTAAAGAGCAATAGGGTACCTACGTGTAGATCACAACCTTTGTTTGTATCCCTATCATTCGGAGAGGTATGGGATAGTTCCGAATTTAGTAGGTTTGTAGATCGGTCCCTATACTAGATGATTAGGTATTGACTATCTTAGTGTTAGCATGGTAGATAAATCGTTTAATTCACAATCATGGTCAAGGTTGACCATGGGAGCGATTCGTTGATTTGTTATAGGTACGACCTAGTAGTTTCGATTGTCGAGATGGGAACCTAGAGTTAAACTTGTCGATAACTTATTGGAAGTTAAGGATTTCAGCTTTTAAAGTGCGTAGTGTTGATTTTTACTCGGTATTTATATTGTATATGGGAGATTAGTACCTACTTGGTTTAATAGCGAAATTTGGATAATCAAATTTTTGTTAGTGGGAGAGAATGTAAAATACGGTTTATATATATATACACACACACACCCCATAAATAAGAATTAAAGTTGGAACCTTATAGAAAATATAGGAGATTTTTTCAAAAAAATTTAGAAAGATTTATGGGGATAAATAGGCATGAGAAGGACTAATTACGAATTATTTGAGGAAAAATTTAATTTTCGGAATTTATTTTAGTAAAGATGAAGCTATAAAAAAACATTATTCTCTATAAGAATAAGGTTAAAAACCAACTTAATAAAAAGATTTAGGTAGTTTGAAGTTACCAAGTTGGTGAATATGTATCACCATTCGCTAAGTTGTATGCTAAACGTGAGATTAGACACGAATAACAACTCCTTATATTCTTTAGTAAAATGGAGTTATTTAGCGAAATAATCACTTTCTAAAAGGAGATGATAAATAATCTTTTATTAAATCCTAGACTGTTAGAGTTCATATGGAGAAAGCTGTGTTAATAGCTAATTATCTTTTAAATAAAGTGTCTCGGAATAAAATAGATAAGAGTGTTTATGAGTTATGGAATGGAAGACAACTGTCCTATAAATATTTACAAATTATGTGAGTGTCTTGCCAAAGTTTTAGTGATTGATCCGAAAAAGATTAAGATATGACCAAAAATTGGTGATTATATATTTATTAGATATGCACATAAGAATAGTGTGTATCAATTTTTTTGGTATGAATTACAAATACCATCTATACACAAGAACTCGATAATAGAATCGAGTACTACCATATGTTAACATATAATATCCGAGAGAAAGCAAGTTCCTTAAAATGGGCATTTGAAACACAGAGGAAGAAAAAGATGATGAACTAGTTGAGGTTGAGCTTAGACGAAGTAAAAAAGTTCAGGTGGAAAAATCTTACAGAATAGATTTTATCACATTAATATTAGAAAGTGAGCTCCAAAGTTACTTATAAACAGTAAGATCTTTGGATGGACAACATTGGAAAGAGACAATTATATATGAGACTCTATTTTACAAAATCATAATCAGAAACTTTTGAATCTTTCTCAGAGAAATAAACCACTAAGTTCCAAGTGAATTTTCAAGAAGAAAATAAAATTAGATAACACAAAGATAAGTACAAGACTAGCACTACAACAAATGTCTTTTCGTAGCACGCAATAATTGTATCCGCAGCGCGCATCGAATGCTGCATAACTCCCAGCTGTTAAAAGCCGCAACTTATCCGCAACGTGCAGCTGCGTGCTGTGGATAAGTTGCATCCACAGCGCGCGGCTACACGCTGCGGATAAGTGGATCCGCAGTATACGAATATACACTGCAGATAATTACATCCACAGCGAGTGGCTGCGCGCTGCGGATATGTGCATCCGTAAATATGCGCAGCGCGCGGCCGGCCACTGCGGATGTACTTATCCGCAGTGTATATTTGTACGCTGTGGATACTAATATATTCTAGCAAAATAGCATTTCACTTACTAGCAAAAACCATTACAAATTAGTCATAAGTCTAAAATAACTGAGTAGCAAAAAAAATTACAAACTAGTCATAAGTCTAAAGTTCGTAACTCAGTTAAAAATTATAAACTTAGATAACCAAGCAACTGTGCTTCCTATTGCATCTTCGAGAAACAACATTTCATCATTTGATCGAATGAGATCCAGCTTGTTCACAAACACTCTATCAATCCAAACTTTCCAACAAGCTCCACCAAGAGGAACGTGATGCACTTTTACTTTGGAATATGTGGATGCAATTCGACCTTCTGCAACAACTCCGTCAATAGTAGCTTACATTTAGTATTATCAATGATATCTCCACGACTCAAAGTCTTTAGTTGTAACTGTATAATAAAAAAAAATCTGTAAGAAAATGTACAACGAATGCACAGTAGTTAACTGGTACAACGAATGTAAGAAAAAATGTGTATAATCAAACTTGTACAGTAGTTAAGAAAACTTGTACAGCAGTTAACTTGTACAATTGTGAAAAGCTGCAAAAACAGGTGGGAGATGTATCAGGTTTCTGTTAAGCACTTCAAAGGTGGAGGGAAATGAAAATTGCTGTCATGGTAATGGAGAATTTGTTCTTTAATAGGAGTGTTTCAAGAATTTATGATCTTGATTCGCCCTCGTTATAACCCTGATACCTCAGGAAACAATATAGTTCTACTAGATTTGAATCTATTAGAGACAAAACCAATATTTGTAGGAAGCAAGGCAAAAAGAAGATTGGGACGTGCAGTCTGGAATGATACCTCTTTCGGGAACCAACATTTGTTTTCTTGGCCTGAAAAATGCACCTCCAACTGTTATATTGCCGTTGCAATACCTGACCAGTGTTCGGCTTGAGAACTCTCCTGGCCGCAAGATGTTGGCAGAATCGTCCCACGGAACAAGAGTTGAATGTGCCGGCAAAGGTTGCTCAAGAAAGATGAGAATAGATATCTGTTTTATGCTCTATTCCGGTCGGTTCATTCGACGATTGCCCCTAGCTACCTTCTTGTACCGTACGTGCTTTCTAATCATACAGAGGAGGCAACAAACAAAAAGGGAGGGGAATGAAGAAGCTTTTCGCGAAAAATGATCAGCTAGCTGCCCCTTTTTCCTTCCTTCCTATTCAACCAAAATAAATGGTGATCTGTGATTTCGTATTGTAAACTGAGCGATAGCATGCACAATTTCATGCAGGAGGAAGAACTACTGAGCTCTTCTTTTAGTTTCCATGGGGAATCAATGACTAAGATCGACTTTCTCGGTAGTGAAAATTTGACTTCTTAATTTAATGGCTTCATTTCTTAAGCACATTGTATATCACTTATCTTTTGTAACAAAGGTGCTTACGGTCACTTTAGACGTTCCTCGCAGCCTGTCCCCGATTATCTTTGATCCTTGCATTAGTATATTATATTTGATGGTGTTAGCAAGTAAATAAAATAAAATTCGACCAAAATCAAAAGCTCAATTAATCATTTAATTCCTCCACAATATTAATTTGTTATTAATCCATTTGCACTAAACAATAACTTTGATTATCTAGAGTGCTCATTCAAAAATCCTTTCTAGCTAGCATCTTACAAAGAAATTATAGCATATATACAAGAGAATATATAAAGATTGACTCAATTACATGAGAACAAGTAATTAATTAAGAATAATCATTAAGCAAAAAAAAAAAGTGTAGCATACATACCTTCATTGGAGGAATTAACCGTGCAAAATTAAACAAATAGAATAGGAACTGCTAGACTGGTGCTTTATCCATGCCAAACCTTGTCAAATGTGCGGTCCTTCATTCAACACTCATTTTTCATGGCTATTCGACCTTGAAGTTGGTTATGTCAAAAAATAAATATTTTAAATTGTTAAAGATGTAACCTGACCTTGGATATTTATGCATAGATGATAGGTCGATGAAAAGAATAAAGTCAATTCTAAGTTTTTTAATGCAATGACGTTGATGCATGTAATATTATTGTAGAAGAGAATTGAAGTGTAAGTTTGTGATCTACACAATAGATTTATTTATATATATGTCTACAATATTGATTGGCATAAGTATATATGCACTCATGTGAGCAAGATGATTCATAATAAAATTGTCAAACCTTAGTTTGTTTGTTGTGGTCATGTGTGTTGATTCATCATACTTTTTGAATTATAGTCGCAATCTCTAATTTTTTTCAGTGGTTCTCTTCTCTTCTCTTCTCTTCTTCTACGATTTCTTATCTTCTTGTGTTACCGCCATCTTCACAACCATCACATGCCAAAGGTAAATTGAGGTTCTTACTCCCAGAGTGTAGTAGATACGATGGGCACATGACATTTCTAGTGTAATAGCTAAGGGTTGAATCCTTACGAAAACTCACGACCTGTCATTCACCCTATCATACATCTCCCACTTGTGTTTATGTACCTGAATTTACTTCTTTCCATACTTATAGGGCTAGCTCTAGGGAGGTTGTACAGCTGCAATTGAGTAAACCTCTTTCCATACTTATAGGGCCAGCAGTTAACATGCCATTGAGTAAGGTATCATGACATTCAGATAACAAAAACAGCTACAATTCTAGCTAACCATTGTAAGAGGAAAAGCACCAAGCAATTCCAAGACTCAAAAATCAAGTTTCCTCTTGTGTTTAAGAAAGTTAAGCCTCCGAGCAGGAAGTTGAAAATCACATTTAAAGCATCAAGACCAAACCACTTTATCTAATTGTTGATTCTCCATTCTTGAATCTTAATCTTGTCTTTTCATGTTCGAAACACAATCAATATAAGATTTTATAGGTTCAAGATTCAAGCCCGAGATGTAAACAACACTAGCAATGTTCTTTTCCTACTTTGGCATTTAGGGTTGAAAGGGCCAAACTTAAGAAGAAGAAGCAAAGGAAAGGTAAAAAGTAAACACCTGGAATCAAGCCCTAGCGCCTGTGAGGAGAAGCACCAAGCTGTGGGAACGAGCGATGAGAAGCGGTGATGAGGGGGCGGAAACTCGAGCGATGAGTAGCGGCGATGAGTTCAGCCGCGCGAGTGTGTTGGGAACGAAAGTAGAGCAGCAATGAGGAGTCGCGCGAGCGTGTTGGGAACGAAAGAAGCAGCGGCGATGAGGAGCCGCGCGAGCGTGTTGGAAGAAGCAGCGGCGATGAGGAGTCGCGCGAGCGTGCTGGGAGAAAGAATTGTAGCGGCGGGGGTTTAGGGAAAAAATAATAATTTTAAAAGAAGAATATTTGTAGTAAAATAATGAAAATAGAAAAGAAAAGAAATAGCGATAAAAACATAATAAGGAAAATAGAAAAAGAATAAGGATAATAGAAAAGAAAAAGGAAAATAGTGAAATAAGGAAAATAGAAAATTAATGAAAATGAAATAAGGAAAATAGAAAAGAAAAAGGAAAATAGTGAAATAATGATATTTTAAAACAAAATAAGAAAAAATAGTGATAAAAAAAGAAAAAATAAAGAAAATAGAAAATAAAGAAAATAATAAAATAGTGATTATTTGTAGTATTATTTGTAATTTTATTTGTAACGTATCACATATAATAAATAGATGCATTAACAGCATGTCAATTTTTGCATGTTGTCATTGTTATTATTTATTCGCAGCGTATGTTAATATGTTGTTAATAATAATATTAACAACTTGCTTTTATTGTACGTCGTTGATGCTTCTTCTTTTAAAATTATTTATGGTATTAACAGCGCATATCAATATGCATGTTGTTAATAATACTATTAACAGCATGCTTTTAATGTGCACTGTTAATAACGTGTTGCGGAAAAGTAATTTTCTTGTAGTGTAGATTGATATATTAAAGGTTATCGACAATGAGAAGAGTTTGATTACTTTGACACATATTCTCTGGTATTAAGAATAACTTTCATTAGAGTATTGTTGGTTATTGTCACTCTATAAAATATGAAAATGTATCAGATGGTTTTAAAGATAAATTTTCTAAATAAGGATTAAGAAGAGAAAATTTATATGGAGCAACTTGAAGATTTTTCTGTACCAGAGCAGAAAAATAAGGTTTGTAGATTGATAAAGTCGTTATACGGCTTAAACTAAGTACCAAAATAGTGACATGAAAATTTTCATAATGCAATGAATGAATGTTGATTCAAAATTAACGAATATGATAAATATGTTTACATAAAATTCATAGAAATTGACTATATCATCTTGTGCCTATACTTAGATAAAATATTTATCTTTGAAAATAATGATAAGATAATCAAATTACTAAAGATAGGTTGCACTCGGGATTTGATACGAAAATTATGAGTCTGGCTAATATGATTTTAAAAAATCAAAATTCTTAGAACAATAGAAGGACTTGTTCTTAATCAGTTCCATTATGTGGACAAGATTTTTGAATAATTTACCAAGGATGATACTGAGTTGGTACAAACACTGATAGATACAAGTCAACATCTATCAAAAAATCTAGGAGAAAGTATCTATAAGATGTTGGGGCAATCGACCCAAGTATGATCTGGAGGATCATGGATTTTGATGTGTGTGCCAATATAATTAAGTTAGAGTTTATGTTGGTCTAATATGTGTATGTGAGTGTGCAGATTTGCAGGTACACATAGACTTGGTTGGATATCTTCAGGTACGGTGAAGGGTAGCATGAAGGCAAGCCGTGGGCTTGTGTGCGCATCTGAGGTACCATGGACGAAGCAGGGACGATGAGCTGAGGGAAGCGGACTTCGAGGCGTACGTGAAGGATGGCATGGAGACAAGCCGTGGGCTTGCGTGCGCATCTGAGGGGCGAGGGCCAAAGTCGAAGAAGGCTTGAAGGCGATAGATCGAGGCTGTTGGAGCAGAGACGATGAGCTGAGGGATGCGGACTTCGAAGCATGCGTGAAGGATGGCATGGAGGCAAGTCGAGGGATTGCGTGTGCATCTGAGGGACGGAAGCCGAAGATGAAGAGGGCATGAAGGCAACAGATCGAGACTGTTGTTTGAAGAGTCAACCGGGTCGTGAGGGTACGAGTGTTGAGTGATTGTACTCGAGAACTAAGCCGGGAGGGTTCGAGTGCGGAGAGAAATGTACTCGAGAAGGGTAAGTCGACTGCCCCTAGGGCAGTCGACTGATATGGCCAGAATTCGAAAGGTCACGATGTGAAATTCAAATTCAAGTGAGGCCAGTCGACTACCCCTGGGGTAGTCGACTGGTAACGGTCATATTCAGCCTCGAGCTCTATTTAAGGGAGCTCGTTTAAGGCCTTTTCTTCTTGGCGAAACTTGCTTGGTAAAAGGTTGTTAGTAGCCTGTATTACTTAGATCGTGTACAAGGTTTGTGGTGACGTTTCTCCACCCACAAGGAGCTACGAGAGCTAGTCGGAGGTGCTCTGTGGAATCATCCACCGAAGGATTAGGGATTGTCCACCTTACGGACAGCGGTGGAGTAGGAGTTTTATCTCCGAACCACGTAAATAGGTGTGTTCCTCTTAGTTTAGTTTTAGTTTTAGTTTATTCCGCTTGCGCACTAACTTTGTAGGAAGAAAAATCGAAGAAAAGCTATTCCCCCCCTCTAGCTTGACGGTCACAGTCCTAACAAGTGGTATCAGAGCGAAGGTCGCTTATCTACGGACTAACCGCCGAGAGAGCAACAAGCTAGAGGAAATGACGATTAAAGACAAGTTGGGTGATGACATCAATGTCCCACCTCCTTATGATCCCAAGGATTTTGACTATTGGAGGACAAGGACGAAGACTTGGTTTGAAATGGATTGGGAATGCATAATGGTACTAGAAGAGCCATTCGAAATTCTAAGAGATAAGCATGGAAAAAGACTTCGACCTAGATATTGGACTAAGGAGCAACAAAGTCAATCAAAGTCCAATGAGAAGGTAATTGCAATATTAATTGATATTTTGCCTAAAAATGTATTGAGTGGTGTAGGAGAATATGAAAATGCACATGAGCTGTGGAACAAGTTGGGAGTAATTCATGAAAATCCTACATAAGCTCAAATAGTAGAAGAGCCAAAGGAAATAAGTTCAATGGTCCAAGAGGAGGAAGAAGAAAGAAATTCATCCATCTTATCAAGTGAAGTGGCACAATCAAGTGAAAGATCATCCACTTCATCAAGGGAAGAAGGAGTGGTCTCCACTTCAAGGATTGAGGGGAGGAGAGATCTTCGTCAACACCGAAGCATGAAGAAGCTCCAACCTCCACCAAAGCAAAGTCAAAAGACCATATCATTTGCTTTGGATGCAACAAGAAGGGGCACTACAAAGACAAGTGTCCACTAGGTAAAAAGAAGATAAACCCTAAACCCAAGTCCATTCATTTAAAATCTAACATGGGTTATAGGGAAAAGAAAGAAAAGAAGCACATTAAGTGTTATACTTATGGGGAGCTAGGGCACTATCACACCAAGTGCCCGAGAAAAGGAGAGCTCAAGAAAATGGAGCATTTGAGAAGATGAGAGAAGGATGAGAGGAAGAGAAACTCACATCAAGGGAGAGCTACAAAGGTAAGGGAGGTAATCCCTAATCTTAAGAATGCTTCAAATTTTCCTATGCATGCTAAGAATTATGAACATTGTTTGCCTATACATAATTTTGGTTTCAAGTATCATGATAAAAATAGAATTACTATTGCGTGCTAAAATTCTAAAGAATCCAAGTATCATGATCAATCTAGAACTTTTAGACCTAAGGACCAAGGCATTAACCCTAAGAAAGGGAGACATATGCCTAGAAAAATGGGTAGATCTAGGGATACTCAAAATGGGCATGGTGATACTAAGGAGAAGAACTTAAAAAAGGAAAATCAAGCCTTGAGGGCATATTCAAGGATGCCCTATGAGTATAACAAAGGAAAGACCAAAAATGGAAAGGAAAAGCCAGTTAAAGGGGAGAAGGAGAACTGGACCAAGAAAAAGGTATACAAAATTAAGAGGGTTAGAGTTGAAGGTCAAGAAGCACTGGAGGTACACCGGTGTGGTCTTGCCTTTGTAGATGAGTCACCCAGGGAGGTGACTAGGGCTAGGAGCTCAAGGGAGAGCTCTAGAAGTCAAAATGAGATCCATGGTAAATAGATCTCAGGAGGATTTTTCCTAGAGGATTAGATGGACTATGGAATGTGCCAAAGGGTTTAGAAAACTAGTATGAGTCTTAATCCTAGGGAATTGGCACATTAAAAGGAGGTTTGTGGAGGAAAAGATGAAAATAGACTCATATTATGCAAAAATTGGTTTTTAATATGTAGATGTCATATAAATAAGTTCCAGGAATGTATTGTGGTTAAGTATGAGAAGAGACATCAAGAAGAGATCAAAATTAGAACTTTTAGTTAAGCTTCAATAACACTAATTAGATAGTTTTGAATTTCGTACAAATCTTGGGATTGGGAGTAAATTTACTTGAAAACACATTTTTCCCAAGTAGACACAGGTTTCACAAATCTCTCCAAGAAATTTCAGATTTTTTAGAGATTTGTTGAATTAGTTATGCATTTCTGAAATTAGGACTGGAGGGCTGAAATTAGGGTGTCAATCGACTGGTTCAGAACTAGTCGACTAGCCTAATGTAAATCAGAAACTGAGAATTTAACATTACCAGTCGACTGCCCACAGGGAAATCGACTGAACTTTCGGTTCAGTTTCGCATTCGACTGCCCCAGGGGCAGTCGACTGATATGCGAGGGTTTTTAAAAGAAAGGTCGCGCGGGGGTGGCCGAACCTAGTTTTTTTGGTGCCAACCCCCTGCAAGCTTGTGTCTTCCCCGACCTTTCCTTGCTATCTAAGGCGTTCCCAAGCCTTAAAAACACTTTCCTAGCCTCCTCCTACCTTAGATCTAAACCTAGGGTTAGTAAAACCTCTCCTCACAAATTGATCTTCATCAACTCTCATCATGAAACGAGCAGGAAAACGATAATGACTGGTATAGTTTGTTTTTTTTTCATTTAGTTCATGATTTGGAACTAATTTACCTTATTTTGCTTAGTTTTCCTTGTTTTATCTCTTTATGGGGTGGTTTTGGTACATGCATGGGTATGTTACATCTTAGGGTTGCACATAAGAGGCAAAAGAGTGAGGGGTCATCTCACCAAGGTCAGGAGGAACCTCGGTTTCGTTCCGAGGAGTGTTGGAAAGTTTTTGACAGTGCGGCTTTCATCTTAATGAATTGCTGCTACCTCAACAAATCATATTTCCAGGATATACCCCCTCACATCATTGAGATCATTGCATATTTTGGATTAGAACAACTGGTCTATTGTCATCATTTTATTAATTTTTTACTTATGTAAGGAATTCTATGCCAACCTTACATCTACTGATGCCCAGAATGAGGTATATGAGTCAATGGTACAAGGGATTACCATTCCATTCATACCTGACGTGTTACAATCATTTTTAGGATGTAGAGCTTCAAATAGCCAGTTTATATGTTTCCCCACAGTTGTTGAGCCTTTAACTTTACTATTGGGTATGACTTGGCGGATTTCCTAAGCGAATACTCGGTTGATCCGAGAGACCTCTCTATGTCTACGGATTAAAAATTAATCCGAATGGAGACCCGTCTTCCATCAACCATCTCGTGTCGTATCGAACGATTCAAATCACAACTCGGCCAATTACCAAAATCGGCCTTGTGATTTGCTTGACCGTTCAACCGCGGGAAAGGCGACGAGTTGATCGCCGGCTTTTGTGTTTATGGTCGGGGTCCAATTAGTTAATTAACAACTATGATACGAAATCAAATTAATAAACTAACACACATAAAATGATGAGGTTAGCAAACATAGCACAAGATTGACATGAGGTTAATCAAAGGAGCATAGGAAAAGATATATCTTCCCGATCACCTCGCGGTCATCTACCTTATGTCCCTCCCTTCACGGACGTCATGTGGGTGACGATCTACCACGAACCGAGATCACCGAGGCCTCCGAACAATCGCGCTTTCTTCTTCTCTCCTAGCCGAACCAAACCCTAGCAAAAGGGTTTGCGTTGCCGGCCCTAGTCTCCCTCTCCCTTGCATCGCCGACCGCCGGAGTCTCCAAGACCTTGCCGACTCAGAAGCTGACCTCGAGAGAACACAAAAGAAGCTTCCTTTACCCAAAACCAGCTGCTCACCTCCTCCTCTCGACCTAGCGCCGCCGGCTTCCAAAGCCGCCCGCCGGCTTCCAAAGCCGCCCGCCGGCTTCCAAAGCCGCCCGCCGGCCTCCCTTGCTCGCCTCTCACCGGCCTCCCTTCTCCTCGTCCATCACCACCAAAAGGAGGAGATGATCCTCCCTTTCCTTGGTAGAGAACGGCAGTAAAGGAGAAGAAAAGTGAGAGAAGAGGAAGGAAGAAACCCTTCCTCTACCCGGCGCCCTAAGAGAGAGTAACGAGAGAGAGAAAGAGAGATCATCTTGGGTGGATTAATTGGATTGTCTAGCCTTGGTTTCATGGTCTCATTGGGTATATATAGGGATAAAGTAGGGACCAAGAGGAGGAGTTGGATCTTGGCCCACTAATGAATCTAAACTCGATCCAATTATTAAGATACATTCCACTAAAGGATCTTAATTGAACTTCCTCACCAACCCCCATATTTTCATATGGGCTCCACATATTATGAGTCGTCCATCCCCCCGTGTTTAAGATCTCGAATGCCCGTTAATTAATTTAAATTACTAACAATTCAAATTAATTAACCTCTGAGTCCTTGACTAGTACCACTCGACCTTATCATCATGCCGGATCAAATACACTTGCAGGGTTTAGCATGATGGACCTTTCGAGCTCATCAAAGGGGCATCATCAACCCGACTCACCAGGACACGGATTCCGTCAATAATCAACAATACATCATATTATTAATATTATCTTCAAACTCACCGGGCCTATCGATCTAACAGAATAGATCTCGCCTATTGGTGAATCAAAGAAATAATAATTAATAATATATATCCGTTATTATATCGGGATTAAGAGATCGTACTCCATAATATAAACTTGAGGTCCTATCCAATTATCGAGTCAGTACAAATTGGATAACCTCGGGTTTTAGTCATACTCAATGTACTTAAAGCACACTAGTGTAATTCTATGGTCAAGACCAATCATACCTAATTACACTACAACCATTCTGATGGGTTGTCCAATTCCATCTTGGTTGTGAGCCTCTCATTTATACTAAGCAAGGAACTGATAACATGATCTTCCGTGTGACACCGCACACCATGTTATCTACAACGCAAAGTAATTGGACTTCATGCATGTACTAATGTAAACAAGCACCTAGTGTAGTTGTGATTCTCTTTTCATAACTAAGATGTTCATATAAAGAAATTCATGTCTTTCAGTATACACATCTTACATTTACCAGGTGTCACCATAGATCATATCCATCGGTATTATTTTAACAGACCTCGATGTACTCGAGACCGTATCTTTGAAGTCAAAAACATGAGCCCGATTAGTAATGTCTTGTATAAGGTTGTCTTAGACTGCATTCTTCCGATTGTCACCAAGGGGCGGTCAAAGATTCGACTTCCCCACTTGGTGATGATGTGTGCCCTAGAGAGGAGACTGGACATCGCCGTAGCCCGCCAGGTATTTGCATCCATTGTTTATTTCTCCCATGATGTAAATAGGAAGTTGTACATACTGTTCGGTCATGTTTTGACCGAATTCTTTCGGTCTAGAGGGGTTAGAGTCACCGAGGGTCAGGTTCATGAGTTGTCTAAGGACTATGACCATATAGGGTCTCGATAGCTCTCTTTAACTAGGATCGAACATGAGGAGGTGATGATCTGGCGTCGTCATCCTGCTTCTTCAAGCTCAGATGATGATGAGGAGGTCATGCCTGCTGTTGCTCCAGGGGTTACACAGGAGCAGTTCTCCCTCCTGCAGTCAGAGGTACATGATCTGAGGGGGGACTTTTAGACATTTCAGCAGCGGCAGATGGAGATGTTGCAGCAGCAGACTGCCATTCAGGAGGAGGTTCATGGTCTCACACAGTTTTGTCAGGGGTTCCAGGGGCAGTAGGATGAGATGTATGCGATGATGCAGAGTTGGAACCTTATGTATCAGGCCCCTCCTCCTCCTCCTTCAGGCGATGATGACATGTAGCTTAGGTTGATTTGATGGTTTTAGTGTTGAGAGCGTATGGCTTGGTTGTTGTATTTATCCCTCAAACGCTTATTTTGGTTATGTAATATTTGATAACATCGGGGCATGGCCCTTGTGACTTCCTTATGCTTTATTTTGACTTTTGTATGAAACTTGGGATTTATGCTTTCATATTGCTTTATAAAATTTTATTTTATGGCATGATATTGCTTATAGTGTTTGCAATTTATGATTTGCTATTGAATGCTAGGATATTGCTATTGTAGGCATAAGGAAGTTTCATATATACTTGTATATGTCTAGGGTTAAGAGATAAAAGGGGTAGGTTTTATCATCTTGAGAATATATAAGGAAAAGGGGGGAGTTGAGGTCAATTCTATGTGTAAAATGGTAATGGGTAGGCTTGGCAAACACATGGAATCAATTAAAGGCTTAAGAGTTGATACAAAATGATGCATTTTGAAAGAATTGGAGTTTGTACCAAAAGTCAAGCATATTTGGTGTTTTTCACGAAATCATATTTTTCTAGGGTAGATTATATCCTAACAAATATACTTGCAAAGTTTTACATTTTTCCGAATTTTATGAAATTTTCTAGGAGTTTCTGAATTTAGGCTGGAAATTCAGAAATAGGCAGATGTTTCGATAAGTTTGCGAATTGAGGGTACCAATCGACTGATATTGGATCAGTCGACTGATCTTTCGGGTTTGTAATTTCTGAGGGTTTGTCAGAAATAGTTTGGGTTCTCATTGGCACTAGGGGTAGGATTGCTTGGGGCAATCTTTTTGATGGTGTCAAAGGGGGAGAATTTGTGGTGTTAAATTAGGTTTAACCTGACTTAGGAGAACTTGTGGTATTAAGTTGGGTATAACATAACTTGGTGTTGTGAGTGAAAATTGGAAATTATGTGGAGGGCATAGGTTAAGGGGGAGGCTGCCTCTTGTTTGTTGCTATGTCTATAATTTTCAATTGTTGTTGTTTTACCTAACTTAAACATATTGTCACACATCAAAAAGGGAGAGATTGTTGGGGCAATCGACCCAAGTATAATCTGGAGGATCATGGGTTTTGATGTGTGTGTCAATATGATTAAGTTAGGGTTTATTGTTGGTCTAATATGTGTATGTGAGTGTGCAGGTTTGCAGGTACACATAGACTTGGTTGGATGTCTTTAGGTACGTGAAGGGTGGCACGGAGGTAAGCCGTGGGCTTGTGTGCACATCCGAGGGACCATAGACGAAGCAGGGACGATGAGCCGAGGGAAGCAGACTTCGAGGCGCACGTGAAGGATGGCATGGAGGCAAGCCGTGGGCTTACGTGCGCATCTGAGGGACGAGGGTCAAAGTCAAAGAAGACTTGAAGGTGATAGATCGAGGTTGCTGGAGTAGAGACGATGAGTTGAGGGACACGGACTTCGAAGCATGCATGAAGGATGGCATGGAGGCAAGCCGAGGGCTTGCGTGCGCATCTGAGAGACAGGAGCCGAAGATGAAGAGGGCGTGAAGACAACAGATCGAGACTGCTGTTTGAAGAGTTAACCAGGTCGTGAGGATCCGAGTGTTGAGTGATTGTACTCGGGAACTAAGCCGGGAGGGTTCGAGTGCGGAGAAAAATATACTCGGGAAGGATAACCCTAGGCTTAGGGAAGGACCAGTCGACTGCCCCTGGGGCAGTCGACTGATATGTCCAGAATTCGAAAGGTCACGATGTGAAATTCGAATTCTCGACTACCCCTGGGGCAGTCGACTAGTAACGGTCATATTCAGCCACGAGCTCTATTTAAGGGAGCTCGTTTAAGGCCTTTTCTTCTTGGCGAAACTTGCTTGGTAAAAGCTTGTTAGTAGCCTGTATTGCTTAGATCGTGTGCAAGGTTTGTGGTGAGGTTTCTCTACCCACAAGGAGCTACGAGAGCTGGTCGGAGGTACTCCGGGGAATCATCCACCGAAGGATTAGGGATCGTCCACCTTACGGACAGCGGTGGAGTAGGAGTTTTATCTCCAAACCACGTAAATAGGTTTGTTCCTCTTAGTTTAGTTTTAGTTTTTGTTTATTCCGCTTGCGCACTAATTTTGTAGGAAGAAAAATCGAATAAAAGCTAATCACCCCCCCTAGCTTGACGGTCACAGTCCTAACATAAGATAGAATACTCTTGAGTTATTGGAAGTCTGATGTACTTAATGAGTTATGCACAACCAGACTTAACCAATGTTGTGAGTAAACTGAGTAGAACATGAGTAATCTCAGTGTTAAGCACTTGAAAAGGATAACAAGAGTGCGTATTGAGGTACTTGAGGCATGCTTATGAATATGGACCGTACTATACGAGATATCCTACTATGATCGAAGGATACATCGATGCGAATTGGATATCTGACTAAACGACTCAAAGTCTACGAGTGAATATGTATTCACTCTAGGAGGTACAGTCATTTCATGAAAATCTTCAAAGTAAACCGTAATAATTAGATCGATGATGGAATATGAGTTTGCAGATCTTGACAAATGTGATTAAGAGTTTGAATGACTACGATAATTCTTAAAAGATATTCCTATATGGTTGAAACTTATATCGTCAATTTGCATATATTGCGATAGCCAATCAGCAATTAATCGCCATAGAGTCATATGTATAATAGGAAGTCAAGACATATACATCGTACACACAAAACCATTAGATAACTATTTTCAACAGAAATTATCACTGTTGACTATGTGGAGTTAAGGGATAACCTAGCTAATCCGCTAACTAAAGAGTTAAATCGAGAGTTAGTTGTAAGCTCAATGCGAGAGATGAGTTTGATGTTAATAGAAAATATTGGGGCAAAAGAAACCCACGAAATATAGACCGGAGATCCTAAGAACTAGGTTCAATGAGACAACCTAAGTACCGACTAAGTGGGGGAACTACGTAATGAAAGGATGAAGGTTTAGCATACGACTTTTAATAATCTAGTGGAGCAATGTGGAATATTCCTAAGAGATCATTTATGTGAGAAAGAACTGGAACCGTTTTGTAGAGAATTGAAGGTACAATTCTTAAAACTTCTTACAAAATCAAGCATGCTCAAGGCCAAGAACAAACACACTCATGAGAACTGAGATATAATAGGGAAAGTCTTGGGTGAGACATGTTAATGATTACACAAATGATAGAATAGTTCAAGGACATTATGTCTACTATCAGTCAGTAAGCAAAAAGATCTTCATAAAGAAATATTCAATTAAGTGTTGGTAGTGGGAGATGTGGGTTGTTACCAAAACTACCCACTTCCCCAATTTTTTTCCTTAATATATTATATCCGTCTAAAGAAGAAAAGAGATAAGAAAAACAAGGTGTTGTTGTTTTTTCTTTTCTTGCAAGGGAACATCTTTTTATCGAGGGATTTGGTTCGTGAATATTGAAAGACATTTCAATCTCATGATTTCTCTTCCCATAATAAGTATGAAGAACAGGATCTATGAACAAACACTGTAAGTGTTTACAGTTTAGCATGTGTTTCATGCATTTTAATTCACAATGGTATTAAAGCAAAGGTTGTATATGCATGAAAATTCCTTTGCGATTCAATTTCGTTGCCGAAATTCAACCAAAGAAGGCACTTGTTCAAGGCCAGAGGCATCGCTGACAGAGTTTGCTCTGTTTGTGTTTTGCCATTGTCCGACAAAATTACAGTTGTGTTGTGATATGCAGCCATCAACTGGCGAATTGCTGAGCGATATGGCGACCTTGTCACGATCTAACATTGTTGCTGGGTCTCGAAAGCAGTGGCCACTCCCAATGGAAATTTTCTCCGATTCTGGACGTAGGGCAAAACAACGTGTAATGATGGCACGAGTTTTGCCAAAGAGAAAGAAAACGAAGCGTTAGGTTAGCACATGTGTTGGCAAGAAAAAGCGTTAGGGAGTGTTTGGTAGGTTTGTTTTTCATTTTCATTTTCTGTAGAAAATGCGATTTTCTAAAAAATATGTTTGGTTTGCATTTTTCGGCCTTGTTTTCCAGAAAAGGATATAGTGTTTTTTGGAAAACTAGAGAATGAAAGAAAGTCATTTTTCATAAAATGAGAAAATACGATTTTCTGAAAAATGAAAATAGAAAATGGAGCAAACCAAACGTCCCCTTAGCATTTTTTAATTAATACAATGCATGTTGAAATTATTTGGGCTTGGGGTTGGGCTTGGGCTTGAAAAATGGTGTGGACAACAAGGTTTTGGGCTTAATGCTTTTAATTAATGTGATACATGTTGAAATTGATTAGGCTTGGACTTGAAGAATTGGCTTTAGGCAAAGGTCCAAGTAGATTAGTTTTTATTATATTAGTTTTCATGAGGACCAAGCTAGTACTTGGACTCGGCTGGCTCATTCAGTCGACATTGTCCTCAAACCGAATGACTCGAGTATGCCAAGTGGGTGTTCTAAGCTTGCTCGGAATTGGTTAACAACGTGACTCGAATCACCCAAGTGGGTACGTTGGCCGAGATGGCACCGAGATGAACCTATTCGAACTCGGCTTTGACTTGAGGAGTCTGTCTTCACTGACACTAGTTGACAATGATAACATTATGGCTATGGGTCAGTTCAGATGAATATTTCGATTTTGTTTTAGAATATTTTTTTGAATTGTTTAGGATTTTTTAAATTAAATTTTTTCTTTATGAAAAATAAATTTAAATGAGGAAAATTTGTTAGTAATCGTGTTTGGTGAATTTATGAAAAATTTCCTATACCTATTGATTGCTTTTGTTCTTAGTGTATTTGTTCTATGTATACTTTAAATTGAAATGAACCAGTTTTATTATTAATTTGTCAGTTTTGTACTGACTTTATTATTTTCAGTTCTAGATGTCATAGATAATATACACTACAATTCATCATGATGTGTGATAAAATGAGCTAAGGGGGACTATCGAGAGATAGTATATGACTCTTCTTGTGGAGTCAAGGGACACATTGAAAGACTTGATAGGCTATTTTGAAAACTTGAGTAGCAAGATTTTCAATCCTAGACAAATATTGGATTTGGGCTTTGATTCGATCGCTACCGATATGCCTCAATGAAGTAGGACATCATATATGAGAACTCCACGAAGGATGTATCACATATGTTGAGTTGTGTGTAGAGCTACTTCACTATGTAGATCAGAAAATACAACCTCAAGAAGAGGATCCTAAAGAGATTAAGGAGGATTCAAAAGAGGATCTAAATGTTGATTTAAAGGATCAAGAAATTGGTTTGCTTGAGAATACCCTAGCTGAGCCAAGAAAGATAGGGATTGTAATAATTACTACTATATTAGTGTCTATCCTAGTAGGAGCAGTAGTAACCTATTTAGTTTCTTAGAGTTGCTTTTTGAGTTAACTGAGTATGTTATATATTAATAAACTTTAAAAAGGAATGTTATGTGTCTTAAAAGAATGATGAGTTCATTTCATGATTAGTTGGTCATTTAATGATTAATTTATTGATGGGATGTGTGTAATATAATTTATTAATGTTGATTAGATTAAATCATACGAATAATGAGTGGAAACATAATTATCACTTCATTTTGTAAACTAACTTAGATTTATATAGTCGATCATACATTATATGCATATATTTTACAACGAATAGCTAAATAATGTGTTTATTTATGATAGATTATGACTACTCAATGTTAGATAGGGTAGACCGACTAGAGGGAGTGAATAGCCTGCAAATAAAATTTTCAATTCTCTTGCTACTTACTTAACAAGGACATACAAACATTAATTAAAAAAAATAACATAAAGACTCAAAATTTTACTTAGTTATAACTTAGGTGATTATTAATCCAAGACAATTAGAAGCACTACCATAAACTTCTTTTTTGACAATAGTTGGAGGTGGAGAAGCCTTTATTGTAGTTGGAAGCTCAAAACTTGACTATAGAAGATGATAGTAAGTGTGTTATTGAACTCCTAGCTCTAGGGTGTTATTTATAACCCACTGGCTGAAGTGACCATTTTGCTAACATAGTTTGGAGGTGCCTCTAATGAGACCCAGGGCACCTCAGTTAGCTGAAGTTTTATCTAAGCCACAACGGCTATGCAACGACTCTATAGCGTTGAAGACGCCTTTAAAGAAATCTAAGATACCTTGGCAACTATTCATCCGAGATGCCTCTAGTGGCACGCAAGGTGCCTCAGACAATATTTATCCAAGGCACCTTCAGCGACACTTAGGGTGCCTTTGGTACTATTCATTCGGAATGGTCACCTTCACTCGTTAACCATTCTTCGATCCGCTCGCTTGGGTGATGCTTCAGTCGTCCAAAATTGAGATCATCCAAACCGAACTCTAACCTTCTCCTCAAACAGGCTTCCTCTAGGCATCTCGTCCCTTGAAAGTACCGCACGCGTCCTTCTAGCTCCACCGATATACTCTTATGCAGCTCCTAATCTCTCAGATACATTGAACCCGTCAACTCCCTTTTCGCTCGACTTCTTGTGGTCCTAAGTCCCTACACACTCAGACACAAGACATCAAATACACAGGGTCTATCTTAACTCAATTGACCATATCAAAATTATCCTGGGGTATTCATACTAAGAATATCATAGATAAACTTAATAAGAGAAAGAAACTATATGTGGATAACTACAAAATATAACATTTCAAGATATAAAATATTCTTGAGGAACAAGAAATTCTAGAGACACTAAATTAAATTATGAAAGAACCTACTGATGGTTCAACAATACAGCATAAACGTGATTTTGATGCCTATAAGACATAGAAGACAAAAGAACATTTTGCTAAGGGTATATTGATTAGTTCAATGGTAGATGACCTGATCTATGAGTATAAGCTATTTTTATCGACTCATGATGTCTGGGTTGCCCTGAGAGAAAAGTATAGTGGAGTAATCTTAGGAAAGTTTCGTCAGCTGATAATTAAGTTTGATAGCTATAAAAAGCATTCAAATGTATCCATGGCCTAACATCTAAGAGAAATGACTTATATGATTCAGAAGTCATGAGTTGACTAATGAACAACAAATCAGATAGTAATCTATTCCCTTCTTGATTCTTGAGAGACGATGAAATAAAATTGATGTGTGTATTCGACAAGTGTATGGAAATGCTCTCAAATAATAAAAAGATATCGAATCCACAAGGACTAATGGTAAAATACTAGCTTACTAAATAAATTTGACTATCTAGACAAATCATGAGGTGTAGAGTGTTCAAGAACTAGAAAATTTGAAAACAAGGATGAAGAGAAGAGTGAGAGAATAGATTTGACCAAGAAGACATAAAAGAAGGCAAAGAGATCTAGGTGAATTTGATTGGTGAAGCCAATTCTAGGATTTTGATTTCACCACAATGTCAGTAAACACCTAATCTATATTTGATTTCCTATCCTCAATGGTGGTTCATGTAGGTAGACTATCCTAAGTGTCTGAAGTAAACTTTTGGAACTACACCGATATATCAATTCCAATTCATTGCCTAATTTCAGAGCGACTGAGCTTAGGGATAGCTTTCCTAAGGAGACCTTGTCACGAGATCCCATAATCCCTGAGTTACTCTCTCTTACTGTATGGTGATGAATTAGGATTGATCCATTAAGATCTATGACAGCCTATTGCTCTTCGTGGCATACCGATCTACTTTCGTAGCTGACTCTTCGTGTCTCAATTTTCTACCAATCAGAGGATTGAGTTCTCTTTTCCGTTCATCCCCAAATCCTCGTGGCATATGAATCTCGTGCTTTTGGGATTGATATCGTGTTTACAAAGTGGATCCGTACCAAAATTCAACATTTTATCGAATAAGAGAAATAAAATGCATTCACATAACAAAGAGCTAATCCCTAGTCCTATAATTCAAAATCTACTCCATAGAAATGGAGTTACAAACAAAAACCATCCTTAAAATGATTACAAATTAGATTCAAATCAGAAAATTAGAAATCAAGAGAAAAGATCTTAGTCATGTTGCAAGATTGCTTCTCTAGATGCTCCCGATCTAAATTCTAAGCGTTGATGGAGTTAAATCCCTCTAGATCATCCTATGAAGCTTTCTTAGAGCCCTTAGGTGGCACCCAATCAAGATCCCCCTTCAAGGAGTTGAGATCAACCTTTTTACAGACAAAGGGTGAGTACTTGACATGAGTTGTGTCGACGGGCACGAGCACCCGTGTTGGGTATGACAAACTTCTCTAGAAGCTGGCCACGGGTCATGCTGGTTGGCGCGAGCTCCCATGGCCGGTTCAGTGAGTTCCGAGTGAAGTTCTCCAGCTTGGCCATGGGCGATGGCGATTGGCGAGTGCTCATTTCAAGTTTGGGGAGTTCGGATGTTAGTTTTTAAGCTTCATTTTCGCTCCTTTTCACTCCCTATTAAAAGAAATAAACGAGAATAGTTCTTCGAACTAGGAAAGAATTGAAATGATGCACAAAAAGATGATAACATGAAATAAATACATTTAAAACAAGATAAAATGTGCATCAAACTATGACAAAAATCCTATATAATATACGCACATCAAGAATTTGACTCATAAGTAGACTTTCGCTGATATATCATGTCATATTGTACTGGAGGCAGAGAGAATAAAATCCATAAGGATTACTGAATAATCTTTTATAGCTAATGGTTCTGTTCGTGCATCTAGATCCAAGAATAAGAAAAAATGGTTCAAGAAAAGAAAAGGAAAGGGACAAGAAAAAAGAAAGGGAAAGGGAAAAGAAACTGTCAATACTGTTGATGTTGGGCTGGGCCCAAACAAGAAAAGTTCATGGGGAAGAAGCATGGATAGAAACATAAAAGTAAGTTAACTTGCTATAACTATGACAATAAGGGTCACTTTTCTTGGGAATATATTGAGTTAAAAAAAGTAAATCCATGTTTAACTTCTATTCATGAGCATTATATTGATAGTACAATGTTGCTAGCTGATTCTTATCCTTTATAGATTACAGATTTAGAAGCAATAACATGTAGCTTATGAGCGAGCTATATTCGAGGAGTACCGTCGAGTACCAATTGGTAACAAATGGATATATGTGGGGAACAATGCAAGAATTGAAATTAAAGGAGTTGATACATCCAAACTCAACTTATGTGGTGGACATACTTTATGCATCTGAGATTTGATGAAATTTTATTTCTGTTACAAGTTTTCTTGATTTGGGGTATTATGTAAACTTTTATAGTCAACTTGTGGAACTTCGTATTAACTCTTTGTTAATAGGATATGTTCGCGTAATGAATGATTTCATGGTTCTTAATGTAAAATTAGATATTAATTATGATATTGATGATTATTTTTAGATATTGCTCTAACTAGTGATGATGATATTTATCTTCAAGTTTGACATGATAGATTAGGGCATATCAGACAAGAATGAATAAATAGATTAGTTAAAGAGGATCTATTATGTCCTCATGCTAAGATTAATTTATTTGTGTGTGAGCGTTGTCCTACTGGAAAAGCAACTAGAAAGTCATTTGGTAAGACTATTAGAGCTAAATCACAATTGCAATTAATTCATTCAGATATTTGTGGTTCAATGAATGTGAAGGCTAGAGATGAGGTTCCTATTTCATTACATTTATTGATGACTTCATACATTGTGGTCATGTGTATTTGATTTCTCATAAATCTAAAGCATTAGATTGCTGCAAACATTATTTGAATAATGTTGAGAATCAATTAGATCTTAAAGTTAAAACCTTACATACTAACCATAGGAGTAAATATTTGTTTGATCTATTCAAAATATTGTGTAATGATAAAGGAATTATTAGATAACTAACAATCCTAGGAACACCGCAACAAAATGGGGTTGTTCAAAGAAAGAATAAAACTCTTCTAGATATGGTTAGGTTTTTGATGACTTAAGATAATTTGCTAATTTCCTATTAGGGAGATGCATTATTAACAACAATCAATATAATTAAGTGAGTGTCTTCTAAATCTTTTCAATCTACTCTATATGAATAATGGACAGACAGAAAATCAGATTTGTGTAATCTAAGACCTTAGGGTCAACTATCTATGTTCATGATAAGACATACAAATATAAAAAATTATGACCAGGGTAAAAAATGTATCTTTGTTAGATATTATGATACCTTTAAGAGTTATATTTTTATTAGTGAGGAATAAGATAAAACTATCTCCGAAATTGAGTTGAGAAATATAACTTTTTTTGAAACTAAGTTCCCAACTAGATGTTATGTTGATAAAACTATTCCTCTATTTATAATAAAGGAGGATAATTATACTTTATCAATAAACCAGGTTTCACAAGAGATGCTTGAATCTAGTCAACTCAGTGGAAGTGATTTTATCAATTGATGAGATGATTTTTCAATAGTTTAACTTATAAAGAAGTAGTCATGAGATTATTCGTCAAAAATATTTAATATTGAGAATGAAATATTAATAATTCTCCCAGTTGATGATAAAGAGCCTCAAACAGTTGTGGAAGCATTGAGATGTCTAGTTAAAGAAAAGTGGAAAGTTGCAATAGATGAAAAAATGAAGTTATGAAAAATAATCAAGTTTGAGAAGTAGTCGATCTTTCTTTAGGCCGAAGAACTATTGAGAATAAGTGGATTGTCAAAATTAAGAGGAAAGTGGATGGACCGATTAATCGATACAAAGCTTGTCTCGTTGCAAAAGGATGAATCCAATAAGAGAGTATTAATTTTGAAGAAACATTTTCTCCTATTGTAAAATTTATATCAATTCGTATCATTTTGGCCATAGTAGTACATTTTAACTTAGAATTACATTAGATTGATATAAAATCAGCTTTCCTTAATAATAATATTGACTAGAAAATCAATATGGTATAACCAGAATGTTACATTGCTGAATGCCAAGAGAATAAAGTATTAAGACTTAAACAGTTTATATATAGCTTAAAGTAAGCGTCAAGATAATGAATATAATATTTAATGAAGTTATTTTATCTTATTATTTCTAAATGATCAATGATGATCATTGTGCATATATAAGAAAGGAAAAAAGAAAAGTTTGTCATCTTATCACTATATATTGATGATTTGCTAATAGCTAGAAGTGATATAAGCTTATGATATAAGTCAAATCATGACTTTTATCATAATTTGACATCATATATATGGGAGAAGTTGAATATATCTTAGAAGTAAAGATCATAAGATATCGATCAAAAATATTTTTGGATTTGTCTCAAGAGGCTTATATCACTAAGATGTTACAACACTTCAATATGTCAAATTGTAACATTAAACAAACACCTATAGTGAAAGGTACTGTTTTAAGCAAATATATATGTCCCAAGACTTCTAAGGAAATAGTTGGCATGAAAAATCATATGTTGTGACATTGGTAGTTTAATATACACTATGTTGTGTACACGTCCTAATATCATCTATTCTATTGGCCTAATTAGCCGTTTCTAGTCAAACCTAGCATTGAGATATTAGAAAGTGATGAAAAGGATATTCAGATATCTTAAACGGACATAAATTATTATCTTTATTTTTAAGGATCAAAGATGAGTCTAAAGAGCTACACAAGTATATCTTTAGAAAATCCATATCTAAGTATATCTTCTTGCTAAATAGTGGTGTCATCTTATGGAACAACAAGAAATAAGATTATGTAGCGTTATCGATAATAGAAGCTGAGTATTTGCTTGTTCGGCGACTATACAAGTTAAGATGTTTGGTTAAGAAGGTTTCTAAAATATCTAAAGATTGTTAAGGATAGTGAGAGTCTTTTTACAGTGTACTATAACAATCAAACTTTATAGCTTTTCTAAGTTTCACAAATATCACAACAATGTTGGATCGAGGTCGACCGGAAAGAGGGGGTGAATTGCCCTTGAAAAAAATATAAGAAATTCTATCTCTTGTTTTTGCTTAACAAAGATATTAGTTAGTCCAAGAAGAAATAATAAACATAAATAATTAAAGCAAACATTAATAACGAGGCTACCGAATTTACTTGGTTTGCAACCGGGGAGGTTGCTAATCCAAGGCTGAAATATGGCTCGATTCTCCTGAATATAACTCCTTCGGGCGCAGAAGCCTCTTACATGTGGAAAGCTCAGAAAAAGGAAAAGAAACTATTCTAAACTCATTTGCCAATGCTTGGAATGCAATGAATGAAACAAACTGAGCTTCGGGGGTCTTTTTATAGCCCCGGAAAAGATTATCTGTTTGCTAACGTGGCAGGTATAGGGTGCCCGAGAGGTCTTGGGCGCCTGACACGTGGCCTAAGGCTTTATCCAAAGCCAACAATCGCAAATGGCTAAAAAGCCATCTTGGGCGTCTGATACATCACAGGCGCCTGAACTCTCAAGCGCCCATGAGCTTACGAGCACCCAGGAGTCCTTTTGGTCAGCCGATGCTGACCAATCTCTGGCTTGAGTTGCTTCGCCTTCTTGGGTGATTTCTGCCTAACCGGAGTTAGGCTCACCCGAACCCGATTCCGGCCTTCGCCCCTCGAGCATCCTTCCTCCCGGCTTCTAGTCCCTCTAACACTGCGCCCGTCCTTCTCACTCCACTGGCATACTCTTCCATAGAGCTCCACGTCCCTCGGATGCACAGAGCCCATCGGCTCTCTTTCCGTGCCATCCTTCTCGACCGCTGCGTCTTCTGCTCGACTTTCTGTGCTCCTAAGTTCCTGTACACTTAGACACAGGGTTAAACACACCAGGACCTAACTTAAATCGGTTGATCATATCAAAACCAACCAGGGGTACTTACAAACAAGGGTAAACACATAACTATTAAATATAATTTTGTAATGGATATTGTTGACAAGAAAAAGATAATTCTTGAGTATATTCCTACATGTGTTATACTTGCAAATCCTTTTACTAAGCTATTGACTAAAGAGTTATTTCAAGGACATGTAAAGTCTTTGGGATTTCGTTGAATGTAACATATTGTAAAGACAATCTGATATGTGAAATGCTATGATCTATTCAGTGTAAATATTATTATTATATTTAGATAAAGTCTTGATAAACATGATGGCAGATTGAGATTGGTCTACTCATATGGACAATCATATCTATTTGTTAAGTATAAATAGAGATAAGACCAATGAAGCTGTGAATAGAGATACCTGTAAGTTTGGGGTCACTTTGATAGTTATATTAAGATGAGATCATTTATGAATTAATAATAATTAGAGTAAATGTACCCGTCATTTACTGAACCTACTAGAGACTAGATGAGAATTCTTGAGTTGAATTCAGGATTAGACATTGAGAATATTTATATCAAAATTTATATGATGTTAAAATTGAGAAAAAAATATATACTCTTTATAGTAAAGAAGAAAAATATCGTAGCATGTGATTCATATCACATGTGGCATAGCGACAATAAGGGAGGAGATTGGATCTCTGCTTCTCTACTATATGAGACCCTTGAGATTATAAGATAATCTTAATTTTACCCTAAGTGACTATTTAGCTGTCTACTTAAAATTTTAATCAGGGTATGCTACTTTAGCATGCATCCTATTGACTATAGATGATTCAGTCTATGAAACATGACTAAGAAAGCAACTAATTAAAATTAATGTATTCTAGTTAAAAAGGAAGATTAAAATAAATTTATATATTTGATATTTATTCGCTGATCGACCAATTATATTTTTTTGAGTACATAAAATATAATTATAAATAATACATTGATTGGAAATATTGAACATGGTCTCGACGTAATAGTCATTATGAGAGATTAGAGATCTTCGTATTGATGTAAATGATTTAATCTGGGTAAATATAAGATATGAATGTCTCTCGTTTATCTTGAAGAACGAGTACGTAAAGTGTGATACTTTTCTTAGCATTAATTACCCGATATACTTACCGTTGCATGAACTATTTTTTTCTCATGTATGAATTAGATATTTTAATGTTGTCTTTATGATTTGACTTGGATGAGTGAGAGATGTTAGTAGTTGAAAATATAGGTAGTTACCAAAATTTCCTACTTCTCGATTTTTCTCCATGCTATATTATGTTCATCCAAAGAAGAAAAGAGAGGAAAAAAAGGTGCTTCTATTTTTTCTTTTCTTGCAAGGGAACATCCTTTTATCGAGTGATTTGGTTCATGAACATTGAAGGACAATTTAATCTCGTGATTGCTCTTCTAACAAAATGTACGAAGAACATAATCTACGAACAAACACTATAATTATTTATGGTTTAGTCTATGTTTCATGCATTTTAATCTACAAAAAGGGTAAAACCTACCTGTCCTATACTGGACTTAGTTGTTGAATGTTATCACATACCCAGTTTGTATTCATGTGGGGGATTATTAGATATATGTGAATGGAAAAAAGGTGAAGAGGAAACATACTCCATTATGAATGATATTTTAGTCTCACATTGAAAGTTTCAAAGCATATTGATTGGTTTATATTGTTTCACAAGCATTATAGTCGTTAATAAATGCATAAGGAGACCCTCTCTTTTACATGTGGGTGCCAGGGGGTGAAAATCTAGATATTGATTTGCACTGAACCAAATTGACTCGTGTGTTAGTATGACCTGAGTGTTGGACCTTGGATGGCTAGAGAGGGGGGGTGTGAATAGCCAGACACAAAAAGCTTTCGCCTCTTTTGAACTTTCTGCACTTGAGGGTTAGCAACGGAAGCAAAACATATACAGAAACAAAAAAACAAAGAGACAGAGCAAACCAATCACTAACTCAAAGATGTACAAGGTTCGAGGATAACTTGCCCCTACTCCTTGGCATGCCCGTGAGGTGGGCGATCCCTTGATCGTCGGCAAATCAAGCCCCGGAACTCCGGATAATCAGAACTCCTTCTCGATGGAGTAACCTCTCCACAATCGTCTCAGTAGGATAACAATTAAGCGCTCGAGACAACGAGAAGAAAAGCTCACACGGCTACAACAGAAGCGCTCAAGAATGAAGACTATACAGAGAGCTCAATAACCAGCGAAACCCACAGCAACAACCTTTGCTTGTTTCCTTTCTCTCTATTTGCTCCTCTGCTTCCCAGCTTCTTCTTAAGCTTCTGCTCAGCATCGCCAGACTCCATCAGCACCCACTGAACCACAGCCTGACCCACTGACCTCCACTGAGCGCTCAGTCCACTGAAGACCTCTTCAGCTGAGCCTCCGATCAATCGTCAGACACGCCAGAAGCCATTGAGACCTGGAAACAGAAAACAGACAAACCTGCCACGGTGAAAGTCGCCATTGACTCTTCTCCTTAGTTTGTATTGTCCCTGCAACGTCTGCACACTCAACAGAAGCTTAGCACAGCAAATCAAAAGGAATCAGCAGAGTAACAGAAGAGATCAGAGTGATTCAGAGCGATCTGACAACATTTTCAAATTAAAGTTCAGACACTAATCGGTCACCAGACTGATCAGTGATGACCCTGATCGATCAGGCTACCTCTTGATCGATCCAGTGACTCTGTGATCGGTCACACTGACCGATCAGGAATCGTGGATCGGTCACTGTGACCGATCCACAGCTTGCTGGAGTTTCCTCCAGTTCCCTCCAGCCCAAAGCACATGATCGATCACCTGACCGATCAGGGTGTGCCCTGATCGGTCACAGTGACCGATCAGGCCACCTCTGGACTGATCAGGACCCATCCTGATCGGTCCAGGAGGCCCTTGATCGGTCACCCTGACCGATCAAGGTCTTCTCCAGAAGGCTACGATCTCTTCTCTGATCATTCACCAGAATGATCAGTAGTCAAACAGAAACTACACAGAATGTTTCTGTTCTCTCCCTGATCGTTCACCAGAACGATCAGACGTCCTGGATCGGTCACCAGACCGATCTGTTCATAAGGGAACTCGTGCCAACTTTTGATCGGACTCTAGACCGATCAGGTCACTTGGCTGACTCATGCTCAGTCACCTAGTTTCACTCGCTAGGACCCGGCTTCACTCACTGGGGTTTCCGTCACCTGGCTTCACTCACCAGGACCCGGCTTCACTCACCGGGGTTTCCGTCACCTGGCTTCACTCACCAGGACACGGTTCACTCACCTGGGTTTCATCACCTGGCTGTTAGTAGGAGCCCTAGAGCCAATTATGTGATGATTGACTAGGGACATTTTGTATCATATTCTATCATTAATAAAGGCATGTTTGGTTATTATACTTACTTTATATTTGTGCCAAATAACTAAGTATAATAATGTCCTTGTGTAGTAGGTTCTTATCTACATCATATCGATTGGTTGAATCGATAGTGAGATGATGTAGAGAACACTACACTAAACTATTCCTAGTCGAGCATTAATATTCAAGGACAATATTAATGTATAGAGACTAGCATGTAGGTCAACTAATGACTTGAGCTCACAAGTCATGGATATGTGATATCAAGTTGACACATGGGTATACATTGGAGAATGTGTACTGAATTGACCCGCCATGAGAAAGTTTCATAGATTGTTATATGAGTGTCATAAACTTTCTCATGTGACTATTAGTATGAATAGTCCTTAGACCTGAAGTCACTACGGTTCCCTACATAAGGAGTTATATACTTTGGTATCGTCAAACGTCACCCGTAACAGGGTGGACTATAAAGGCGATCACTGGATATGTAATGAATTATGTGGAGGGATGTGAGTAATGTAGATAGGATCTATCCTTCCCATATGACGGGAGTGATATTTGTGGGCCCCTTGATCGAGTAGGACTACTAAAACGCATGACCATGCTCAAATGAGTCAATATGAGATATTGAGCTCATTTGTTTGAGTGAGTATACTCAGGGATCAAGAAACACAAGATTGACTGAGGATGACACGGTCTATGCCTCATTGGTCGATCTAGATATCAAGGATAGAAGGACAAGGTCATACATTATCATAGTCACGGAGGTTTAGTCGGATCTCGACTTTTCTTGTTACTTGGGTAGCAATGATGCATTGCTAGATGTCGCTCATTGCTTATGTGTCTAAAGCGTTTAGGCGCATTGCCAACGTCACGAGAACCTATTGGGTCACACACTAAGGACATGATGCTTCGGGAAGCCCGAGTTGGGAACTCGGGAGATCTGATCGGGAGATCTGATTTGGAGCTCGAGTTGGGAACTCGGGAGCTCGAGTCAAGAGCTCGGCACTCGGCAGACTGACCTAGGAGCTCGGCAGACTGGGTCAGGAGCTCGGCACTCGGCAGACTGGGCTAGGAGCTCGGCAGACTGGGTCGGGAGCTCGGTACTCGGCAGACTGGGTCGGGAGCTCGATACTCGGCAGACTGGGTCGGGAGCTCGGCGACTTACTCGACAGACTGGGTCGGGAGCTCGGCGACTTACTCGACAGACGTGGTCGAGAGCTCGGGGACTTGCTCGGGAGACTTGGTCAGGAGACCGAGTTGGAAGCCCGAGAGGCCCGGTCGGAATTGCATGGGAAAGAGAAAAGTCTCTCTTCATTGGATGAAGAGAAGGTGATGAGTCACATGGAAAGATGTGCTCCTTATTGGCCTTAATGAAGGGAAGTCAAAGAGACAAAAGACTCTTTATATTCATGGGATGAATATAAAAGAGGGTCTAGTCATTTTGAATGGAGTGTGTGTGCTTTTCTTTCTTCCCTTTCTCTCTTCTTCCTCTCCTCCCTCTTGGCCGAAACCCTTGTGGGTTCTTGGTGGTCTTGTGAACTATCTCAAGTTGCTAGCACAACTAAGGTAGTTCGCCCGAAGTTGAGAGATTGTGTCCGTGTGGATACGAATAGAGGCACGGGCATTTGAATGTGCAAGAGATCCAGCGCATCTTGGACGAGCGGGATAAGCAAAGGGCACGCTCCAAAGGTATACACTGTAGATAGATCTATTAGATAGATGAACATTGTACGAGTTTTTCTTTCGCATGGATCGCTCGAGGGTTTTTGTTTCCGCTGCGTTTTGTGTTTTGGTGTCGGGAGAACCCACCACTGGCTTCACTCACCAGGACCCGGCTTCACTCACCGGGGTTTTCATCACCTGGTTTTGTTGGTGCAGAAGGCACCCAAGTCAAACCTGTGTTTTGATAATGGCAACAGAGGTCAAAAGTTAAGTCTTACTTGTTTTCTAACAAGTTACTCTAGTGTGCAGGAAAAGTCCTAGCGAAGGACTGCTAGGCACTGGCGAAGGAATGTCAGGGTAAAAAGTCCTAGCGAAGGACTGCTAGGCACTGGCGAAGGAATGCCAGGGTAAAAAGCCCTAGCGAAGGACTGCTAGGCGCCAGGCGAAGGACAGCCTGGGACTGAAGCCCTAGCGAAGGAATGCTAGGCACCAGGCGAAGGGCTGCTCGGCCTCCAAGACCTGACAAAGGCGGTTAGGCAAAAGTCCAACCAAAGGAACGGTTGGCATCAGGTAAATTCTCCCGAGAGGAGTAGGTGAGGACGCGTTCCCCGTCGAGGGAACAGTAGGCGTCGGTTCGACCTAGGGCTCCATTTTGGAGACCAAAGTCAGAACCAAGACAGCTAAGGCTGTATAATCTAATACTTTATTGTCTTATTGTGTTTTGGACTAACCCTGGATGCAGGACCGAAGGAACGTGTGTCTGCAGCTCAGAAAGCCTCAAAGGGATGAGGCTACAGCTGACCAGGGCGCCCGGAGTGTCCCGGGCGCCCCCAAGGCAAACACAAAACACAAGACAGCAAGATGGGCTTCGACAGTTCAACTCCCGGGCGCCCCCGTGCTCCCGGGCGCCCCCGCTGCTCCCGGGCGCCCCCAGCATCCCGGGCGCCCCCATGCGCAAGCCTCGATCTAGAAGCCAGCGAAGCGAAGATAGAAGTTTGACCCGGTTAATCCGGGCGCCCCGAGCGCTCCAAGCGCCCCGGTCAAAGCGGATCCCGAAGATAAAGGGATCAGACGCTGACCGAGACTTTGCCGGATCGTGTGCCACGTAGGGGGCGCCCCCGACATCCCGGGCGCCCCCAGGTCCTATATAAAGGGCCCTCGACCAAGGCTTCAGAACATCAACTCTCTCTACGTCTCAAAGCTCTTCTGCTCTCGCGCTTTGCCTCGGAATCCTTCCAACTCGAGCCGACGACGCCCCGCTGCTCCGAAAAAGTCGATCTACCCCGGACGTCGGTAAAAGAGCTATTTAAAAGTTTACTGTACTTAATTCTTTAACCCTTTGTAAACTATTTTGCGCCTAATATAGAATTGCCCAAAGTAAACGGTCAACGACCGTGGGCCTTGGAGTAGGAGTCGACCCAGGCTCCGAACCAAGTAAAAACGACTGCGTCTTTGTGTTATTGTTTTTTTTATTTCCGTTGTGCACTTGCTCTTAATTTTCCGAAAAACGAATACCGATATTCACCCCCCCTTTATCGGTTCTATCGATCCAACAAGTGGTATCAGAGCGGGGAAGTTCAAACCTGGTGCAACCACCAGTTTGAAATTTTATTTCGGATCTTTATTTTCTATTTTTTTTTTGAATTTTTGTTACATATTTCGTTTGAATTTTTTTTGCGAGGTTGGTGCAACACCCCTCGTTATTTTATTTATCCAGCACTACTAATCCAAGACCTAGTTTTGGAAAATTTGTTTTTCTGTTAGTTTTCTGTTACAGATTAAAATGGCCATGCAAGAAGGTTTTAGCACCGCCAGACCTCCACTTTTCAGTGGAGAAGACTTTTCTTACTGGAAAAGTCGCATGGAGGTCCACCTGAAAACTCAGGTGGACATGTGGATCATTATCCAGTCCGGTCTGGAGATCCCCAGAAACGCCGAAGGACTTCCTCAAAGCTACTCAGAATGGGACAACGCCCTAAAACGCAAGATAGAAGCCGACGCAAAAGCAACTCAGACTCTCCAATGCGGATTGACAAAAGAGGAGCTGAACCGGGTGGGCCCCTTCAACAGTGCAAAGGAGCTTTGGGTAAAATTGATCGAGTTGCACGAAGGGACATCAGATACTCGGATCAGTAAGAGGGATCTGCTACTGAACAAATGTACACCATCAAGATGGCCGACAACGAAACAGCAGCCCAGCTCCACGCACGGATCCAAGAGTTGATGAACGGTCTTCACACTATAGGTCACAAGGTTGAAAACCGTGACTTAATAAGGTATGCCTTAAACGCTTTCCCTAGAAACACCTTGTGGGCATCTATGGTAGATGCATACAAGGTCTCAAGGGATCTTTCAAAAATAAAATTAGACGAATTGTTTTCCGAACTAGAACTGCACGAACAAACTAACACCAATATGGTCGAGAAAGGTATTGCTTTCGTTGCAGGTAAAACTGGAAGGACAACAAAGAAGAAGCCTGAACCTGAACCCGAGTCTAACTCAGACTCAGACTCGGAAGACGAAGAAGGAGATCAAACTAAGCTGGTCCGACTAGCCCGAAGCTACTACAAGGAGCTGAAGAACCGAACCAACAAACGAAAAATCAGCCGAAGAAAGGACGAACCAGCTGAACCCGCGAATGATAAAAACAAGCCCAACGTAACCTGCTACGAGTGCAAGAAAAAGGGCCACTACAAGACAGAATGTCCAAACTTAAAGGAAATCAAAAAGACAAGAAGAAAGAAAGCGCTCCAAGCAACTTGGGACGAATCTTCCTCAGAAAAGAAGAAGAAGCACCCCAATCAAACCTACTAGCTCTGACCGCCTCAGATAAAGTCGAGACTGAGTCAGAATCAGAACAGGACGACGGCGAGCTGACCTTTACAGAAGACGGCGAAATTAAGGTAACTGGTTTCAATAGATGTCAATTAAGCGAATTAATTTCATTTCTTTCTCGAGATTTGGCAAAAGCCAAACTCCGAGTCGAATCCCTCCGACAGGAAGTAAAACTCCTGAAAGAGGGAGCTGACTCTATACCCTTAACCGAGAAGGTTCAGGAAGGAACTCCTACTCAAGTTGAAAAACTTGAAAAGGAGAACTCCTCCCTGAAAACTCAGGTTAAGGATCTTAGATCAGCTTTAGAACGATTTACATCTGGTTCCAAGGGTCTTGACATGATCCTTGGAAAACAGAAATCAGTTCTAAATCGATCCGGACTTGGCTATAGAACCAAATCCCGGCAAAGATCTTACTTTGCTGTACTGAATCAGTCCAGAGGTAAAATTCAGGCATGGGTACCTAAACTATACCTGAACAAACCAACTGGATCAAATCAGTATTGGATCCCCAAGGACAAGATTCACATCTTGCCTAACCATCACCGTGGCTTTAGTCCAGGGGGAGCCAAACTGAAAACAATATTCATTATTAGATAAAAATTTAATTCGTGATTGCAATTGCTTGATTGATTGTTTATTTAAAATTCCTGCAATTTACCATGCTTAGATTTAGGAATGGTTAGCTTAAGGACTGAACAAACTTAACTGAAACTTGACAACATAGTATTGGGAGGAGGTGAGATGATAGTACGTTAGGAAAGCCAATTTGGCGGAACTAGCCGAAGCTACCGATCCAAGACCCAAACTAGTTAGACCAGAAATTTTTCAAAGAATAATTTTGAAAATGAACTTTCATTAAAAGGCTTTGTCAAGGAAAGGGTGGATGATCCCATAAGGCTACGACCAAAGAAGGCCTAGTGCCTCGCCAAGACCTGGAAGCCAATTTTTGAAATTCAAATTCAAATTATTTTTTTGTCAAATTCGAATCTAACACAAAATTTCAGTTATTTGTAGATTTTAACATCTTTTCAAAAATTTCAAAATTAATTAAGTTTTCAAAATTTAATTATTTTTAAAATTAATTAAGTCTTCAAAATAAACCATGCTTTTCAAAATAATCTCAACTATCAAAACCTGTCTCACAAAACCTATAAGGCTAACGTGATTGAAAACCCTAGATTTGGGTGAGACAGACTAGGCAGTGAAACTCAATTGAAGCTATTCCTGACTCTAATTGGATCCAAATCAAGAAAACTCTTTATGTGTAGGAACATAAAGATTTGGACCAATGGATGTTGGATAGCGGTTGCTCCAGACACATGACTGGAGATAAATTGAAGTTCACCAAGCTGAAGTTCAAAAACCTAGGCTCAGTGGCATTTGGCAATAATGCTACACTCAAGGTAATTGGGTCAGGTAATATTGAACTTAAATCCGATTTCATTATTAAGAAAGTTCTATTGGTTGAAAACTTTAATTTTAACTTGCTTAGCATAAGTCAGTTATGTGATTCTGGTTATATAGTTACTTTCAACAATTCTAACTGCCTGATTAGAAATGTACAACACTCAGAAATCATGCTTAAGGGCACTAGGAAAAACAATGTATACACTATAAACCTTCCCCTTGTACCCAAATGTATGTTAACACAATTAGAACAATCAAACCTCTGGCATAGGAGATTAGGTCATACCAATCTGAGAACTATCTCAAAAATTACCCAACTTGGCTTAATCAAAGGTATCCCCAAGATTAAAAATAATGAAAACCTAATATGTGAATCATGTAATCAAGGTAAACAAACCAAATCCAATCACAAACTAACTCAATCTGATTTAACTCAAACTACACTTGAGCTCCTACACCTTGACCTATTTGATTCACATGGAGCCAAGTCACTAAGCGGGAACCGATACTGCTTAGTAATAGTTGATGATTACTCTAGGTTTACCTGGGTTAGGTTTCTAAAAACCAAAGATGAAACCCTAAACCTATTTAATGAATTCTGTAAATTAATTGAAAATCAAAACGACACTAAAATTAAAAGACTTAGGAGTGATCATGGGGGAGAGTTTGAAAATCAACGATTCGAGGAATTCTGTAAGGTAAATGGGTACTTACATGAATTTTCATGTCCTAGAACCCCCAACAAAATGGGATAGTCGAGCGAAAGAATAGAACATTACAAGAAGCCGCTAGGGCTATGCTCAACGAATTTAATCTAGCAAACCAATTTTGGGCAGAAGCGATTAGTACGGCTTGTTATATCCAAAATAGGGTTTTGATTAACAAGCGACACAACAAAACCCCCTATGAACTGTACTACCATAGACTCCCAAACCTACACTACCTAAGGGTCTTTGGATGCAAAGTCCATATCCTAAACACCAAAGACTATTTAGGAAAATTTCAGTCCAAGTCAAACCCAGGTATCTTCCTAGGATACTCAACCACAAGTAGAGCCTATAGAGTTTACAACCAACAAACTAAGAAAATTGAAGAAACAACAAACTTAATTTTTGATGAAGAAATCAACTCAACATCTAATAATCCAGATTTAACTTCATCAAACTCTGACCAAGAAAATAATGAATAAACTATTGAACCCTTAAACGAATTAACCATTGAACCAATTAATGAGTCAACTATCGAACCAACAAATGAACCAGCCCAAAGAGTCGAATCAAATAGTGAACCAAACCGACCAGCCGGACCTGAGGCTGAACCAAGCTCTAGGAGAACCAAGAAACCCAGACTCAGTCACCCAACCGATCAAATTGTGGGTGATCCAACTCTAGGAGTCAGGACTAGATCCTCCTATAGAAACCTTAGTCAAATAGCTATGATATCGAAAATAGAACCAAAAACTATAGATGAAGCCCTACCTGACCCTGATTGGATCATAGCTATGCAAGAAGAATTAGCCCAATTTGAGAGGAACCAAGTCTGGGAACTAGTGCCTAAACCTGAAGGCAAATCCATCATAGATACTAAGTGGGTCTTTAGGAATAAGCTAAATGATCAAGGAGAAATAGTCAGAAATAAAGCCCGCTTAGTAGCCAAGGGATTCAGCCAAGTAGAGGGATTAGACTACGATGAAACATACGCCCCAGTAGCTAGACTTGAGTCCATTAGAATGTTGTTAGCATTTGCATCCCATAAAGGATTTAAGCTATACCAAATGGATGTAAAGTCAGCCTTCCTAAATGGATTCATTAAAGAAGAAGTTTATGTAGGACAACCCCCTGGGTTTGAGGACTTAGACAAACCTGACCATGTTTACAAATTAACTAAAGCACTATATGGGTTAAAACAAGCACCTAGGGCTTGGTATGAACGATTATCAACTTACTTAACTTCCAAAGAATTTAAACAAGGACAAATTGACTCAACATTATTTGTTAAGACCCTAGGAAAAGATATATTTATTGCCCAAATTTACGTAGATGACATAATCTTTGGATCCACCAACACCAACTTCCTAAAAGAATTTGTCAAGATAATGGAAGATGAATTTGAAATGAGCTTAGTTGGTGAGCTTACCTTTTTCCTAGGACTACAAATCAAACAAACTAGGGATGGTAACTACGTTCATCAATTCAAATATGCTAAAGAATTAATAAAGAAATTTAAAATGGATAACTCTAAAAGCATAAGTACCCCCATGGCCACTAATGTAAAAATAGATAGTGACCTTGATGGTAAACCAGTAGACCTTAAACTCTATAGGAGTATGATAGGAAGCCTACTGTACCTTACAGCCAGTAGACCTGATATTCTTTTTGCTGTAGGGATGTGTGCTAGATAACAAATCTGTGCTAAGGAAACTCACTTAGCAGCCCTAAAAAGAATACTAAGATATGTAAAGGGCACCCTAAATGTAGGGATGTGGTATCCTAGGACCTCAACTTTTAATTTGACAGGATACTCAGATTCTGACTATGCTGGCTGTAAATTAGATAGAAAAAGCACAAGTGGAAGCTGCCAACTGTTAGGTCAGAGTCTAGTTAGTTGGTGCAGCAGAAAACAACACTGTGTAGCTCTATCCACAACTGAAGCTGAGTATGTGGCCTTAGGAGAGTGTGTTGCTCAACTTTTATGGATGATGCACACACTTAAGGACTTCCAGCTCAACTACACCCAAACTCAAGTATTTATTGACAATATAAGTTCAATTAATTTAACTAAAAACCCAATCCAACATTCCAGAACCAAACATATAGAAGTCAAACATCATTTTGTAAGAGACCATGTAGCCAGGGGTGAAATAGTACTTAAGCATATTGACTCTAAATCCAACTTAGCTGATATATTCACAAAACCCTTACCTGAATCTGAGTTCAGCTCACTAAGAAGGCAGTTAGGATTGTGTTCTGTAGAATAGATTAACTTTCTTTCTGCTTTACTTGATTTAAAATTTTTTTTCTAAAAATAGAATTTGAAAAACTGTTTTACTTAATTTCAAAATCAGTTTTCATTTTCGACTTAGTTTTATTTTTAATTCAAAACTACCCCCTTTCAAAACTAGGGCTTTTTCGAAAATGGACTTAGCCTAGGCCCTAACCCTAGAACTGCATGCACTTATAGATTTAGAAGCCAACATCTCACAAGCACCTTAGGGTACTTTTGGTTGATAACCTAGAAAGGGTTGAGATGCTTAGGTCTTTGCCTTAATTCAAGATGCTTTAAGTCAGTGCATCTGCAGTAATTGGGGCACTAAATACAACTTACACAGCAATCAAGTTAAGTGTCAAGTCTTGAAAATCTAACTTGAACAGAAACACTTAACTTGACTAACCCTAGCAAAAACTACTGTTTATAACAGTTAGTAAGTAGCTAATTGGGTTAGACATGTCCCTACAGAGAAAATTGACTGATTTAGTTTAAGTCTAATTATGAATTGATTCAGTACAGCAAAATCTTACTTACTTCCTTTATGCTTACTTCCTTTATGCAAATCTTATTTCTGCTATATTCATCTGTTTTTGATATATGGCAAAGGGGGAGAGATAGACAAGGAGAGAGTAAAATTAATTTTTTTTAACTCTATCCTTTATTCAAAAAGAAAATTTCTTATCCTTTATTCAAAATTTTCAAAAATACTTAAGCTTTTCAAAATTGACTAAAGTACTTAAAGTTCTTAAAAGCTTTCAGAATTTTACTTTAGCTTTCAAAATATTGCTAAGTACTTAAGTCTTTCAAAATTTTCTTGCTTAAGCTTGTCAAATTTTTTTTACTTCAATAAGTACTTTAAGCTTAAGTTTTTCAAAACTGTATAAGTACAAAGTTATTAAGTACTTAAAGTTTTCCAAATGTACTTTATTTATTAAGTACTTAAAGTTTTCCAAATGTACTTTATTTATTAAGTACTTAAAGTTTTCCAAATATACTAAAGTGTTTCAAAGCCTAGTAAGTACTTAAGCTTTTTTAAATCCTACTAAGTACTTAAGCTAACACTTTCAAAACATTTTGAGTACCTTAAAACTTAAAGCTTCAAACTTTTTAAGTACTCTAAAATCATTCTTCAAAAACTCTCCTATGTACTTTTAACTTAAGATTTCTGAGTACCTAAAACCTTAAGTTTTTCAAAGTACAAGTAAAGTTTTTTAAACCCCACGAATTTTTGAAAAATCTAGGGGGAGATTCCTTCCAGGGGAGGGAACAAAATTTAATACTTTTATGCTTGCTTAAACTTAACTTTTTGAACTAGGGTTGCCATAAATCAAAAAGGGGGAGATTGTTGGTGCAGAAGGCACCCAAGTCAAACCTGTGTTTTGATAATGGCAACAGAGGTCAAAAGTTAAGTCTTACTTGTTTTCTAACAAGTTACTCTAGTGTGCAGGAAAAGTCCTAGCGAAGGACTGCTAGGCACTGGCGAAGGAATGCCAGGGTAAAAAGTCCTAGCGAAGGACTGCTAGGCACTGGCGAAGGAATGCCAGGGTAAAAAGTCCTAGCGAAGGACTGCTAGGCACTGGCGAAGGAATGCCAGGGTAAAAAGCCCTAGCGAAGGACTGCTAGGCGCCAGGCGAAGGACAGCCTGGGACTGAAGCCCTAGCGAAGGAATGCTAGGCACCGGGCGAAGGGCTGCTCGGCCTCCAAGACCTGACAAAGGACCGTCAGGCAAAAGTCCAACCAAAGGAACGGTTGGCATCAGGTAAATTCTCCCGAGAGGAGTAGGTGAGGACGCGTTCCCCGTCGAGGGAACAGTAGGCGTCGGTTCGACCTAGGGCTCCATTTTGGAGACCAAAGTCAGAACCAAGACAGCTAAGGCTGTATAATCTAATACTTTATTGTTTTAATGTGTTTTGGACTAACCCTGGATGCAGGACCGAAAGAACGTGTGTCTGCAGCTCAGAAAGCCTCAAAGGAATGAGGCTACAGCTGACCAGGGCGCCCGGAGTGTCCCGGGCGCCCCCAAGGCAAACACAAAACACAAGACAGCAAGATGTGCTTCGACAGTTCAACTCCCGGGCGCCCCGTGCTCCCGGGCGCCCCCGCTGCTCCCGGGCGCCCCCATGCGCAAGCCTCGATCCAGAAGCCAGCGAAGCGAAGATAGAAGTTTGACCCGGTCAATCCGGGCGCCCCGAGCGCTCCGGGCGCCCCGGTCAAAGCGGATCCCGAAGATAAAGGGATCAGACGCTGACCGAGACTTTGCCGGATCGTGTGCCACGTGGGGGGCGCCCCCGACATCCCGGGCGCCCCCAGGCCCTATATAAAGGGCCCTCGACCAAGGCTTCAGAACATCAACTCTCTCTACGTCTCAAAGCTCTTCTGCTCTCGCGCTTCGCCTCGGAATCCTTCCAACTCGAGCCGACGACGCCCCGCTGCTCCGAAAAAGTCGATCTACCCCGGACGTCGGTAAAAGAGCTATTTAAAAGTTTACTGTACTTAATTCTTAACCCTTTGTAAACTATTTTGCGCCTAATATAGAATTGCCCAAAGTAAACGGTCAACGACCGTGGGCCTTGGAGTAGGAGTCGACCCAGGCTCCGAACCAAGTAAAAACGACTGCGTCTCTGTGTTATTGTTTTTTTTATTTCCGCTGTGCACTTGCTCTTAATTTTCCAAAAAACGAATACCGATATTCACCCCCCCTCTATCGGTTCTATCGATCCAACAGGTTTCACTCACCAGGACCCGACTTCACTCACCAGGGTTTCCATCACCTAACTTTACTCACCAGGACCCGGCTTCACTCACCGGGGTTTCCATCACCTGGCTTCACTCACCAGGACCCAACTTCACTCACTGGGGTTTCCATCACCTGGCATCACTCACCGGGGTTTCCATCACCCGGCTTCACTCACCGGGGTTTCCATCACCCGGCTTCACTCACCGGGATCCTGCTTCACTCACCGGGGTTTCCATCACCTGGCTTCACTCACCAGGACCCGGCTTCACTCACTGGGACCCGGCTTCACTCACCGGGGTTTCCATCACCTGGCTACACTCACCAGGACCCAGCTTGACTCACTGGGGTTTCCATCACCCGGCTTCACTCACCGGGATTCGTGCCCAGTCCCCGACCAGGACTTAAGCCGAATGTACTCAACCAAACTTAAATCGGTGTCAACACCAAAACAACAATCGGGTAGACTGCATCAACACTGAGCACTTCGAATGCTAGATCGGTTGGGATTTATCTCAAGTTGAACAACCAATATTTTGTCATGTGAATAATTCTTTTGCTTGTTGTTGATGTGTAATGGTCGTCGATTTAAAATAGTCACTATTGATGACGAGCGGTTGGAGGCAATGAATGACCATTACTGGGGAATTCAATGTAGTGAAAGCATGGAACTTCTATAAAACAAGACCATGATCTTGAGAGCAAGAATGAAATAGTAAAAACTAAAAGAGAATCTTCTATCTTCGTTTCCCATCTTTATTATCTGCCACACATTTGCTCAACATCTCTACTTGTGAAATCGTTCGGGTACTCTAGTTCACCACAAAGAACCCGTGCTTGGTTGTTGATGTGACATTCTCATTATATCATAGGAAATAGATATCTATTATAATGTTAAAGCACAATTGGAGGTGGGGTAAATCTGTTTTAAGGACACTGTGTCAAACACAAGCCTTGGCTTCATTCTTTTTGACTCGACACTGCTTGCCCGAGCAATTTACTAGTTCGGCCTAACCAATCTACTTCGCTTCCTAAGCAACTTGCTTCTCTACCCCGAGCAATTCACTTCGCTTCCCGAGCAAGCTGCTTCGTTTCTGAGCAATCTTCATCGTTGTTTAAGCAATCTATTTCACTCCCTGAGCAATCTTCATCGTTCCCGGAGCACCATGCTACTCGGCCCAGTTGGCGGTCAAGCGACTTTGCAACTCAATGACTTTTGCTTAACCGAACCAGAAATTCACCTGGTAGTTTGGGATTATCTACTCTAGTCTTTCAACAGATAAGTTGGAAATTGAATTTCAATTTCAATTTTAATTCAACGACTTTGCCATCTATCTCCAGCAACAATATTGTCAAACAAGACAATCAAAAATTAATGTTGATACAGTCGATCAATTTACCAATATCATCATATTGGAAATATCCCTATTTGGGAACATCTCTTTACTAGATCATGTTGAGAATATCCTATTTGGGAACATCCCCTCAAGCATTGTACTCATTTTGAAAATATTCCGTTTAAGAACAACCCGCAGTAGATTTGGGTGGTTCGAGAACATCCTCTCTACCAGTGCGCCCACTTTGGAATATTCCGCAGCAAATCACTTTGGAAATATTACGACCGAGAACATATATACCGAGTTAGATCCAATCAATTAAGACTTTCGATTGCTTTTTGACAATTACAATTAATAGCCGCTATCCACATCCACCTGAAACAACCCAGAGAGTGGTGGGTGTTGGAGATATACTTTCGGAAAGTTGAAAAATAAATTGAAATTATAAAAATAATTTCAACTTAGCTGTTGATTGGCCCGAGCTGCCTTCTATGCAGAATGGAGTCTCCCGAGCTAGAAATCCCCAGCAGAATTTTCCGAACCGGTCTTCCCGAACCGGTTTTCCCGAGCAAGTTTTCCCGAACCGGATGTCCCGAACCGATTTTCCTGACCCGGACTTCCCGAACCGGAGAGGAAGAGTTGCTGAGGCATGCATAATGAAATTTCCTTGGAACAGATTTATCCTCCTCTGACTGTGCTTCGAGGTTCCGATAGATGTCTGTTTCACAGGATATAAAAGCGGGACCACGGGCACAACGAAGCAATCGTTGCTCGTGGCGAACTGAAGAAGTACCCAATTGCTATCAGGGGACGGAGACTTAGGAATAAGGTGGAAGACAATCTTGCTCTTCCTCTCTCTTTTGCTCTCGGTCACAGCCTCTTTATATAGGGCTTAGACCCGCGCAGTAATTAATGACCGAATTAACGTCATTTATTGCTAATTGACCATCCAGATCCAAACGTCTGGAGGTTACTGATTTTGAATTAATCAACAATTAATGTATCCGTTACATTTGAGCAAAAAATTTCGCAGGTGGTAAAATGTTGGTTTATTCGATTGGACAAATTTTGCCCCGAACGGTCAGGCATTCGACGTGCACAGGTCATGCACGCACACGAATCTACTTGGTTCAATACAAATCTGAGCCCTGGATTTGTATCCACCCGCCCCGCCCCCCTGCGCACCCACGCGTGAGAGAGAGTCTCTCCCCATGCATTTGTTCACAACTAACATGCTTGTGAAACATTTAAACCAACCAATATGTATTGAAATTCCCAATATAAGACTAAAGCCCCATTCATAATGGAGCCTCTTTTCTCTCCACCTCCCTTTCCATTCACTTGTATCCAACAATCCCCCACATGGATAGAAATAGGTTATGTGATAGCATTCAGCAGTTGAGTCCTGTATAGGACAGGTAGGTTTCACCCTTTAAACCTTCCCTTGTGAAGATTTGTTTGCTTACTGGCAGACAATAGACATGATGTCCTTGAACTGTGTTACCATTAGTGTAAGCATTGACATATCTTACCTAGGACACTCCTTGATACATCTCAGTTTTCGTGAGTGTGTTCGTTCTTGACCATGAACACACCTGATTCTCTGAGAAGTTCTAAGAATTGTACCTCCAATTCTCTTCGAAGCGACCCCACTTCTTTCTCACATAGATGATCTCTTAAGAGTTTTCCACATAACTCTATTAAATCATTAAAAACCGCATGCTTAACCTCCATCATTCACTGTTTCAAAGGGTTGTTCCCTCACAGTGAGCAACTTTGTCAGTGTAGTTAGGTTGTCCCTTTGAACCTAGTTCTTAGGATCTCTAGTCTGTATATGTTGGGTTTCCTTTGCAGCAACATTTTCTATCAGCATCAAACCTATCCTTCTTGATGAGCTTGCAACTAACTCTCGATTTGACCCTTTAGTTAGCGGATCTACTAAATTATCCTTTGACTTCACATAGTCAATAGTAATAACTCCAATTAAGAGTAGTTGTCTAATGGTATTGTGTCTCTGATGTATATGTCTAGACATACCATTACACAGATGGCTTTGTGCCTGGCCAATTGCCAATTAACTATCACAATGTATACAGATTGTCGACACGGGTTTCGGTCATCTCGATACATCTTCTAAGAATTGTCATAGTCATTCAGCCACTTCACCACATTTGTCAAGAGCTACAAACTCAGACTCCATCGTGGATCTGGTTATTACGATTTACTTAAAAGATTTCCATGAAATGATTGCACTTTCCAGAGTGAATACATATCCACTTGTAGACTTTGAGTCTTTTATGTTAGATATCTAACTCGCATTGTTGTATCCTTCGGTGACAGCAGGATATCTCATATAGTGCAGTCCATTTCCACAAGTATATCTCAAGTACCTCAGTACTCTTGTTATCCTTTTCTAGCGCTCATCACCGGGATTACTGGTGTATCTACTCAGTTTACTTACTGCATAGACTAAGTCTAGTTTTGTATAATTCATCAAGTATATCAGACTTCCAATCACCCGAGCATACTCTATTTGAGAGATACTTTTTCCTCTGTTTTCCGATAGATGTTGGCTTGTGACTATCGGTGTTTGTGCCAATGCAGTATCACCATTGGTGAATATCTCAAGAATCTTGTCCACGTAATGGGACTGACTAAGAATAAGTCCTTCTGCTATTCTAAGAATTTTGATTCTAGAATCACATCAGCTAGGCCCATGTCTTTCATGTCAAATTTTGAGTTCAATATGGCTTTAGTGGATTTGATTATCTTATCATTACTCTTAATGATAAGTATGTCATCTACATATAAGCACAAGATGACAAAGTCATCTTCTGTGGCTTTCGTGTAGACATATTTATCACATCCATTGAGTTTAAATTCACCTTCTTGCATGACATTATCAAATTTCTCATGCCACTGCTTTGGAGTTTGTTTTAAGTCGTATAACGACTTCACCAATTTACAAACCTGATTATTCTGTCCTGGCACAGAAAACCCCTCGGGTTGCTTCATGTAAATTTCCTCTTCTAAATCTCCGTTTAGAAAAGTTGTCATTACATCCATCTAATGTATTTTCTGGTTTCATAGAGCAACAATAGCCACTAACATTCTAATGGAAGTTATTCTGGACATCGAAGAATACGTATCAAAGTAATCAAGGTCTTCTCGTTGTCGGTATCTTTTAATTACCAATCTGGCCTTATACTTGTCAATTGTATCATCTGATTTTACCTTCTTCTTGAAGATCCACTTGTAACCTAATGGTTTACTCCTCAGAGGAAGGTCCACAAGTTCCCAAGTGTGATTTCTCAAGATATATTCTATCTCAGATGCAATTGTCTTTTTTCAGTGAGGTCCTTCAGAAGAGTTTACTGCTTCTTAGTAGCTTTGGGGCTCACCTTCCAGTATGAAAGTGATAAAATCTGTTCCATAAGATTTTTCCACCCGAGCTCTCTTACTTCGCTTAGGCGCAGCCTCAACTGGTTCATCCTCTTCTTCATCCTCTGGTATTTCCTCTACCTGTTTTAGGTGCTAACTTCCTCTCGGGTCTTATATGGAACACATGCTCGAAGAATGAGACATTTCTCGATTCTATTATCGAGTTCTTGTATATATCCGGTAATTGTGACTCATATACACAAGACCGATACGCACTACTATTATGTGCATATCCGATAAATATGCAATCAATAGTTTTTGGTCCTATCTTAATCCTTTTAGGATCAGACACCAAAACTTTGGCAAGACAACCCCACACATGCAAATATTTATAGGATGGTCGTCTTCAATTCCATAACTCATAAGGGTTCTTATCTATTTTCATCTGAGGGACCTTATTTAAAAGGTAATTAGCTATTAATACAGCTTCCCCCACATGGAGTCTCCAGTCCAGAGCTCAATAGAAGAGCATTCATCATCTCCTTATGAGTTCGATTGCTTTTTGACAATTACAATTAATAGCCACTATCCACATCCACCTGTAACATCCCAGAGGGCGGTGGGTGTTGGAGATATGCTTTCGGAAAGTTCAAAAATAAATTGAAATTACAAAAATAACTTTAACTTAGCTGTTGATTGGCCCGAGCTGCCTTGTATACAGAATGCAGACTCTCGGGCTGAAAATCCCAAGCAGAATTTCCCGAATCGATCTTCCCGAATCGATTTTCCCGAGAAGGTTTTCCCGAACTAGATGTCTCAAACCGGTTTTCCCAAACCGGACTTCCCGAAATGAACTTCCTGACCCAAACTTCCTGAACTGGAGAGGAAGAGTTGCTGAGACCTGCGTAATGCAGTTTCCTTGAAACAGATTTGTCCTTCTCCGACTGTGCTTTGAGGTTCCAATGGACATTTATTTCTCAGGATACAACAGCGGGACCATGGGTACAATGAAGCAATCGTTGCTCGTGGCGAACTGAAGAAGTACCCGATTGCGATCAGAGGATGGAGACTTAGGAATGAGGTAGAAGACAATTTTGTTCATCCTCTCTCTTTTGCTCTCGGTCACAACATCTTTATATAGGGCTTAGATCTGCACAGCAATTAATGACCAAATTAACGTCATTTACTGCTAATCAACCATCTAGATCTAAACGTCTGAAGGTTACTAATTTTGCATTAATCAACAGTTATTGCATCTGTTACATTTGAGCAAAAAAAATCACAGGTGGCAAGATGTTGGTTTATTTGCTTAGACAAATTTTGCCCCGACCGGTCGGGCATTCGACGCACGCAGGTCATGCATGCACATGAATCTACTTGGTTCAGTACAAATCTGAGACCTGGATATGTACCCCCCCCAGCGCACCCACGCGTGAGAGAGAGTCTCTCTCCATGCATTTGTTCACAACTAACATGCTTGGAAAATAATTTAAACCAACCAATACGCCTTGAAACTCCCAATGTGGGACTAAAGTCACATTTGCAATAGAGCTTCTTTCTTTTCCACCTCCATTTCCATTCACTTGTATCCAACAATCCCCCACATAAATAGAAATAGGCTATGTGATAGCATTTAGCAGTTGAGTCCAGTATAGGACAGGTAGGTTTCACCTTTTGAACATTCCCTTGTGAAGATCTATTTGCTTACTCACCGACAGTAGACATGATGTCCTTGAACTGTGTTGTCGTTAGTGTAAGCATTGACATATCTCACCCAAAACTCTCCTTGATACACCTCAGTTCTCATGAGTGTGTTCATTCTTGGCTATGAGCACGCCTGATTCTGCAAGAAGTTCTATGAATTGTGCCTCCAATTCTCTTCGTAGCGGCCCTACTTCTTTCTCACATAGGTTATCTCTTAAGAGTTTTCCATATAACTCTATTGAATCATTAAAAGACATTCACTGTTTCAATGGATTGTTCCCACACAGTGAGCAACCTTGTCAGTGCAGTTAGGTTATCCCTTTGAACATAGTTCTTGGGATTTCCAGTCTGCATAGGTTGGATTTCCATTGCACCAACATTTTCTACCGGTGTCAAACTCATCCTTCTTGATGAGCTTGTAATAACTCTCGATTTAACACTTTGGTTAGCGGATCCGCTAAGTTATCCTTTGACTTCACATAGTCAACAATGATAACTCCAGTTGAGAGTAGTTCTCTAATGGTGTTGTGTCTCCGACGTATATGTTTAGATTTTCTATTATACAGATGGCTTTGTGCCCGACCAATTATCGATTGACTATCACAATGTATGCAGATTGTCGGCACGAATTTCGGTTATCTCAGTACATCTTCTATGAATTGCCGTAGCCTTTCAGTCTCTTCACCATATTTGTCAAGAGCTACAAACTCAGACTCCATCATGGATATGGTTATTACGGTTTGCTTAAAAGATTTCCATGAAATGGATGCACTTCCTAGAGTGAATACATATCCACTCGTAGACTTCGAGTCTTTTATATCAGATATCCAACTTGCATCAATGTATCCTTCGATAACAGTAGGATATCTAATATAGTGCAGTCCGTTTCTACAAGTATATCTCAAGTACCTTAGTACTCTTATTATCCTTTTCTAGTGCTCAACACCGGGATTATTCATGTATCTACTCAGTTTACTTACTATGTAGGCTAAATCTGGTCTTATACAATTCATCAAGTACATCAGACTTCCAATAACCTGAGCGTACTCTACCTGAGAGATACATTTTTCTCGATTTTTCGATAGATGTTGGCTTTTGTCTATCGACATTTGTGTCAGCGTAGTATCACCATTAGTTAATTTCTCAAGAATCTTGTCTACGTAATGGGACTGACTAAGAACAAGTCCTTCTGCTGTTCTAAGAATTTTGATTCCTAGAATCACATTAGCTAGGCGCATGTCTTTCATGTCAAATCTTGAGTTCAATATGTCTTTAGTGGATTTGATTATCTTATCATTACTCTCAATGATAAGTATGTTATCTACAAATAAGCACAAGATGACAAAGTCATCTTTTGTGACTTTCGTGTAGACATAATTATCACATTCATTAAGTTTAAATCCACCTTCTTGCATGACATTATCAAATTTCTCATGTCACTGCTTTGGAGCTTGTTTCAAGTCGTATAATGACTTCACCAATTTGCAAACTTGGTTATTCTGTTAAGGCACAGAAAATCCCTTGGGTTGCTCCATGTAAATTTTCTCTTCTAAATCTCTACTTAGAAAGGTTATCTTTATATCCATCTGATGTATTTCCAGGTTTCATAGAGCAGTAATAACTACTAACATTCTAATGGAAGTTATTCTCGACACCGGAGAATATGTATCAATGTAATCAAGGTCTTCTCATTATCGGTAACATTTAATTACCAATGTGATCTTATACTTGTCAATTGTGTCATCTGATTTTATCTTCTTCTTAAAGATCCACTTGCAACCTACAGGTTTAGTCCTCGAAGGAAGGTCCACAAGTTCCCAAGTGTAATTTTGCAAAATAGATTCTATCTCAGATGCAATTGTCTTTTTCTAGTGAGGTCCTTCAGAAGAGTTTACTGTTTCTAAGTAACTTTGGGGCTCACCTTCCAGTATGAAAGTGATAAAATCCGTTTCATAAGATTTTTCCGCCCGAGCTCTCTTACTTCACTTAGGCGCAACCTCAACTGGTTCATCCTTTGGTATTTCCTCCACTCGTTTTAGGAGCTAACTTCCTCTCGGGTCTTATATGGAAACATATGCTCGAAGAATGAGGCATTTCTTAATTCTATTTTCGAGTTCTTGTATATATCCAGTAATTGTGACTCATACACAAAACCGATATGCACTGCTGTATATGCATATCTGATAAATATGCAATTAATAGTTTTTGGTCCTATCTTAATCCTTTTCGGATCAGACATCAAAACTTTGGCAAAACACCCCCACACTCACAAATATTTGTAGAATGGTCGTCTTCCATTCCATAACTCATCAGGGCTCTTATCTATTTTCTTCCGAGGGACCTTATTTAAAAGGTAATTAGCTATTAACACAGCTTCCTCCCACATGGAGTCTGTAGTCCAGAGCTCAATAGAAGAGCATTCATCATCTCCTTAAGAGTTCGATTCTTTCGCTCAGCAACTCCATTCTGTTGAGGGGTATAAGGAGTTGTTATTTCGTGCCTGATTCCATGATCAACACACAACACAGTGAATGGTGATACATATTCACCACCTCGGTCGCTTCGAACCACCTTAATCTTCTTATTAAGTTGGTTTTTAACCTCATTCTTGTAGAGAATGAATTTCTCTATAGTTTCGTCCTTACTTTTAAGAAGATACACATATAATATTTTGTGTTATCATCTACAAAAGTAACGAAGTACCTATTCCCACAATGTGTCGGTGTACCTTTTAGGTCACATACGTCAGTGTGAATTAGGACGAGTGATTCGTTGCTTCTTTCAACGTGTTGAAAGGATGACCTTGTCAATTTTGCTTCAACACAAGTCTTACACTTGTGTTTTGGATCAAGGTGGAATGTCGGTATGCTTTGCATATTTATTAATCTACGTATCACATCGTAATTCACATGTCCTAATATACCATGCCATAAACATGAAGACTCAAACATATAAGTGGAAAAGCTCTCAATTTTATTTATCATAGGCCTAATGACCATTACACTGAGCTTAAACAACCCATCAGTACATAGCCCTTTCGCACAAACATTCTATTTTTCAATAGTACAACTCTGTTTAACTCAAACACAATGCGAAGGTCATGCTTGCTTAATAATGATCTGGACACTAGATTCTTTCGAATCTCCAGAACATATAACAAATTGGTTTGAATGAGGTCTTTGCCCGAGGTCATCTTCAGCACCACTTTTCCTTGGCCCATGACGTCTGAGGTTGTTGATTTCCTCTCCACTAATTTCTTCAAAATCGTGGAGCAGTTCCTTATTGCAGCACACATGTTTGGTGGCTCGGTATCGATCCACCATTGTCGCGGGATTGAACCCACCAGATTCAATTCGGAGACCACGACACAGAGGTCTTCCATTTCTGGTCCCTCATTCAGGTTGGTTTCCTACTTCTTCTTCGATTTTTTACATTCCAACGATTTGTGACCAACTCGGCCACAGTTATAGCACTTCCGAGAGAACTTCTTGATTTTTCCTCCTCTGGGTCCCATCTTGATAGATTTGGAATTCTTTCGTTTTGAACTTTGTCCATGCTCGACCACGTTGGCTTTTACAGTAGCCTGAGAGAACACCTTTCTCTCTGAACCATTGTTGTCTTCTTCGATGCGAAGTCTAACAACGAGTTCCTCCACATTCATCTCCTTCCTGTTATGCTTCAGGTAGTTCTTGAAATCCTTCCAGCCGAGAGGCAACTTCTCAATGATTGCTGCTACCTGGAAGGTTTTACTCAGAATCATACCTTCTGAGTGGATCTCATGTAGGATCACCTAAAGCTCCTGGACTTGGTTGATCACTGTCTTAGAGTCAACTATCTTGTAGTCCAGGAATCGACCCACAATAAATTTCCGGGCCCTTGTATCCTCCATCTTATATTTCTTGTCCAAGGATTCCCACAGCTCCTTAGCCATTCTCTTCGTGTTGTACACAGCATATAGTGAGTCGGTTAGGCAGTTGAGGATGCAGTTTCGACGTAGGTACTCAGAATAAGCCCAAGCCTCCACCTCATCATGCTTGGGAGGGTCTTCGGTCAAGAACCGAGCCAGATTGAGAGTGGTCAGGTAGAAGAGCATCTTCTGCTGTCACCTCTTCAAGTTCAACCCAGTGAACTTCTTTGGTTTTCCCCCATGGTTGATTGGGACATTCTTAATCGGGGTGGAGGGGGCCTGGTGTTGAGTCTGTTTCACCTCATCACTTTCCGTGGCCATTCTGAGTAGCCCTAGAGCTAATTATATGATAATTGACTAGGGACCTTTTGTATCATATTCTATCATTAATAAAGACATGTTTGGTTACTATACTTACTTTATATTTGTGCCAAATAACTAAGTATAATAATTTTCTTGGGTAGTAGGTTCTTATCTACATTATATCGATTGGTTGAATCAATAGTGAGATGATGTAGAGAACACGACACTAAACCATTCCTAGTCAGGCATTAATATTCAAGGACAATATTAATGCATGGGGATTAGCATGTAGGTCAATTGATGATTTGAGCTCACAAGTCATGGATATATAATATCAAGTTGACACATAGGTATACATTAGAGAATGTGTACTGAATTGACCTCCATTAGAAAGTTTCATAGATTGTCATATGAGTGTCATAAACTTTCTCATGTGACTATTAGTATTAATAGTCCTTAGATCTGAAGCCACTACGGTTCCCTACATAAGGAGTTATGTACTTTGGTATCATCAAACATCACCCATAATAGGGTGGACTATAAATGCGATCACTGAGTATGTAAAGAATTATGCGGAGGGATGTGAGTGATATAGATGGGATCTATCCCTCCCATATGATGGGAGTAATATCTATGGGCCCCTTGATCGAGTAGGACTACTAAAACGCATGACCATGCTTAAATGAGTCAATATGAGATATTGAGCTCATTTGTTTGACTAAGTCTACTTGGGGATCAAGAAATACAAAGATTGATTGAAGATGACATGGTCTATTCCTCATTAGTCAATCTAGATATCGAGGATGGAAGGACAAGGTCATATATTGTCATAGTCACGGAGGTTAAGTCGGATCTCGATTTTCTCGTCACTTGGGTAGCAATGATACATTGCTAGATGTCGCTCATTGCTTATGTGTCTAAAGCGGTTTAGACATATTACCAACGTTACGAGAAGCTATTGGATCACACACAATGGACACGATGCTTCGGAGATTAATTGATCTTAGTTTAACTAAGATTTGATCCATATTGGATTAATTGAGTTAGACTCAAGTGAATCCAATTGGATTATAGGATTGAGATCAAATTTAAGTTTGACTTATTTAGATTAGACACAAACACATTTGAATGAGATATTAATTAATTAAAATGTTTAATAAATTAATAATAGAGGAAGATAAAAAAGTTTCTCTTCATTGGATGAAGAGAAGTTGAAGAGTCACATGAGAAAATATGCTCTAAGTGAGTTTTTATTAGCATTAATGGAGGGAAGCTAAAGGGACAAAAACTCTTCATATTCATGAGATGAGTATAAAAGAGTATTTCTTGTCATTTGGATGATAAAACTTGTCATTCTTACTTCTCTTCATTCTCTTGGCCAAAATCCCTCTCCTCCCTCTCCTTCTTGCTTTGTGAATCTCCTCTTATGGCTAGCACCACAAAGGCGATTCTTCTCCGAAGCTTGAGAGATCGTGTTCGTGTGGATATGCATAGAGGCACGGACACTTGAACGTGCAAGAGATCCGGCATATCTTGGACAAGCCGGATAAGCGAACGGCACGCGCCAAAGGTATACCTATACGATAGGAATTTGTAAATTAACTTTGTATGAGTTTCAGTAGCATGGGTCGCTCGTGGGATCTATTATTTCCACTATGATTTTTGAATATTTTTGGCTATAGATCCCTACAGTTCAACCCAGTGATCTTCTTTGGTTTTTCCCCATGGTTGATTGGGACATTCCCAATCGGGGCGGAGGGGGTCTGGTGTTGAGTCTGTTTCACCTCAACTCCTTCCGTGGCCATCTCAACAGAAACAAATCAGTTTCAAGATTGTTGGAGATATACTTTCAAAAAGTTCAAAAATAAATTGAAATTACAAAAATAATTTCAACTTAGCTGTTGCTTAGCCTGAGTTGCCTTGTATGCAGAATGCAGACTCCCGAGTTGGAAATCCCGAGCAGAATTTTCTGAACCGGTCTTCCCGAACCGATTTTCCTGAGTAGGTTTTCCCGAATCGGATGTCCTGAACCGGTTTTCCCGAACCGGACTTCCCGACTCGGACTTCTCGAACTGGTTTTCCCGAACCGGAGAGGAAGAGTTGCTAAGGCCCGTGTAATGCAATTTCCTTGAAACAAATTTATCCTCTTCCTGTTATGCTTCAAGGTTCCGATGGACGTCTGTTTCTCAAAATACAACAGCGGGAACATGGGCACAATGAAGTACTCGTTACTCGTGGCGAACTGAAGAAGTACTCGATTGCTATCAGGGGAGGGAGACTTGGGAATGAGGTGGAAGACAATTTTGCTCTTCCTCTCTCTTTTGCTCTCAGTCATAGCCTCTTTATATAGAGGTTAGACCCGCGCGACAGCTAATTAACCATCCATATCCAAATGTCTGGAGGTTACTGATTTTGCATTAATCAACAGTTAATGCATCCGTTACATTTGATCAAAAATTTTTGAAGGTGGAAAAATGTTGGTTTATTCACTTGGACAAATTTTGCTCCGACCGGTCATGCATTCGATGCGCGAAGGTCGTGCATGCAGACGAATCTACTTGGTTCAGTACAAATCTGGGCCGTGGATTTGCACCCCCCCTACGCACCCATGCGTTAGAGAGAGTCTCTCCTCATGCATTTGCTCACAACTAACATGCTTGTGAAACACTTTAAACCAACTAATATGCCTTGAAACTCTCAATGTGGGACTAAAGTCACATTCACAATGGAGTCTCTTTCCTCTCCACCTCCCTTTCCATTCACTTGTATCCAACAATCCCCCACATGAATGGAAACAGGCTATGTGATATCATTTAGCAGTTGAGTCCAGTATAGGACAGGTAGGTTTCACCCTTTGAACCTTCCCTTGTGAAGATATATTTGCTTACTTGTTGACAGTAAACATGATGTTCATGAACTGTGCTGTTGTTAGTGTAAGCATTGACATATCTCACCCAGGACTCTCCCTGATACACCTCAGTTCTCATGAGTGTGTTCGTTCTTAGCCATGAATATGCCTAATTCTGTGAGAAGTTCTAAGAATTGTGCCTCCAATTCTCTTCGAAGCGGCCTCACATCTTTCTCACATGGGTGATCTTTTAAGAGTTTTCCACATAACTCTATTGAATCATTAAAAGTCGTATGCTTAACCTCCATCTTTCACTGTTTTAATGGGTCGCTCTCTCATAATGAGCAACTTTGTCAGTGCAGTTAGGTTATCCCTTTGAACCTAGTACTTGAGATCTCCAGTCTGCATAGGTTGGATTTCCTTTGCACCAACAATTTCAATCGGCATCAAACTCATCCTTCTTGATGAGCTTGCAACTAACTTTCGATTTAATCCTTTGGTTAGCAGATCCGCTAAATTATCTTTTGATTTCATATAGTCAACAGTGATAACTCCAGTTGAGAGTAGTTGTCTAATAGTATTGTGTCTCTGAAGTATATGTCTAGACTTACCTTTATACAAATGGCTTTGTGCCAGACAAATTGTTGATTGACTATCACAATGTATGCAGATTGTCAGCACGGGTTTCGGCCATCTCGGTACATCTTCTAAGAATTATCGTAGTCATGCAGCCTCTTCACCACATTTGTAAGAGTTATAAACTCAGACTCCATCGTAGATCTGATTATTATGGTTTGCTTAAAAGATTTCCGTGAAATGGCTGCACTTCCCAGAGTGAATACATATCCACTCGTAGACTTCGAGTCTTTTATGTTAGATATCCAACTCGCATCGTTGTATCCTTCGATAACTGTAGGATATCTCATATAGTGCAATCCGTTTCCATGAGTATATCTCAAATACCTCAGTACTCTTCTAATCCCTTTCCAATGCTCAACACCGAGATTACTCGTGTATCTACTTAGTTTACTTACTACATAGGTTAAGTCTGGTCTTGTACAATTCATCAAGTACATCAGACTTCTAATCACCCAAGCGTACTCTACTTGAGAGATAATTTTTTCCTCGATTTTTCGATAGATGTTGGCTTGTGTCTATTGGTGTTCGTGTCAACACAGTATTACCATTGGTGAATTTCTCAAGAATCTTGTCCATGTAATGAGACTAACTAAAAACAAGTTCTTCTATTGTTCTATAAATTTTGATTCCTAGAATCACATCAGCTAGACTCATGTCTTTCATTTCAAATCTTGTCTTTCATTTTAAATCTTGAGTTCAACATGTCTTTAGTAGTTTTGATTATCTTATCATTACTCTCAATGATAAGTATGTCATCTACATATAAGCACAAGATGACAAAGTCATCTTCTGTGACTTTCGTGTAGATATATTTATCACATTCATTGAGTTTAAATCCACCTTCTTGCATGACATTATCAAATTTCTCATGTCACTGCTTTGGAGCTTGTTTCAAACCGTATAACGACTTCACCAATTTGTAAGCCTGATTATTCTGTCCTAGCATAGAAAACCCCTCGGGTAGGTCCATATAAATTTCCTCTTCTAAATCTCCGTTTAGAAAGGCTATCTTTACATCCTTCTGATGTATTTCCAGATTCCATAGTGCAACAATAGCGACTAACATTCTAATGGAAGTTTTTTGACACCGGAGAATACGTATCAAAGTAATTAATGTTGAGGCAATCTGTGGTCCGGAGTGATCAAGTGTTTTGATGTTTGGGCAAAGGGTTTAAGTTAGGCTTACCCTTGTTATCTATATGTGTACGTTGAGTGTGCAGGTTGTACAGGTTATACATATGGACTTGACTGGACGACCTCAGTACGGTGAAGGGTGGCATGGAGACAAGCTGGAGGCTTGTGTGTACCCGAGGGACCTTGGAGAGCAGGGACGATGAGCTGATGGGCGCGGACTTCGAGGCATGCGTGAAAGATGGCATGGAGGCAAGCTGGAGGCTTGCGTGCATCCAAGGGACGGGAGCCGAAGATGAAGAGGGCGCGAAGGCAACAGTCGAGATTGCGGAGGAGGAGTCAGTCGAGTTGTGAGGGTTCGAGTGCGGAGTGAATGTACTCGGAAAGGGTTTCAGCTTGGGAGGACTGAGGAGCAGTCGACTGGTAGGTGGCTGATGAGTTGGCTGAGAATTCGAACGTTGGGGTGCAACGATCGAATTCTAGTGGCACCAGTCGACTGCCCTAGGAGTAGTCAACTGGTGGCGAGGGTTTCAGCCAGAGTCCTATTTAAAGAGGACGTCGTGGTGGCTGAGACTCTTGGCGAATCTTGTCTTGGTTAAAGGCAAGATAGTAGTCTTTGTGCTCAGGTCTTCTAAAGGTGTTGTGGTGAGGTTTCTCCACCCAGAAGGAGCGACAGAGCTAGCCGGAGGTTATCCGGGGATTGATCCACCGACGGATTCTTGGATTAGTCACCCATCCGGGGTGGATACCAAGTAAATCCTCGTGTTAGCATTGGTTAGTATTTGTTTGATTGTTTTCTATTGTATATTCCGCTGTGCAACTAACCGTGCAGGAAGAAAGGGGTTCAAGATTTTCTATTCACCCCCCTTCTAGCAAACCCTATCAGTTGGTATCAGAGCGAAGAACCACTCTTGATCGGACTAACCGCTGAGGGAGCACACGCTAGAGGGAAAAGGAAATGAAAGACAAATTTGGGGATGACATCTACACTCCGCCGCCCTACGACCATGAGGATTTCAAGTATTGGAAGGAGAGAATGGAGACATGGTTCGGGATGGACTTGAAGAGCCCTTCGAAGTTCCAAAGGACAAGCACGGGAAGAGGCTTCGTCCTAGATATTGGAACAAGGAACAACAAGAGCAATCTATGGCAAACGAAAAGGTAATTGGTATATTAGTTAATCTTTTGCCTAATAGTGTTTTAAGTTGTGTAGGTAAATATGAGAATGCTCATGAATTGTGGGATAAGTTGGAAAAATGTCACAAGAACCCTACAAAAATTCAAGAGCCTAAGGAGAAAAATTAAATGAGTCAAGACGAAGAAGAAAAGGAAGTATCTACATCTTTAAGTGAGGGAGAGACTGAAAGATCATCAACCTCCTTAAGAGAAGAAGAAGAGGTATCGAGTTCAAGAATTGAGGGGGAGAGACGCTCAACCGTATCGGATCAAGAGGAGACATCTACTCATCCAAGGTTGAAGAGGAAGTCAACCTAGTCTCTACTTCCACCAAACCCAAGACCAAGGAGCACATTATATGCTTTGGTTGCAACGAAAAGGGGTACTACAAGGACAAGTGCCCAAAAGGTAAAATAGAGGTAAAATCTAAACCTATTTCAATTCAATTAAATTCTAACATGAGGTGTAGAAATGGAGAATCCCAAGAGAAGAAGAGGAGGATTCGATGCTTCACGTGTGGTGAGCTGGGGCACTACCACACCAAGTGTCTAAAGAAAAAGAGCTCAAGAAAATGGGATACTTGAGGAGATGGGAAAAAGAAGAAAGGAGGAAGCAAAGACCACAACAAGGAGGGACTACAAGGGTAAAGGAGGTAATTCCTAACCCTAGGTTAAAATGCAATTCAATTTCAAGTTCCTCCTTGCATATTAAAAATAATGTTAAGTATCCATCATGCATGCTAGAACTCATGAAAAATGCTTAATGGTGCATAATTTTGGATTTAGATACAACGATAGGACTAGGGCTAACAAGGTAGATCATAACCCTAAGAAAAGCATGCATCATGATCAATTTAGAACCTTAGGACCCAAGCATCAAGGCACTAATCCCAAGAAGGAAAGGAATGTGCCTGGAAAGGAGGATAGGTCTAGGAATGTCCAAGTGGACATATGGAAACTAAAGTTAGAGACTTGGCAAGGGAAAATCAAGGTTTGATACATTAGAAAAGGTCCTAGAAAGATTCATGGTTGGATCTAAGGGCTTAGACATGGTGTTGGGTAGCTTAAAACCCAACTATGATAGATCGGGTTTGGGATACCGGTCTAAGACCTCCAAGGAAAATGAAAAGAAATATGCTGGGGAAGCATATAATGACAAGGAGGATAAGTCTAAGAATGACAAGAGGGTGCCATCAAAAGGTAGAAAAGATGACTTAACCAAGGACAAGGTGTCCAAGGTTAAGAAGGTCCATTTTGTAGGCCAAGAATCACCGGTGGTACACCGGTGTGGTCTAGTGTGGGTTGAGTCACCTAGGGAGGTGGCTAAGGCTCAAAGCTCAAGGAGGAGCTCTAGGAGCCTTTGGGGTCCATGGTAAATGGATCTCAAGAGTTTTTCTCCTAGAAAATTAGGTGAAATGTGTCAAAAAGTGATTGAAAGACTTGGGTAAGTCTTAATCCTAGGTTTTGGCACATTAAAAGGGAATTTAGGGAGAAAAATGTGGAAATACGATTATATTGGATAAAATTAGGTTTTAATGGGTAAATATCATGTAATTCCATGATAGAAATGAATTGTGATCAAGCATTAGAAGATACATCAAGGAGAAGTCGAAATTGAGACTTTTGGGATGAGTTTCAATGATACACTTTAGGATAAGTTGAGTTTCGTGCCAATCTTGGGATATGGAGTATATTTATTTGGAAACATATTTTTTCCAAGTAGATATAGGTCTCACAAATCTTCCCACAAAATTTCATAATTTTCGGAGATTTGTAGAATTATTTAGGGATTTCTGAAATTGGGTTGAAAAATCTGAAAATCAGGTATCCGTCGACTGCCCCAGGGGCAGTCGACTGGTCTCAAGCTCAGAAACTCTCTGTGAGTTTTGACAGTCGACTGCCATATGGGCAGTCGACTGGTCAGTGAGAGTAAGCCGAAAGGGGATATTAGGGTTAGAGAAAAATGGCTATTGGATGATAGGATATGATCCTAAAGTTAAATCCTTGATTACACTCTTTAAATAAAGTCTTGCCTCATGATTTAATGGTGATTGTATAAAATGAGGCTATGTGGATATCATGGAATTTAAGGACTTTAAAATTCAATGGATGATATTAAATGATAAATGCTTGATTGGAAAATTGATAAGTCAATAGGTATCTAAGATTTAGAGGTCTAAAGAGAAAATTGAGGGCAATTCCATGTGTCGAATTATGATGGTTAGCTTTGACAACCACATGGAATTAGAGATACATCTCAAAGTTGATACGAAATGCTAAACTTTTAGGAAATTATGTTTGTACCAAAAGTCAAGAACATTTGTGATTTTCATGAAATCTTATTTTTCTAGGATAGGGTATATCCTAGCAAGTGTGCTTGCAAATCTTTAGGTTTTTGTTGGGTATTATTGAGTTCTTGTTGGCACTAGGGATAAGGTTGCTTGGGGGCAATTCTTTAATGGTGGCCAAGGGAAAAGAACTTGGTTGTTAGGTTGGGTAGAACCTAACTTGGTGTTAGGGTGTTAAGTTGGGTAGAATTTCACCTAGGAAAAATGAAAAATGAGAGAAGACATAGGTTAAGGGGGAGGTTGCCTCCTTGTTTGCCTTAATTTTCATTGAAAATTTTTGAGTTTTGTGTCCAACTTGGGAACCGTGATAGATACATGGTGAAATGTATTTTTCCCAAGTAGGTATAGGTACCACAAAGTTCTCCACGAAATTTGAGAATTTTTGGAGAATTGTGGAATTTCTGGTGCAATTATGAAATTGGCCAGAAAATTGATTTTCAGAGTATTAGTCGACAGCCAATAGGGGCAGTCGACTGGTCAGGGCTGGTGTGGGTATCCAGCAGCTGACTTAAGTCAATATGATGGAAAACAAGTGTATGGGAGGCTCGTACACATTGTTTAGGATCATTGGGGATTGAAAGAACCAATAATTGAGATATTATTAGGGTCTTTTTGATGTTAGGCAAAGAGGGAGAAGTTTAGGTTTAAGTTGGGAAACCAAACATATCTTTGCAAGAAACCCTAGGTTTAGGGGGAGTTGAAATTAAGAGGGAGCATGGTTGCTCTATTCTTGGCGTAAAGGGAACCTTGGAAAGGTTCTTAAAAAGCCTTTGTAAGTCCAATGTAGGGGAGCTTTTAAAAAGCTTTAAAAAGCCCGTTTTGGGGAAAGTCCTAACTTGGAGGGTTAGGTGTGGGATGCCTTGGGATAGGATCCATTTTTGCATTGCATATGCATTTGTTTAGCATGATTTTTGCTATTGCCTACTATCTTGTTTCCCTAACTTAAACGTATTGCCAAACATCAAAAAGGGGGAGATTGTTGAGACAATCTGTGGTCCGGAGTGACCAAGTGTTTTGATGTTTGGGCAAAGGGTTTAAGTTAGGTTTACCCTTGTTATCTCATATGTGTACATTGAGTGTGCAGGTTGTACAGGTTACACATATGGACTTGACTGGACGGCCTCAGTACGGTGAAGGGTGGTATGGAGACAAGCTGGAGGCTTGTGTGCACCCGAGGGACCTTGGAGAGCAGGGACGATGAGCTAATGGGCGCAAACTTCGAGGCATGTGTGAAGGATGACATGGAGGCAAGCTGGAGGCTTGCGTGTATCCGAGGGACGGGAGCCGAAGATAAAGAGGGCACGAAGGCAATAGTCGAGGCTGCGGAGGAGGAGTCAGTCGAGTCGTGAGGGTTCGAGTGCGGAGTGAATGTACTCGGGAAGGGTTTCAGCTTGGGACCAGTCGACTGCTCTGGGAGCAGTCGACTGGTAGGTGGCTGAAATTCGAACGTTGGGGTGCAACGGTCAAATTCTAGTGGCACCAGTCGACTGCCCTGGGAGCAGTCGACTGGTGGCGAGGGTTTCAACCAGAGTCCTATTTAAAGAGGACGTTGTGGTGGCTGAGACTCTTGACGAATCTTGTCTTGGTTAAAGGCAAGATAGTAGTCTTTGTGCTCAGGTCTTCTAAAGGTGTTGTGGTGAGGTTTCTCCACCCAGAAGGAGCGACAGAGCTAGCCGGAGGTTATCCGGGGATTGATCCCCCGACGGATTCTTGGATTAGTCACCCTTCCGAGTGGATACCAAGTAAATCCTCGTGTTAGTATTGGTTAGTATTTGTTTGATTGTTTTCTATTGTATATTCCGCTGTGCAACTAACCGTGCAAGAAGAAAGGGGTTCAAGATTTGCTATTCACCCCCCTTCTAACAAACGCTATTCGATCTATCAATTAAGGCCTTATCATTGTCAGTAACCTTTAATTACCAATCTGGCCTTATACTTGTCAATTGTGCCATTTGATTTTATCTTCTTCTTGAAGATCCACTTGCAACCTAATGGTTTACTCCTCGGAGGAAGGTCCACAAGTTCCCAAGTGTGATTTTGCATGATAGATTTTATCTCTGATGCAATTGTCTTTTTCCAGTGAGGTCCTTCAGAAGAGTTTATTGCTTCTGAGTAGCTTTGGGGCTCACCTTCCAGTATCAAGTGATAAAATTGTTTTATAAGATTTTTCCAGCCGAGCTCTCTTACTTCGCCTAGGGGGCAACCTCAACTGGTTCATCCTCTTCTTTTTCCTCTGGTATTTCCTCCACCCGTTTTGACGAGCTAACATCCTCTCGGGTCTTATATGGAAACACATGTTCAAAGAATGAGGCATTTCTCGATTCTATTATCGAGTTCTTGTGTATATCCGGTAATTGTGACTCATATACACAAAATCAATATGCACTGTTGTTTTGTTCATATCCGTTAAATATGCAATCAATAATTTTTGGTCCTATCTTAATCTTTTTATTAACTTGGTTTTCAACTTCATTCTTGTAAATAATGAATTTCTATATAGCTTTGTCCTTGCTTTTGAGAAGATACACATAATAATATTTTGTGTTATCATCTACAAAAGTAATAAAGTACCTATTCTCACCACGTGTTGGTGTACCTTTTAGGTCACATACGTCGGTGTGAATTAGGTCGAGTGGTTCGTTGCTTCTTTCAATGTGTTGAAAGGATGACCTTGTCAATTTTGCTTCAACACAAGTCTCACACTTGTGTTTTGAATCAAGGTGGAATATCGGTATGTTTTGCATATTTATTAAACTACGTATCACATCGTAATTCACATGTTCTAGTCTACCATGCCATAAACATGAAGACTCAAGTATATAAGTGGAAGAGCTCTCAATTTTATTTATCTTAGGTCTAATGACCATTACACTAAGCATAAACAACCCATCAGATACATAGCCCTTTCCCATAAACATTTCATTTTTGATAGTACAACTCTGTCTGACTCAAACACAATGCAAAAGTTATGCTTGCTTAATAATGATCCGGACACTAGATTCTTTCGAATCTCTGGAACATACAACATATTGGTTAGAGTGAGGTTCTTGCCCGAGGTCATCTTCAGCACCACTTTTCCTTTGCCCATGACGTCTGAGGTTGCCGAGTTCCCCATGAATAGCTTATCTCCACTAATTTCTTCAAAATTGTGGAACAGTTCCTTATTGCAGCACACATGTCTAGTGGCCCCAATATCGATCCACCATTACCATGGGTTTGAACCCACCAGGTTCAATTCGGAGACCACTACACATATGTCTTCCATTTTTTGTCCCTCGTTCAGGTTGGTCTCCTGCTTCTTCTTCGATTTTTTTGCATTCCGAAGATTTGTGACCAACTCGGTCATAGTTATAGCACTTCCTAGAGAACTTCTTGGTTATACCTCCTCTGGGTCCCATCTTGAAAGATTTGGAATTCTTCCGTTTCGAGCTTTGTCCATGCTCGACCACGTTAGCTTTTACAGTAGCCTTAGAGAACACCTTTTTCTCTGAACCCTTGTTGTCTTCTTCGATGCGAAGTCTAACAACGAGTTCCTCTACGTTCATCTTCTTCTGCTTGTGCTTCAAGTAGTTCTTGAAATCCTTCCAGCCGAGAGGTAGCTTCTCAATGATTGCTACTACCTGGAAGGTTTCACTCAGAACCATACCTTCTGAGTGGATCTCATGTAGGATCACCTGAAACTCCTGGACTTGGTTGATCACTGTCTTGGAGTCAACCATCTTGTAGTCCAGGAATCAACCTATAATGAATTTCTTGGCCCCTACATCCTTCGTCTTATATTTCTTGTCCAAGGATTCCCACAGCTCCTTAGCTGTTCTCTTCGTGTTGTACACAACATATAGCGAGTCGGTCAGGCAGTTGAGGATGTAGTTTCGGCATAGGTACTCAGAATGAGTCCAAGCCTCCACTTCAGCAACATCAGCATGCTTGGAAGGGTCCTCGGTCAAGAACTGAGCCAGATTGAGCGTAGTCAGGTAGAAGAGCATCATCTGCTGCCACGTCTTGAAGTTCAACCCAGTGAACTTCTCTGGGTTTTCCCCATTGTTGATTGGGATATTCCCAATCGGGGGTGGAGGGGGCTCTGGTGTTGAGTCTGTTTCACCTCAACACTTTCCATGGTTATCTCAACAGAAACAAATTTGTTTCAAGATTGTTGGAGATATATACTTTCGGAAAGTTCAAAAATAAATTGAAATTACAAAAATAATTTCAACTTAGTTGTTGATTGGCCCGGGCTACCTTGTATATAGAATGCAGACTCCCGAGTTGGAAATCCCGAGCAGAATTTCCTGAACCGTTCTTCCCGAACCTGTTTTCCCGAGCAGGTTTTCCCGAACTGGATGTCCCAAACCAGTTTTACCGAACTGGACTTCCCGAACTAGACTTCCCGACCTGGACTTCGCGACCCAGACTTCCCGAACCGGAGAGGAAGAGTTGCTGAGACCTGCGTAATGCAGTTTCCTTGAAACAGATTTGTCCTCCTCCGACTGTGCTTTGAAGTTCGGATGGATGTCTGTTTCTCAGGATACAATAGTGGGACCATAAGCACAACGAAGCACTCGTTGCTCGTGGTGAACTGAAGAAGTACCCGATTCCTATCAGGGGACGGAGACCTGGGAATGAGGTAGAAGACAATTTTACTCTTCCTCTCTCTTTTTCTCTCGGTCACTGTCTCTTTCTATAGGGTTTAGATACGCGTAACAATTAATGATTCAATTAACATCATTTACTACTAATTAACCATCCAGATCCAAACGTCTGGAGGTTATTGATTTTGCATTAATCAACAGTTAATGCATCTGTTAAATTTGAGTAAAAACTTTCGTAGGTGGCAAAATGTTGGTTTATTTGTTTGGACAAATTTTGCCCCAACCGGTCGGGCATTCGATGCGCGCAGGTTGTTCACGCACACGAATCTACTTGGTTCAGTACAAATCTGGGCCCTAGATTTGCACCCCCCTGTGTACCCACGTGTTAGAGAGAGTCTCTCCTCATGCATTTGTTCACAACTAATATGATTGTGAAATAATTTAAACCAACTAATATGCCTTGAAACTCCCAATGTGGGACTAAAGTCCCATTCACAATGGAGTCTCTTTCCTCTCCACCTCCCTTTCCATTTACTTGTATCCAACAATCCCCTACATGAATGGAAACATACTATGTGATAGCATTCAACAATTGGGTCCAGTATAGGACAGGTAGGTTTCACCCTTTGAACCGTCCCTTGTGAAGATCTGTTTGCTTACTGGCGGACAGTAGACATGATATCCTTGAACTGTGCTGTCGTTAGTGTAAGCATTTACATATCTCACCCAGGGCTCTCCCTGATACACCTCAGTTCTCATGGGTGTGTTCGTTCTTGGCTATGAACACGCCTGATTCTGCGAGAAGTTCTAAGAATTGTATCTCTAATTCTCTTCGAAGTGACCCCAATTCTTTCTCACATAGGTGATCTCTTAAGAGTTTTCCACATAACTCTATTGAATCATTAAAAGTCGCATGCTTAACCTCCATCATTCACTATTTCAATGGGTCGTTCTCTCACAGTGACAACTTTGTCAGTGCAGTTAGGTTGTCCCTTTGAACCTAGTTCTTGGGATCTCCAGTCTGCATAGGTTGGGTTTTCTCTGCACCAACATTTTCTATCGGCATTAAACTCATCCTTCTTGATGAGCTTGCAACTAACTCTTGATTTAACCCTTTGGTTAGCGGATCCGCTATGTTATCCTTTGACTTCACATAGTCAATAGTGATAACTCCAATTGAGAGTAGTTGTCTAATGTATCGTGTCTCCGACGTATATGTCTAGACTTACCTTTATATAGATGGCTTTGTGCCCGGCCAATTGCCGATTGACTATCACAATATCTGCAGATTGTCGGCACAGGTTTTGGTCATCTCGGTACATCTTCTAAGAATTGCCGTAGCCATTCAGCCTCTTCACCACATTTGTCAAGAGCTACAAACTCATACTCTATTGTGGATCTGGTTATTACGGTTTGCTTAAAAGATTTCCATGACATGGTTGTACTTCCTAAAGTGAATACATATCCACTCATAGACTTCGAGTCTTTTATGCCAGATATCCAACTCGCATCGTTGTATCCTTCTATAACAGCAGGATATCTCATATAGTGCAGTCCGTTTCCACAAGTATATCTCAAGTACCTTATGTTGATGCAGTCTGACTCTGATTGTTATTTTGGTGTTGACACCGATTTAAGTTTGATTCAAGTTTGGTTGAATTCGGATTAAGTCCAGGTGGATCGGGAGATCGCACGCAGGCATGTGAAAAAGTCCTAGCTTGGAGGGCTAGGTGTGAAAAGTCTTAGCTTAGAGGGCTAGGTGTGAAAAGTCCTAACCTGGAGGTTAGGTGGGAAAAAGTCCTAGCTTGGAGGGCTAGGTGATGGAAATCCTAGTGAGTGAAGCTAGGTTGAAATCCTGGTGAGTGAAGCCGGGTCCTGGTGAGTGAAGCAAGGTGATGGAAATCCCGGTGAGTGAAGCCGGGTCCTGGTGAGTGAAGCCAGGTGATGGAAATCCTAGTGAGTGAAGCTAGGTTGAAATCCCGGTGAGTGAAGCCGGGTCCTGGTAAGTGAAGCCGGGTCCTGGTGAGTGAAGCCAGGTGATTGAAATCCTAGTGAGTGAAGCTAGGTTGAAATCCGGTGAGTGAAGCCGGGTCCCGGTGAGTGAAGCCGGGTGACCGAAACCCTGGTGAGTGAAGCCAGGTCCTAGCTTGGGAAGCTAGGTTGAAGTCCCAGTGAGTGAAACTGAGCATGGAGTCTTGGTCCGAGGGATCAAGCACGAGTCGGAGATGGGCCGGAGGCTGGTTCTCTCGACTAAGAGTGGGTTTGCCCTTGCCCGGATTGGTCTGGTGACCGATCAAGGAAGTTGGCACGAAGTTCCCTCTTGGATCGGTCTGGTGACCGATCCAGCGATGTCTGATCGGTCTGGTGACCGATCAGGGAGCTTCCAGTAACTTTGGCAAACCTACTGATCGGCTCCTGATCGGTCTGATGACCGATCAGGGAGAAACCGTGACCGATCAATCTGAACGATCAACTGTCGCGAGGTTTCTCACCCTGACCGATCAGGCTGGAGCTGTTGGGACCGGGTGCATGTTGACATGGATGCGGGTTCGTAATTTCAAAATTAATTACGTGCAGCGGAAGGTTTAGCATAAATAATTTCTCTAAATCATTTAACCACACATCTAAGCATGCAATTTTATCTTGTGTAGACATGATCATATATTTAAAATTTTGCAGAAACATAAACTAATTTGCGTATTACCTCGCGTAACTCGAAGGAAGGGACGAGATCCAACCGTAAGCGTCCCTTAGAAGCTCCGCCTCTATTCGCGTCCACACCGAGTATCTTCGGGATGACTTCGCAAAGCCACGAGTTTCGTGTTCTCGAGAACTGCTAGATTCTCCGAGAAGTGGAAGACTAACCACAAAAGGATGGCCTGAATCAAAATTCAGCGAAGCAAAAGAAGAGGCTTGTGGCAAAAAGATCCTTGCGGCAAACTCTAATTCCGGCAGCACCTTCTTCTGGCCAAGAGATGGCCAGAGCTTCCTTCTCCGGCAGCAGGTGGTGGTCGGCAGGGAAAGGGCAGGGCGACCGGCTAGTGCTCCTTCTTGGGGTTGGTTGGCACACGGCAAGAAGGGGAGAAGAGAAGGAGAGGGAGAGAGGGAGAGAGTCTATGCCTTCATCTCTTTAATTATCACCCAAGCCTTGCCTTGGGTCCTTTATATTGTGGCCTCTCAACCATCAAGCCTCTCAAATATGGAATAACTTATTCCATCATGCCAAGTTTGATTTTATATCATGGTTAAAATCATATTTTAATTCATGATAAAAAAAATCAATCAAGTCTCTTCTCTCCTATGGAATAAATTTTATTATCATGGTAAATCAATTCATGATTGATTTTATAAAATAAATCAATCCATGGTACATTTTAATTTCCATGAAAAATAAACCAAATCTTGGTTTATTATATAAAAATTTATATCATCCATAATTTTATAAAACAAACCACACTTGGTTTATTTTATAAATTGAACCAAAAACTTGGTTCTCTCCCTTTGTTGTGGCCGACCAAGCAAAGAGGATGGAGGCCCTCTTGGCCGGCCCATCCAAGCCAAGCCCCAATGAATTAAACTTATTTAATTCATCTATTAAGTCTTCAAAAGACTTAGCCATTTTATGCTTTCGATGCGTCTCTGAAAAATTCAGATTCGACTTATCGTTTGGCTCAACCAAATTTAATCTCTCTTGATTGGAAAATCCAATTTTCAACTCATTTTAAATCCCTTGGATTACTCGTAGTGCGTGTGACTAAATAGGCTTTTGATTTATGTTGGCCGTCTATAATTTATCAATTATAGAACGATCATAAGTGGCACCTAGTAGTACATCATGATCCCCAATTATTCGAAAGATCAACGGTTGACCTCAGAAACAATTCTGAAACCCTTCAGCAGCTATAATGAATCGTGCCCCATTCCCTTCACCATCTTATACCCACTTGGTTCAGGACATGGTCTATGTGTGTCAGTCCCCACTAGGCTGACTACGTCACACCTAGCCCAAGTAACGTTTTCTCGTCCTACGGATTCTAATTACTCTCATGTATTTAAGAGATTTATACTCTGAACATGTCATGCTCTGGCCAGAAGCTTCGAGTAACAATCCGACGATAGGCCTCGGGTATACATCTCCTCGCAAGGAGTGGTGAATCCTTTGTAGGCTGTTCAAACATCTTCGGGCACTTCGGCTTATACCCAATCATCCTGGGTCCACACCTCCCTGGAGATGCTTGCTTAAGATGTCAAAGTATGTCTCCATGACCAAGATGACTTGAACACCGCAAGTCAAAGGAACATCGCACTTAAGCTACAGTAAGAACTTCACTGACATATCTATATGTAGACTACCATATGAAGTTTTACAGCCAGTCACTCCAATGAACTAGTTCCCTTAACTAGCATTCATGTTTATCTCCGGACATCTCAATGTCACTAGTCAGTGAGAATCAGCTGATTAGAGAATAACTCATGCTAGTCTCAACAGAATTGATAGTGTCCGTATTTATCAATTTATCGACTAGGGACAATTTCAATACTTCACAATTGCACATGTAGAGATAATCACTAGTTGTGAATTCATCACAACTTCTCTCATGCTGTGAATTGTATTGCGGACATTCAGTAAATGAGTTTAAGATCTCAATCAAATACACAAACATGTATACTCAAATAGTGAATATTCATTTATTAAAATAAATGATTACAATCATAAGGCGATTGTCTTAGGACACTTCTCTCATATCACTAACAAACTCCCATGTGGCCTAATGCCAATCGCTACGGTACCCAATACCACAGGCTCTAACATGACCCTCAAACTTGCTTTGAGGCAAGACCTTAGTTAAAGGATCCGCTAAATTCCTTTCAGTGGGAATTTTCTCAATTTGTATATCATTCCTACTTATAATCTCTCTAATCAGATGATAGCGGCGAAGCACATGCTTGGATCGCTGATGAGACCTTGGTTCCTTTGCTTGTGCAATAGCTCCATTGTTGTCGCAGTAAACCGGTATTGCTTCATCAATAGTTGGAACCACACCAAGTTCTAAGACAAACTTTTTGATCCAGACTGCTTCCTTTGCTGCTTCCGAAGCTGCAATATATTCCGCTTCCGTGGTAGAATCCGCTACGGTGTCTTGCTTGGAACTCTTCCAATTTATTGCGCCTCCAGTCAAAATAAATATGTATCCGGACTGAGATTTGGAGTCATCCTTATCTGTCTGGAAACTGGCATCTGTATACCCACGTATTACCATATCACCTTCTCCATATATTAGGAACACATCCTTAGTGTTTCTTAAGTACTTGAGGATTGTCTTGACAGCCGCCCAATGATCCATTCCTGGATCAGACTGGTATCTGCTTGTGACGCTCAGAGCATACGATACATCGGGCCTAGTACATAACATAGCATACATGATAGATCCTATCGCGGATGCATAAGGAATCTTATTCATGCAAATCCTCTCGTCTTCTGTGCACGAACACATAGATTTCGAAAGGTTGATCCCATGCATGATGGGAAGGTAACCTTTCTTGGATTCCGACATGCTAAACCTTTCTAGCACTCGGTCTATATATGTAGACTGCGAAAGACCAAGCAACCGTTTTGATCTATCTCTATATATTCTAATCCCAAGGATATAGGTTGCTTCTCCCAGGTCTTTCATGGAGAAAGTTTTGGACAACCAAATTTTAACTGACTGCAAGACTGATATATCGTTTTCTATAAGTAATATGTCATCGACATATAACACTAGGAATACGACTGCACTCCCACTAACCTTCTTGTACACACAAGGTTCGTCAGGATTTTGTGAGAAATCAAACTCTTTGATTGTCTCATCAAAACGGATGTTCCAGCTCCTGGATGCTTGCTTTAGTTCATATATGGATCGTCGAAGATTGCATACTTTGATTTTATTAACCGATGTGAAACCTTCAGGTTGTATCATGTATACATCCTCAAGCAGGTTTCCATTAAGGAAAGCTGCTTTCACATCCATTTGTCATATCTCATAATCATAATGAGCTGCTATGGCCAGGAGCATCCGAATGGATTTAAGCATAGCTACTGGCGAATAGGTTTCGTCATAATCAATTCCTTATTTCTGACGATATCCTTTTGCCACTAATCTAGCCTTAAAGGTAACAACATTACCTTCCATGTCGGTTTTCTTCTTGAAAACCCACTTGCACCCTATGGGCTTAATCCCTTCAGGTGGGTTAACCAAGTCTCATACTTGATTTTTGTACATGGAATCCATTTCCGACTTCATGGCTTCAAGCCATTTATCCTTTCTGAATTTTTCAGAACATCTTCATAACTGATAGGTTCGTCATCGTTAATGAGTAACACGTCGTTCGATTCACTTATGAGAAATCCGTATCTCTCTGGAATATTGCGTGTCCTATCAGATCTATGAAGAAGTGGTGTTGTTTTAGGTTCAACTGATAGCTCATCATTATGAGTTATTGGTTGTGGGTCTAGACTAGGTGTCTCTGTAATGTCTATTGGAGTTTCTTGAACTTCTTCAAGTTCAATGTTACTCCCATTGTTTTCTTGTAAAAGAAATTCTTTTCTAGAAATACAGCATGCCTTGAAACAAACACTTTTTGTTCCAAGGGATGATAGAATTGATAACCTTTCGTTTCCTTAGGGTATCCAATAAATAGACATTTATCAGACTTAGCATCCAATTTGTCTGATACAGTCCGCTTTACATAAGCAGGACAACTCCATATCTTTAGGTGAGATAAATGAGGTTTCTTACTATTCCACGTCTCATATGGAGTAGTAGAGACTACCTTGGTCGGGACTCTGTTTAGTAAGTAAACAGTTGTCTTAAGCGCATAGCCCCAAAAGGATTTTGGAAGAGTTGCATGATTCATCATAGATCTAACCATGCCCATCAAGGTTCGTTACGCCTCTAAGATACACTATTATGCTGTGGTGTATATGACGGAGTCCATTGAGACAATATCCCATTGTCCCTAAGATAATCTTGAAACTCTTGACTTAAGTATTCACCACTCCGATCGGATCGAAGTATCTTAATACTTTTGCCAAGCTGTTTCTCTACTTCATTTCTGAACTCTTTGAATTTCTCAAAAGCTTCAGATTTGTGTTTCATTAAGAACACATACCCGAATCGTGAGTGATCATCGATAAAGGTAATGAAGTAGCTATAGCCTCCTTGTGCAAGAGTTGACATTGGTCCACATACATCAATATGTATTAGACCAAGCAATTCTCCCACTAGTTTACCTTTTCCGGAAAAGGGTAATTTGGTCGTCTTGCCTTTTAAGCATGATTCACATGTATCAAATGAACCGGGTTCAAATGATTCCAGAATTCCACATTGGTTTAATTTGGTCATGCGTTTCTTACTTACATGGCCAAGACGACAATGCCACATATAGGAGTCTATTTGATTATCTATTCGAGCTCGTTTGTTGCTAACTTCGATATTGAAAACGTCACCGGATAAAGCTAACGTGTAGATACCATTGCATAAAGTTCCGGTCCCATAAAGAACACCATTTAAAGTTATGTAACAGCAATTGTTACTAAAAGTTAAATGGTAACCCTTTTCATTCAAACATGAAATAGATACAATGTTCTTTATTAACGAAGGAACAAAATAACAATTATCCAATTCTAAGACAAGTCCAGTAGGGAGCTTTAGCAAATATGTTCCGATGGCAACAGCAGCAATCTTTGCTCCATTTCCAACTCACAAATTCGCTTCTCCCTTAACGAAGATATGTGAGCTACACCCAGTATCAAGTACCCAGGTGTCCGAGGAAATAGAGTGACATTCAATAACGAAGATACCTGAAGAGGATGGGGCATCGGATGTCTTCTTCTTCAAGGACTCAAGATAAACCTTGCAGTTTCTTCGCCAGTGGCCCTCCTTGCCGCAGTGATGGTAAGTGCCTTTTGGTGCCTTTTCAATCTTTTTGGCCTTTTTCTTCCTTCCCTTATTTTGTTCTTTGGGCTTCCTCTTAGAGCCTTTCTTTGAGGAACCAACTAACAGTACCATCTTCTGATCCTGCTTTACAGAAGGCTCTACAGTCTTTAGCAGGTTAAGCAACTTAGGAATGGTAGTCTCCAGTTTGTTCATCTGATAGTTCATCACAAACTATGAGTAACACTTGGGCAAACAATGCAGAATTAAGTCAATACTTAGTTCGTGATCCATTACAAATCCGAGTGTGCCTAGTCGCTCAATGTACCCCAACATCTTCAACACAAACTGTGAAACAGAAGTGCCTTCCTGCATCTTAGAGGTGAAGAGGAGTCTGGAGACCTCAAACCTTTCGGATCTCGCCTGCTCGTCAAACAGCTCATGAAGATGGAAGATGATGATATGAGCATCCATATGCTCATGCTGCTTTTGTAGCTCAGGTACCATAGCGGCCAGCATGATGTAACTCGCAAGTTCAGAATCGGCCACATGTTTCTGATAGGCCACTAACTGGTCTGGAGTTGCATCTTCAGGAGGATGGTTGGGAAGTTGCTCTTTAAGGACATAAGCAAGTTTTTCTGCCTTGAGGACTATCCTCAGGTTTCGAAGCCAGTCCATGAAGTTTGGCCCAGTCAGCTTATTGGTGTCCAAAATGGAATGCAAATTCAGAGAAGACATGATCAGGTGATTATCCTAGAAATACAAATTAAGGTTATGTGATGAGAATGATAAAGAATGCATCAATATACATTAATTAAATCCTATTTATTTTTCGAATTGAATAACCCTTTTTATCAATTCGGGAGATCGTAGGAACATCTCCAAATAGGTTGATATCCAACCATAGATAAGAACAACCATGGCTAGAGTCCATCAAGTTATTTTTAGCTATGAAGGTAGGTAATTATACCGATTACATATTATACATATGTAACTATCACATTATGCTATCAACTAATTGAATGTCTGCATAAATCATAGGGTTGTTAACTCATTAACAAGTATGCAACAATATACATAGCACCCAACTGCACCTCTCTTTACATCGACCTTGGCTGTGGCACAACAAATCGATGCTCCAAGCTTAAGGCTGACCCATTAATCAAGAAATAGTTTTAATATGGTTGGAGCTCATTCAACCGTTTAGTCAGGCTTGGATGTGTCCAACAACCAAAACTAAGGATTGACCTCTGACTCCAACTATATTAATTATAAACTAATTCCATGGTTTGAACATGTTGACGTTCAAGCCGGGCATGGATGTGTCCATCAACCCAAACGAGAAACAAAACTCCGGTTCTAACCATATTAATGGAAGGTGTTGGCCTTAATATTTTGTAAGGGGTTTTGGGTCTCATCCTATTCTTTTATGCACATTCATGACATATAATTATGTCATGTTCTAATGATTTCCTTAATAAAGTATGTATGTGACTTAATTTATCAAGTCTCATTAATTGAATTAGGAACCGGATTTCCTAATTCTAATTTCATACTTTATTCAAGGATTATTTGTTTTGGGAAACAATTTCCTGAATTATCATAATAATATGTTTAAGACTTTGATTTCTCTAAATCAAATCTTATTAAATTAAGAGACAGATTCCCTTAATTCAACCACATATTATTTTCATGAAAATCTTATTTAAGGAAATATACTCTATAGGAAACAATTTTTCTAATTAATTTTGGAGACAATAATATGTAAGAGCATCACCTTATAAATCAAATAAGGAAATTATCGTTTGAGAATCACTTCAAAAATTTCCAAGATTTGATCACATATTTTATTTATGGAAAATTAATATCAATAACTTAATTTGGACGGCTCCCCGAGGCTCAATCCAAATTAAATATTTGATAGCTTAAATTCAATTTAGAAAATTTAATTATAACAACTAATTTTAAATTGGACGGCTCCCCGAGACTCAATCCAAAATAAAGAATTTTGTAAATAATTTAATTTCTAATTATAAATTTAAATGTCAATTAATATTCCCATAATTTGTCTAGACTTTCTTGAAAGAAAGTGCCCAAAATTGCGAGCTTTCCATAAATGGAAAGATTCCAAAAATAAAAGGTTTTCAGAATAATTGTAAGTTTCTGGTAAAAAGAAAACTTACGTTTTTCCAAAAATAGGAAATTTCCAAAATTGGAAAGTTTTCACAATTATCATAAACTTTCAAAAACAGAGATATTTCAAAAGTTTGCGAAATTTCATGAGGATTTCCAAACTTTGAAATTCCTAAATCGAAAATTTACCATAATTGGAAAGTTTCCATAATTGAAAATTTTCCAAAATTGAAATCATGATAAAGCTTTCCGCAAAACAATTATATGATTATGTCGAACACAAACCTCGGCTCTGATACCACTGTTGGGACCGGGTGCATGTTGACATGGATGCGAGTTCGTAATTTCAAAACTAATTACGTGCAGCGGAAGGTTTAGCATAAATAATTTCTCTAAATCATTTAACCACACATCTAAGCATGCAATTTTATCTTGTGTAGACATGATCATATATTTAAAAGTTTGCAGAAACATAAACTAATTTACGTATTACCAATCCATGATTGATTTTATAAAATAAACCAATCCATGATTCATTTTAATTTCCATGAAAAATAAACCAAACCTTGGTTTATTATATAAAAATTTATATCATCCATAATTTTATAAAACAAACCACACTTGGTTTATTTTATAAATTGAACCAAAAACTTGGTTCTCTGCATTTGTTGTGGCCGGCTAAGCAAAGAGGATGGAGGCCCTCTTGGCCGGCCCATCCAAGCCAAGCCCCAATGAATTAAACTTATTTAATTCATCTATTAAGTCTTCAAAAGACTTAGCCATTTTACGCTTCCGATGCGTCTCTGAAAAATTCAGATTCGACTTATCGTTTGGCTCAACCAAACTTAATCTCTCTTGATTGGAAAATCCAATTTTCAACTCGTTTTAAATCCCTCGGATTACTCGTAGTGTGTGTGACTAAATAGGCTTTCGATTTATGTTGGCCGTCTATAATTAATCAATTATAGAACGATCATGAGTGTCACCTAGTAGTACATCATGATCCCCAATTAATCGAAAGATCAACGGTTGACCTCAGAAACAATTCTAAAACCCTTCAGCAGCTATAATGAATCGTGCCCCATTCCCTTCACCATCTTATACCCGCTTGGTTCAGGACATGGTCTATGTGTGTCAGTCCCCACTAGGCTGACTACGTCACACCTAGCCCAAGTAACGTTTTCTCGTCCTACGGATTCTAATTACTCTCATGTATTTAAGAGATTCATACTCTGAACATGTCATGCTCTGGCCAGAGGCTTCGAGTAACAATCCGACGATAGGCCTCGGGTATACATCTCCTCGCAAGGAGTGGTGAATCCTTTGTAGGCTGTTCAAACATCTTCGGGCACTTCGGCTTATACCCAATCATCCTGGGTCCACACCTCCCTGGAGATGCTTGCTTAAGATGTCAAAGTATGTCTCTATGACTAAGATGACTTGAACACCGCAAGTCAAAGGAACATCACACTTAAGCTACAGTAAGAACTTCACTGACATATCTATATGTAGACTACCATATGAAGTTTTACAGCCAGTTACTCCAATGAACTAGTTCCCTTAACTAGCATTCATGTTTATCTCCGGACATCTCAATGTCACCAGCCAGTGAGAATCAACTGATTAGAGAATAACCCATGCTAGTCTCAACAGAATTGATAGTGTCCGTATTTATCAATTCATCGACTAGGGACAATTTCAATACTTCACAATTGCACATGTAGAGATAATCACTAGTTGTGAATTCATCACAAATTCTCTCATGCTGTGAATTGTATTGCGGACATTCAGTAAATGAGTTTAAGATCTCAATCAAATACACAAACATGTATACTCAAATAGTGAATATTCATTTATTAAAATAAATGATTGCAATCATAAGGCGATTGCCTTAGGACACTTCTCTCATATCACTAACAGGAGTATGATCGGTCTGGGATCAGCCTGATCGGTCTGGTGACCGATCAGCCAGTGTATTTCAGGCGGGATTGTGGCAAGCTGATTTCTGGATCGTTTTGGTGACCGATCTGGTGACCGGTCAGGGTGACCGATCATACGAGCTTGCGATCCCATGTTTCTCACTGGGGATCAATCAGGTTGGAGCTTGATTAGTCTGGGATAGTCCTGATCGGTCCGGTGACCGATCACTTTAATTCAAATACGTTGTCAGATGTTTCTGATTGCGTCTGTTTTCTCTACCGATTCTCTGATACACTGCTGATATGTTTTGATATGCATTGCTAAGCGTCTGTTGGAGTGTGCAGGTGATACAAGAAGATTCAAATACTCAAGGAGGGTCAATGGAGGACTTTCCATGGAGCAGGTTTGGATCTATTGTGTTTTCACGTCTCAACGGCGTCTGGCGCAACTGGCAACTGACGAAGGCGCGGCTGGCAACTGACGGAGGCTCAGCTGGAGGAGTGTCCAGTGGACTGAGTGCTCAGAGAGGTCAGTGGGTCATGGTGTGAGTCAGTGGTGCTGATGGAGCTGGCGACGTTGAGCAGGAGCTTAAGAGACGAAGCTGGAAGCAGAGGAGGAGAAGGTGAACAAGACAGAAACTTGGGAAGTTTGGCTGGGCTGTGTTCGAGCTCTATGTTGCTTTGTGCTTAAGCGTTCTACTACATCCTTGTGAGATCTGAGTGAGCATTCCTTCTTGTGTGATCTCTTGTACTCAAGTTCCATCATCCGTGAGATCTGTGGAGAGGTTTCTCTACCGAGAAGGAGGCTCTATCTTATCTGGGTTCACCGGGGCTTGATCTGCTGACGATAAAGGGATCGCCCACCTTACGGGCACGCCAAGGAGTAGGGGCAAGTTATCCCCGAACCTTGTATATCGCTGTGTTAGCGTTGGTTTGATTCCTTGCTCTGTTTTATTCTTTCTGTTGTATTTTGTTTCCGCTGCTACTAATCTGATCACAGAAAGAAAGTTCAAAGAAGAGGGAGTGATTTTAGTGTGTGGCTACATTCACCCCCCTCTATAGCCATCCAAGTTCCAACACCTTAGTACTCTTGTTATCCCTTTCCAGTGCTCAACACCGGGATTACTCATGTATCTACTTGTTTACTTACTGCATAGGCTAAGTATGATCTTCTATAATTTATCAAGTACATCAGACTTCCAATCACCCGAGCGTACTCTACATGAGAGATACTTTTTCCTCGATTTTTCGATAAATATTGGCTTATCTCTATCGGCGTTCGTGCCAACGCAATATCACCATTAGTGAATTTCTCAAGAATCTTGTCCACGTAATGGGACTGACTAAGAACAAGTCCTTCTGCTGTTCTAAGAATTTTAATTCCTAGAATTACATCAGCCAAGCCCATATCTTTCATGTTAAATCTTGAGTTCAACATGTTTTTAATGGATTTGATTATCTTATTATTACTCCCAATGATAAGTATGTCATCTACATATAAGCACAAAATGACAAAGTCATCTTCTGTGGCTTTCGTGTAGACATATTTATCATATTCATTGAGTTTAAATCCACCTTCTTGCATGACATTATCAAATTTCTCATGTCACTGCTTTGGAGCTTGTTTCAAGCCGTATAACGACTTCACCAATTTGCAAACCTGGTTATTCTGTCCTTGCATAGAAAACCCCTCGAGTTGCTCCATGTAAATTTCCTCTTCTAAATCTCCGTTTAGAAAGGCTGTCTTTACATCCTTCTGATGTATTTTCAAGTTCCATAGAGCAGCAATAGCCACTAACATTCTAATGGATGTTATTCTCGACACCGGAGAATACGTATCAACGTAATCAAGGTCTTCTCGTTGTCAGTAACCTTTAATTACCAATCTGGCCTTATACTTGTCAATTGTGTCATCTGACTTTATCTTCTTCTTGAAGATCCACTTACAACCTAATGGTTTACTCCCCGAAGGAAGGTCCACAAGTTCCCAGGTGTGATTTTGCAAGATAGATTTTATCTCAAATGTAATTGCTTTTTTTCCAGTGAGATCCTTCAGAAGTGTTTACTGCTTCTGAGTAGCTTTGGGCCTTACCTTCCAGTATGAAATTGATAAAATCTGTTTTATAAGATTTTTCCACCCGAGATCTCTTACATCGTCTAGGCCAACCTCAACTGGTTCATCCTTTTCTTCTTCTTCTGGTATTTTCTCAACCCGTTTTGAGGAGCTAACATCCTCTCAGGTCATATATAGAAATACTTGCTCGAAGAGTGAGACATTTCTCGATTCTATTATCGAGTTCTTGTGTATATCCGGTAATTGTGACTCATATACACAAAATCTGTTATGTTCATATCTGATAAATATGCAATCATGCATGAGAGAGAGCCTCTCTCCATGCATTTATTCACAACTAATATGCTTATGAAATAATTTAAACCAACCAATATGCCTTAAAAGTTCCAATGTGGGACTAAAGTCCCATTCACAATGAAGTCTCTTTCCTCTCCACCTCCCTTTCCATTCACTTGTATCCAACAGCGGGTAGTCCCCATGGGATGGACTGATGGTTAGCATGTGGGTGTTGAAATCTTGAAGTCTGGGAGTCAAAATTTGGAAAAGTCAGTGTTCCGGAAGGAATCGACGTCGACGGCCTGTCACTAAGGTTCAGCCCACTAGGATGCTGACGAAGGAGGAAGAGCTTCCACCCTATGAGATTAACACGAGCGTTAAGGGAACACGCCGGAGGTTGTCCGACGGAGCCCACTCTAATGCTCAAGTCAGTGCCTGATTTTAGGAGACGGAAGGAAACGAGTAGAAATGTATGAGTTAGAATGTGCGTAACCCCTTTACCTGGGGGGTTGGGGTACCTTTTATCCTAGAGGTGGCCGTCACACGTGTCCCACATTCTTCTCCACGCCCCCTCAATTATCGGTTATTGGATAATCTTTGTAACAGCTGTCGCAACCATTAAGTCTAGACCATTACGATGATTAAGGTTTTAATGACCGCGTCTTATGAGACATGATTATCCATAGATCCGAAGAAAGGAGACTATTACTTAAGGTCGAGTGACCCTTGGGCTCCGCTACCCCGAGGTGATCTCGGGGTCCTTTGGCCCGGGGGGGGGGGGGGGTCCCGGGCGTTCGCCTTCTCGAGGTGATCTCAGGGACTTGCTCTCCCGAGGTGATCTCGGGCGGGTGTCCTTCTGGAGCAATCTTTAAGACTATGTCTACCCGAGTTAGTCTTGGGAATCCCCCTTCCCGAGGGGGTCTCGAGCGTCAGGGAAAGAGAGTCATCATGATTCGATAAATCTTGCCACATAGATTCTTCAGTCCATGTGCCATCCACAGGGTGTACAACCCCATCACAAGTCTCTCCCTTCAAGACTAATCGAAGGAAATATGGCTGACTGATTAGACTAGTGGTGTAGCAAAGAAGCTATGCTATGGTGGGTCCTGACCCCATTATTACTCCATTGGCAACACGCTGGGTCCAAGGAATCGAAACATTCATCCCGGGGCCCGAGACAATTTCCTTTTGAATTGTCCTTCCGAAAAAGGCGTTTGCGATTTTCCAGACATAGCAATAATAGTCGTCCATCACCCATAAAAGCGCATGGAGCCTTTTGATGGCGATAGAACCCCTATGCGAATTCGCCTCTACCACATGCCCCAATTGCTTCTCTCACGATCTCTTGCTGACATGCGTAGCTCCGGCTGACCTGCGTAGCAGGTTCACGCCCAACGACTGCTTGGTGGTGGCGCCTCGATGTAGCTGTCTCCCGTCATCCACGTGTTTTACCCCCATCGCACACACGCAGGCAACCTCCTCCCTATATAACAAGGGGGGCGAAGACGTTCGACCACCTTCCGGTTCCATCGCTCAACAGCTATCGTCTTCATTTTCTTCCCCAAGGATTGCTTCTTGCGTGTAAGTCTTTTGCCTCATTCTCGTCTTCTTCCTTAGGAGTCATGGGAAAAGATAGCAAGAAAGACCAGGGTGAGAGAGAGGTTCCAGAGGAGGGCTACCAAGCGGTGTGGTACGAGTCCGCCTCTTCTAGAGTGAGGCCGGAAGCCCTGCAGGCGGCCATTGAGGCTTATGACATTCCGGGCGAGATGGCGGCGGTGATCCCTGGAGTGGACTAGTCGCCGGTAGAACCTCCTCTAGGTTTTTTCACCTTCTTCCTAGGGCAGGTAGAGTCAGGGCTCCGTTTCCCCATCCCCCCTTTCTTTATGAATGTAGCCTTCTATTTTGATATCCCTTTCCACCAGATGGCTCCCAACGCCTTTGCCCGGATGGGTGGGGTGTATATCATCTTCAAGCTCTTTGATATCCCCCTGACAAGGGGCATTTAGCTTTACCGCGCGCCCCAGCCGTAGGTTCTTAGGGGCGTTCCCTTCTTCTCATAAAGGATGAAATGAGAAGTTTTTCTTCATTCGACTACCCCACCGCCCCTTCAGTTCCCATCGCTGGATGGAGGATCTGCCGGCTCCCCCTATACTAGGGAATTTTCTACAGAGTCCTGCCTATCAGCAAGCTAGGAGCATCCTCTCCGGCATAGAGTTCAGCTGCCCCGCCCTAGTACAGAGCGAGGAACTCATGTACCGAGCGGGAAAGTGGCCCGCATCAGCCCCAGCCTCGGTAAGTTTATTTTTTTTTCCATCAATGCATGTTAATTCTAACTGATGTTCTGTTGTCTGTCTATTGCAGAAACCATCATGCTCTCGAAGGCAATGAACCGGCTCATCAAGTGGGATGAGGCTAACAAGGGGGCCCTTGACCCTCCACCTGCTCCTCTCGCCTCACCCTCTACTTTGGCCTCGGCTTCGGAGGAGACTGTCGAATCATCTAGGGAGTCTGCAGTGCCAGAGCGAGTAGAGGCCCCCGCCATGCCTCAGACACCTGCCGACCAATGGACTCCGGGGTTGTCCATCGACCCAGAGACTTGCGTCCCCTCGGAGAATGATCCTCTTCATGCCCCTGTCCATACGGGGGAAGCTGTGGAGAAGTCCTCACCTCCCGCCGACCCACACATGCCCAAATTCTTTGGGCGACAGAAGAGGAAGATTCTGGTAGGCCTAGCTCCGAGATGGAAGAGGTTGCGTCACACCAACCCCAGCATGCTCCCTTCCATTCCTGAGGATGACCTTCCCGTCTCTGATGATGAGGATGTCGTCCCCCTGTCTCCACCTTCCCAGCAGACTACCCCTACAGGGACAGGTGGTCAAGCCTCGGCTCCTCCCCGGTCACTTCTTCTGAGGCCCTGAAAGGCAAGCAAGCATTGCCCGCCCAGCCTCGGATGCAGCTGGACCGCCTACGCAAAAGGCTTGATGTGGCCTTCGAGGTTGCCGCATATTCCTTCCCCCCAGTGCACTTTAAGGAGGTCCCTGTCGAGGGTGCCTCTAGTTCGGAGGAGGACAACTCCGGTCCCTCCTAAGTGCCATCAGGAGCTCCCACTGCCTAGCCACTCCCCCCCCCCTCTTCACCTTCCGTGAGCCGAGTTGACATCCCAAGAAGTCAAGGAGTCTCAAGAGGGAAAGTTGTACGAGTCTCTGTCGGGCCTCTCACTACCCTCCGTGAGTCTCTTTTGAAAGTACGTGTTCCATACCTCATAGGTTACTTCCCTTTATGTCTTATAACCCCTTTACACTATATCAGGTGCCTCAAGACTACTTGGCAGCCGACCGATGCTTGTACGCTTGGCTGCAGATTGAGCCATTGACTCACCGAGCACTGAGAGTAGAGGCCGCAGTTGACCATGAACATAGGGCGGGACTCTTGCAAGCGGGAGTCAGTAGAGCGCTCCAAGTGAAAGTGGAGCATCAACTGGACACCTTGCTGGCAATGGAGTCCTCCCTATATAGCTCCCGCCGCGCGGGAGCGTTTGATGTCCGAGAGGGTCGTGGCCCTTATAGACGAACTACTCTGGATGACCCAAGAGCGGGACCGGCTTCAATTGAGGGAGAAAAAGCTGTCGGGCGATGTCCGACTCCTGGAGATCTCGGTCAGAAAGTTAAATGAGCGCATCAAAGATCAAGCGCATTAACTGGTTCAGAAGGAAACTGATATCATGGTGGCGACTGATCGCTTGATTGACCTCGAGGAGGATGCAGCTCAAGCATGATTGGATGCCTTGGCCGCCTCAGAAAGGCTCAAAGAGGCATTGGAAGACCAAGACAAACTGTCTTCTGAGGTGGCTCAGCTAAAGGTTGCCAAGGAGGCATCCGAGGCCGCACTGCGCAATCTCCAGGCTGTCGAGGTGTCCTATCCGAGGTGGCCGAGGCAGAATTTAAGGCCAGGTTCCAGGAGTCAGACGAGTTCAGCGATATCCTTGCCAGCCAGGTGATGAAATGCTTGAAGCAGGGCTTCCACGGGGGCATAGATCAACTGAGGAAGGCCTAGCTCTTGCCGCCGGACGCTGATTTGAGCTTCATGAGTGTTGGCCGAGTTTGGGACACTGATTTGAGCTTCATGAGCGTTGCCCGAGAAAGGGGTGGAGGGCGCCTTCGAGGAGGCCTTAGGTTCTTCCCTCCTCCCCGGTCTGTCCTCCTGTCTCAGCACGCTGGAGGCTACTGAGTTAGACTTCTCTACATTTCCTAGAGAATCCCACTGGCAGACCGGGACTGCTTCGGCGTGTCTTCCCGGCGGTGAGATAGATCTCCGTGGTTGGGGTGCGAAGTGGAGGTTCTGGGATCTCCTATTGCACAGAAGCGACTCACCGTGAGGCGGCCTGCTCGATTTGATGTTGTTCGAGTGCCCCTTTAACAGCGTTGGCCACCAAGCGGTCTAATTCCTCTTTCGTCAAGATGATGGATTGTCCCACCGGCTCTGCCATCGGTGCTCCTTCTAGTGCGTTGATATGATGTTTCCCACAGACGACGCCAAACTTGTTTCGGAAGGAATCGATATCGACGGCTAGTCACCAGGGTTCAACCCACGAGGATGCTGACGAAGGAGGAAGAGCTTCCACCCTGCGAGATTAACATGAACGTTAGGGGAACACGTCGGAGATTGTCCGGCAGAGCTCACTTTGACGCTCAAGTCAGTGCCTGATTTTAGGAGATGGAAGGAAACGAGCAGAAATGTATAAGTTAGAATGTGCGAACCCCTTTACTTGGGGGAGTTGGTTCTGGAGCGATCTTCAAGACTATGTCTACCCTAGTTGGTCTCGGAAATTCCCCTTCCCGAGGGGGTCTCAGGCGTCAGGAAAGAGAATCGTCTCGACTCGGTAAATCTTGCCACATAGTTTCTTCAGTCTACGTGTCATCCACGGGGTGATCAATCCCATCAATCAATATGTCCGTTCTTCCACGTGCTAGCCGTAATATTCAGACTAGTAATTTTCATGATTTATCTTCTCCTATTAATCCTGAGAAGAATTGACGAGAATGTTAAAATGAATGAATCATCCTTTATCATCATAGATTTGTCATAATATTCAGACTAGTAATTTTTATGATTTATTTTTTCCTATTAATTTTGAGACGTATTGACGAAGATATTAAAAATGAATGAATCATTATTCGCAGAGACATCAGATGGTGGTGAGCAAGGCTTGCGGTGGAAATATAACGGATGGTAGCCAGCGTACGACATTGAGACTGTATCTTTTGTTTGATTGGATGATGCAAGGAGTCACGTCGATAATCATCAGCACTGACACGTATTGATGTGCAAGCGTAGAGACAGCTCGAACAAAAGAGCGTAATACTGTACCTACGCAGGAAGGAGGAGCCGCATCAAACGATAAGCAAGCCCTCTGCGGCTCTGCTGTATGTTTGTCGAGTTCATGAGCAGGTCGCATTATCGCATCCGTTGCAAGCTTGCGACCAAGTGACCATTGTGAATTGGCCACGAGGGCACTATTTTTTTGTAATTATTAATTTAATTAATAAAAAAATATATATACATTTTTAAAACAATCCATCTATCCGTCCTCCGTAGTAAGCACAGGAAGATGAAGCCGAATCTAGCGCGGCAAATCGCATTCCGTCTCATCCACAACGGATCTGGATTTCCGCACCTTGATCCCCTCCGGACCGCCGAGATGAAGCCCCCGTTCCAGCGTTAGCCGAATCCGAGCGTGGCCACTGCGGCGGCGGCACGGCAGATCAGGGCAGGGCAAAGGCCCGCCGAATCCACCGTCTCCCTTCGTCATCGCCCTCTGCCCTCTAATGACGGTTTCTCGACCTCTCCTGGTTCCCGGCTCTGCGTCCATCGCTCGCGCAGCTCAAAGATCCGTCTGTGGAGCCTCACCGGAGTTCCGCAAGAGACCACCGTTTTATTTCCCTCTCACATCCGCTTCCAGGTACTCGTGTGCTTTTCTGGTAGAAATGGAGGATATACGACATTTTGCTTACTGATCTGCCACAGACATTGAGGTAGGTTTAGGTGCCTTATCAGCCCTCTTTGCTGTGAGTTATTATTGCCTATTAGGGATTTGCAAAGGAATGGAGGAGTGGAGTTGATAGGAGGTGAAGCCTTAGGAGTCCGGAGTCCCTTAGTCCGACAAAGACTAACGACACTCCAAGTAGTGAAATCCTTCCTCCTCCTGCCTGGTCGGTAGGGAAGTCGGATTTGCAAAGGAAACTGAAATGCTTTTGATTGGATTCGCAAAGCACGAGGCGACACTGTTAAAATGTCTTTGGTCATAGTAATTTTGAGACAAAACATTGATTCCATAGTATAACCAGTACTTACTATGTTTCTGGCGATCTCGTGCCTATAGATTTAGTGATATATAGGTATGTTACCGCTAAACAAATTTGCCATGAAAACCCATTTGATATGTTACCAAGTGTCTATAGGGGTCTCATGTAAAAAAGGACAGCTCGGTGTGATGGTGCACGAAGATCCCACCAATATGGGGTCCCAGGAAAGGGCCGGACCATATTGAGTCTATTGTATGTGATTTTACTTTGCATAGCAAGGGATTGTTTCTATGACGTGAACCTTTGACTATAAGGTCACACAACAACAATTGTATCGTTACACCATAGCTCCCTATATTGGTCTCATGTAGATAGGTATAATTGTTCTTTAAACTTGAAACTACTTCACAAGAGAAAAATAAATATGTTATCATGCTCGCTGGTTACTTGTAAAAGTGGTGGTGTGAATACTAAATACACTTGTGGTTGGTGTGTTGCTAGTTTTATGAATGATGAGCAAGCAACCGACAAATGACCTATCACTCTCGGTAAGTGGGAATATATATCACATGGTTGATTCGATCAATGACCACTCAGATTAAATCTATCTACAATGGAAACTAGCTAAGAAATGAGAAAGGTTCTCAAGTTGGTGTTCCTTCAAGTGGATCAAGTTAATACTAGTATAAGTTCTATGAATGAGTCACGTTAATAGTTGTAAATACACTTATGGTTGGTTTGTAATTGAAATATCAAAATATATTGGCTTGCTTAGCATTTGCATGCTGAGGGTTAGATAACAGTTAATCAAGTAGAAGTTTGTGTTTCTGTGTTTGCTAGTGTTATTATAGGAAATAGATCTCGGTAAATTGGACTCAGTTACATACACATTTGAGCTCATGTATATCCACTAGATAATTATTGTCTCAAACAAACCTATCAATATTTATCCCTCTGTTTTCTCAGAAGGTTTACTTTTTCTGAAACAGGATTCAGCAGAAAGTTTCCCAACAGTTATTTCTCTGCGAAGCAAGAACCTGTAAGCTATTTACTAAATTTTCAATGCTTTTTGTAATAAGATTATCTGCAACTCTAAACATGATAGCTCAACTATTAAGGCAACAGAAACACAAAAATTCTTTCCACCTTCTCTTGAACTCTGGTAAATTTCTGTTTCTGTCACAGATGAATCTGAAATAGCTCTTGACCATGACTTATCCACAATTCCCTCAAGTTTATTAACTGCCGAAAGAGAGGAGGCAAAAGCTGTACTAACATTGTTTCTGAGAAAACAAGGGTTGAGCAACACGGTATCAGCAAGAATTATCAACAAATCAGATCGTTTTATTGACCACCTTATCTTGAAGCTTCAATCTATCCATAAATCTCGGTACCTAGTAGGTTCGATCAAACGAGATAGTTATTCTCTTCATTCTAAAATATTCTCAGAGTATCTGCAACTGAATCCTGACTGATCTATCATGTTTATCTTGCAGGGAGAGAACTTACAACTCTTGAAATCAGAGATGCACTCGTTCCATACCTTGAATGGCTCCACAAAGAATATGGAGACTTGTTGATAGATTTTGTCGGGAACTTCCCAGATCCTCCAGGTGCAGAACCAGCTGCTTCAACTGTTCCCAAAAATTGTGCTAATTCTGATTCTAAGATAGAAAGAGCCATAGCTCGCGTAAGTCAACTGAACTCGGATGGTCATCTTCCTGACAATGTTCTGTACCTTGTGAATCTTGGAGTGAAACTTGAACAGATTAAGGATATAATACGTAAATTCCCAGCCTTTGCTTATTATAGTTTGGACCGGAAAATCAAACCTATAGTAGAGTTTCTTCTGGAGCTTGGCGTTCCTCAATCCGATATCCCCACGATTCTCATCAAAAGACCTCAGTTGTGTGGTATAAGCATGTCAGAGAATCTGAAGCCTATGATGACTTATCTAGAGAACTTCGGTGTAGACAAGAACAAGTGGGGCAAGGTTATATATAGATTCCCAGCGTTGCTCACCTACAGCAGACAGAAGGTGAAGACAACTGTGGATTTCCTTTCCGAATTGGGTGTTTCAGAGCAGAATATAGGGAAAATTTTGACACGCTGCCCGCATATCATAAGTTATAGCGTAGAAGATAAGCTCAAGCCTACGGCTGATTATCTTGAATCAATTGGTATCAATGTTGCCTCTGTTGTACACAAATGCCCCCAGACATTTGGACTAAGTGTCGAGTCTAATCTGAAGCCGATCACAGTATTTTTTCTTCAGAGGGGTTACAGCAAAGGAGAAGTTAGTACCATGGTCAATAGATATGGAGCTCTTTATACTTTCAGCCTAGCTGGTAACTTGATACCCAAATGGAACTACTTCTTAACAATGGATTATCCAAAATCAGAGCTTGTCAAATTTCCTCACTACTTTGGCTATAGTTTGGAGGAGAGGATTAAACCGAGATATAGTCGAGTAAGGGATTATGGAGTCAAGCTTGTACTCAACCAGGTGTTGTCTGTCTCAGATAGCCAGTTTGAGAAGGTGCTGGCAAAGAAATTAGATAAACTTGGAAACGCAACGCCCGCTTTTCTCGGGGAGTGATGTTATAAGCTTTTCAAGCTAAACATGAATTTTGAACAGAGCTTCGGAGCAACTACACATGTTTCATGTCTCTTTGGCCATGCTTCACAGGTATATTTTGGCTTCTCAAACAGGTGGGTGCAACATCTTGTAACGTAGTTCGTATAGGATGAAAACTTTATATTTGGTCCATCACTTTAGAAGATTAGCGAAGTATGTAAATGTGAAATAATTCGCAATGGTTCTTGTATTCTAGCATAACGACATGACCAGGAAGATCTCTTATATATTTGAAAAGCATCAGCAATACCACAGAGAGTCGAAAGATGTGCTTCAATGATCTAACCATTCAAAACTTATTCTTCTTCTCCTTCCTCCTCCTAGAGGGCGTGACGTATAAGTAGTGCACTGCAAGGATGTAGATGCAGGAAGCACAGTATACGAGCTGAAATTGAAACCCTAGTAAATTCCTCTCAATATTTTTTGTGTGAAATTTTTTATGAAATTAGAAAAAGTTGTATGAGGTAATTGAGGAGCTACGGCATGAGAAGCATTAAAATGGTGCTAGAACAGCTAATATAGCATGATTTGGTGCAACCAAGCCGATAACTCATGACTTAAGGTCTGTAGAGATGGGAGAAGATGGTATGAGATAATTTGCTCAATTATATGTTTTAAAAAAATATTATATAAATTTTAAAATTATTATACATATATATATTAAAATTGAAAAATATAAAAAAATAAAAATAGAATAATTTTGATCAAAATTAGTATATGATATGGTCTAATTTTAAATTTGAAAATATAGATGCATCTTAGGAGGTTGTAGGAGTTCATCTATATTTTTAAATTGATTATAATTGTATTATTTTATATTTAAATTTTAAATTTGAATATACAGATACTGTAAGCGGATATTAAAGTTCAAATACGATTTCAAATCTCATCAAAACTGTTATACAATTAATTTTAAGTTACTTAGCCATTTAAAAGACATGGTTGAACTTCAATAAGAGGCACTTCATTAACATTTCCTTTTGCCCGGGTAATGATACAACGGTAAAATGATTTTTTAGTTTCATTGGGTCATAATTTTTTTTTAAATGAGTGGTTGAATTAAAAATATTGAATTGATGATAATAAATAAGGGTTTAGATAAGGGCGGGGCGGATTTTTTATCCCCATCTTCATCTCTGAATTATATATCTATTCCATCTTCATCTCGATCCCGATTTTACTTAATCAGGAAATTTTCATGTATGATCCCACGGGATTAAATTCTCATATCTTTTTTATTCTCAATTCAAAGTTATTTGTTATTAAAATTTTATTTTAAATATTATAAAAAATTATACAAAATATATTTATTATTATTAATATTATTACCATCAACATCAGCGAAGCGAATTATCAGAACAGACACAGAATAGAATGGCATTTCGTATCTGCCCCAATCTGCTGATCCATACCTCGAACCCGCCCCGTCCCATCGGGTTTTCCCCGCGGACCCTGCACCTGAAGCCCTCTTCCTGTCTTTAACCTTCGAACGCTCACGAGCAGAGACCGGAGGAGAGCCGGCGCTCCATCCTCCGCGTCCATGGCCGTCCTCCCCATCAACAAGTTCGAGGAGAAGATCGTAGAGACCGTTGAAGAGAACTCGGTGGTCGTAATCATCAGCGAAACCGGATCCGGAAAGAGCACCCAGCTCTCCCAGATCTTGCATCGCCGTGGCTACACTCGTTCCGGCGCAATCGCTGTCACCCAGCCTCGCCGTGTCGCAGCGGTCTCCGTCGCTAGGTAAATCCCGCTGTTCGCACTATGTATCTCTCTGGCAGTTGACAGAAGGCGCTACCTTCTTGGTTCTTAGAAAGATTTTAGAGATGGAAGCCATGAACTCTCAGACTTTGGTGGATCATTACTATTTCTCCTGTGTATTTTATATCTTGTGATTATTTTATCCGTTTTATTTGCACAGGCGGGTTGCATTTGAGCTTGGTGTTCGACTTGGTGAAGAAGTTGGTTATGCAATTCGTTTTGAAGATCGAACCTCTGAAAAAACTTGCATTAAGTACGGAACAAATTGTACATGTCCGGTGATTGATTTTGTGTTTCTAATTTAATTTATTTTTTTATCATTCTGGTTCTTCTATGCTCAGGTACCTAACTGATGGTTGTCTTCTTCGAGAAAGTCTATCTAATCCAGAGCTCAATCAATACTCAGTTATTATTTTGGATGAAGCTCATGAACGTAGTTTGAACACGTACTGACATTTTTCTTGGTTTATAAGCTTCTTTTCCTAGATTGGCAATATATTAAATCTTAAGATGAGTATATGATTTTAGCATGTCTTTTCCTTTTCTTTTTAGGACAAATGATACCTTATACCTGCCAATTTAAGGAAACAATTTTGTAAAAATTGAACTGTTAATCTTATTAAAAAGTGAATACATCATAATTTTCAGAATGGCAAAAGAATAAAATATTGACAATATGCACACCACAGTTTTAGTTAAAACTGTTGGGTGACCAGTTCATTTCTATACTAGATGTTCTATAAAGCTGACAATTGTGAAAAACATAGTTTTTCAAATTAATGTGCTTCGTCAGGATGCAACATGGACATCTCAGATAATGCTTTTGTGGATGCCGCACCTATAATATATTCTCATGTTAATCTTAAGCAATAACCTTTCATTTGATTGACAATATGTTCTTTCTCAATATATTTAGTCATAAAGGGGTTTTTTAGGAACAAGATTAAGCTATGTAATGAATTATTGCAAGAGTTGCTTAAAGATCTTTAATTTAAACATCAATTCGAATTAAAGGGGCTTTATTAGGAACAAGACCAATGTGTGTGCCAATCAATATGCGAACAAGATGATTCGCCTGTATTGACTTACATGGAGTAAAGTTTAAATTTTTTGGTTTTAGTAACAGAAAAGGAATTGATAAAATAAAAAGATGAATGAACATCAAAATTTATGTAATAATTTTTGGATATATTGAATGAGATTGACGAAGAGATCATTAATAGGATAAAAATCAGTGGTCAAAATGGAGAGGAAATTCTAGAGTCTTGTGTAATTCACATGTCCCTTGTGTGCTAAAAAGGAAATTTTATTAGGCAATGACATGGAAAAGAGCTAATGTAGCAGACATTAGAAAAGTAAATTGGATGTGTGGAGTTACTAGAAATAGAATGAATGCTAATATTCAATACCAACCAGTGGTGCTTTTGTAGTTGATAAAAATGTAAGAAATGAATGAGATTGATGAAGAGATCATTAATAGAATAAAAATCAGTGGTCAAAATGGAGAGGAAATTCTAGAGTCTTGTGGAATTCACATGTCCCTCATGTGCTAAAAAGGAAATTTTATTAGGCAATGACACGTATAAAGAGCTAATGTAGCAGACATTAGAATAGTAAATTGGATGTGTTAAAGACGACCAATAAATTTGATAGTTAGAATAGTTTGAAGTTTGAACCCAAGAATGGAAGGTGTAAAGAGTAAAGTGAGACCAAAGAAATCATTAGTCAATGTGATAAAAAATGATTTAATTACCATGAATATTACTAATGATAAAGCTTTGGATAGAGCTCCAATAGAGGAATAAGATTCATGGAGCCACCCAAAATAATTGGATAAATATGGTTTGACAACAGATGAAAAATTTCTGTACTTCTTTCAAATACTGAACAGTTAACTAAAATGCCCATTACAATGTTAACAGTTTGGCAATCATAATAAACATCAAAATCTTGCCAAATCTTCTTTAAAGCTTGCTGGAGTCCCTTCTAGACATCCCAAAACAAGCTATTAAAGAATGGGTTAACTTGAATAGGACAGAATCCTGCAGTTCTTTTTTAGGCCTGTCTTTAGTTGAAGAATTCCAGCACCTGCATCATGTCACTTCCTCAGTGTAAAGCTGAGTAGATGTTGTTAGAATTATCAGATAGGTTACTTGGAGGTGTCAACATCCAACTAGGAGTGTCCATGTTGTGGCGTCGGGTGGCTGACTAGGGTGTTTGAGTGCCATGGGTTATCTTGTGGATGAAATTGCTCAACATATCTGCCAGTATTAATTCTTGCGAATTTATGAAATTCCCCAGAAAGCAGTGGTTCTGCACTAAGTAGCTTTGAGGGTAATTGAGCAGTGTCAATAAACTTGTCCAGTTCAGTTTTGTACAGACACCTAAGAAGTCAGCCAAGAGAGCTAGTATCTGAAATCTTCCTTAGTTTTGTAAGGATTGCCCTTTCCAACAACCATCCACCTTGATTCCATGAATCATAAAAATTGGAAATTGAGCGACAAAGCTGGATGCCACTTATAAAACTACTAGTGAAAAATATATGATCTCAAGGAAAGAATCTAAATATGGCTTGATGACATTGATATTCTGGAATTTGAGCAAAGACCACAAATGTGAAATGAGGAAGGCTAGCAATGAAAATTAGGAGCTGGCGGAAAGCCTGCCCTTAAATAGTTTACTATCTTTAGGTGTAGCAGGAAGGGACCAGACAATATCCATGTTTATCATGATTCATGAATAATCATGCTAAGAGAATAAGAAACATTTCTAATGATATTATCAGTGTTGGCTTGTTAGTTTGATCCGAGAAAATACAACAAAGTTCTTATGTATAGACAATATTACACTATTGGGAATTGGAACTATTTCTAGTATCACATGTTTCTTTTGTAGCTTGAGTAATAACTTGATTTTTGACATTATTTATGTTCTAGACCTCTCATAGGCTCCTTAGCAAACAACATGAATCTGAAAAGAAATATTGGTATTTATAACACTGACTTCTGATGTTTCTGATTTCTTCCAACCTCCAGTTAGCCTCAAAGGCAAGATTACATATAATGCAACCTTGTATTAATAGCTATATGTGCATTAATAAATAATGGGACATACTTTATTTGTTTATGCTCTAATTTTGATTCCAGTCAGGTTTTGAACAAACTTACATGTGCACTAGGTTGTTTATTCTGACTAGCATTTATTAGGTTGGTGCAGTTATCCATGGCATGGCTATAGTTACATTATATGATGTGCTACTGTGCAATTGTTATTTAGTGCATTATTTAGCAATTAGCACTAAAATGTGCCTTTTTTATTTGTTAGTTTTCCAATTTAGCATTTAAGACCCCAGAATCTCTTCTATTGTTGATATAAGTATACTCTCACTTGAAGAACTTGTTCTCTGATAATTACACATATGTGCAGTGACATTTTACTGGGTCTAATGAAGCGCTTAACCAAGAGACGTACCTCAAATTTTAAAGTTCTTATCACTTCAGCAACCCTAGATGGTGTCAAAGTATCTAGATTTTTCTCTGGATGTCCTGTATTGGATGTCCCGGGGACATTGTTTCCTGTGGAAAAATTTTACAGTACTGAGCGTCCTACAAATTATGTTGAATCTTGCCTGAAAACTGCTCTTGGTATGATTAAATTGCTTATTCCTTAGATTGATTAAACTGCTCTTTGTATGATTACACTAGATTAAGATGACTAGGAGGAGGATGACATCTCAAATGGGAGAGAATATAGTGTAACTGTGATACAATACAAATATATCTCCTTGACAGATTGTTTTATATATTGGAGTTGCTCAGAAGATTAATGATATGTTTAGGGATATCTTAGAGATATTAATCTAATAATATGACCTTTACACTCTTCTCTTTAGTTGTATAATGTATTTTATTATTCGTGTTTATGTATTATATTAATTATACTAGGTATTGAGTAAGATATTCTTACAAATTTTTACAATGTAGTTTTTTGCTTATCGTTTTAACATGAACTTTATGATTCACGATTTGCAAAATTACTAAAATGATTCACGATTTGAACATTGATTCAACGACCTTAGCTACGATTAAATTCCTAAAAGTGACTTTTTCTCATACTAACTTTAGAGGAATAAATTTCTATTATAATAGTTATACTGTTTTAATGAGAACCATTGTACATTTGTACTCATATATATAAATTCTAATAATACATCTGATGACTAAAAACTCAATATAACCTAGTAAATACATCTGAAGGGAATTTAATGGCTGGGATTGATGTTGAATGGCATGACAATGCCTAATTAAGGCATTATATATATAATTATTAGAGCAATGATAGGGAGAGTGAAAATGGGAGAGTGAAAACCATAGTGAATGATGTGGCATGACGTGACACTTTACATGCACACGTTCGATTATCGCTTGGACACCATCGGCGGCCTTCGGCCGCCACCCCGAATCAAACTATACCCTGGGGGGGCACGGTGAACCCATCGGAGATCGTTCATGTAAGGTGCCACGTCATTCACTATGATTTTCACTCTCCCATTTTCACTCTCCCAATCATTATTCTAATTATTATTATGTTTTAAGTTTTAAAAATAGGGGGAAAAGCCATTGCCTTAATATTTCAATGCAATGGATTTGAATCGTATCGATAATAAAAATGCATGTCATGTCAAGAAGTAGAAACATTCAAAGCTGAAGCAGAATGCAATAACTATGCTATGATTTGTTTATACATTATGATTAAAATGGTAAGTAATTATAAATTCTTGAATATTGAAATTAGCATGAGTATTTGCACACGGGCCTAATTTTTTATTTTTTTTGAGAAAGTTGAAGTTTCATCAACGAGCACAAGTAGTTTAGCTCCTTTCCTAGCATACTCTGTAACAAAGCTATAAATGTGTGATTCCAGGAATGCATCTTCTAATTGGTAGAATATCTATTTTCAGTGAAGGACTCATACTTTAGAGTTTAACTTCAATAAATAGAAGAATAGTAAAGGGCGGAATTGTAAATATCTATGTTTTATCTAATATGCCACTTTCTTTGTAATGGTAAGTTAATCAACAGTAATGGTTTAAAATGTCAATGATGCATAGCTCTCAAAATTGGCTGATATTGATATGGATGTTCCAAGTTGGATTCGCATATGCAAAGACTTTTGAGCTTTCCCGAGAAACTGAGCTTCACAAGAAGATCCATACAGTAGTTTAAAGAAGACAAGGGCTTCAAAGAAATTAGTTAGACGTGAATAAAATTTCATTAGAAAATAGATGGAGTCAATTGAAATTTAGATGAATTGGGCTAATTTTTGCAACCACAACCAATTCATGCTTGAATTGTGATTTGGTGATCTAATAGGTATAACATATAAAGTTATAATATGCTTATATCAAATAAGCATGTGGTATTATTAATTTCATAATATAAAACTGATATTATCGATATTTATGGGCTATTAATTTGTTTTTTTTTCAATTGTATTATCTTTTCTATCTAATATACTATTATTAATTATTTTTTAATTATATATAAAGTATATTCTTCTTAAGACTTTAAGCATCATTTGCAATGACTCATTTATTTATTTTATCTTTTTTAATTTTTTTCCCAATTAATTTCAAGTTTATTGATCTTAATGATTTGATAAAACCAACAATTAAATATTTTTGACTTTTTAATCCCAATACCTTTATTGATTTTGACAATCATGCAATCAAGGATTGAAATCTCCTACCGGTTGAAACATGAGAAATATTTCATTTTGCCCCGCACGACCCGACAATAGGCCCGGTGGAAGCCGCAGAGGGGGCCGACCCTCGCGGCGTAGTGGACAGACCTGCCCATGGGTTGGGTTTGGCCCATACCCGTAATCGGGTCAACGGGCCGGTTGCCCGTTGACCCGATTAGCCGGGTTGAACCGGAATCGGCCCGACATTATGCCGGGTCAGTTTTGGTTCCAGGCCTAGCTGAACCGACGGTTTGTCCTGCTGGTTTAGCTGTGTTTGGGTTTTTTTTACCATATGCCCGTTGGAATCGTTAGTTAACCGGCGGTTTCAACGGCCAGGGAAAAGAAATAGCGCACGAACCCAACATTCAAATTCAATCCACCGATGATGATGAGACCGAGCCCGAATACCTTCCGACGCCCGAAAACAAGGAAGTACTGATGTAATTACTTGTAATTACTTCTAAGGTTTGAGAAAATCCTCCTCTAAAATTTTTATTTTCACTACATATTTTGAGAATATCACTCTTCCGTCGAGAGAATTGCGTACAAAATGTAAGCATTGTAATGGATCCTACAAATTCTAAGCCGGTGGCGACTATGGGTCGTTGAAATGACACGCAGAAACGAAGTACCAGATGGAATATGACCTCGACCGTTCTCAAGCACAATTATCTAGATTTTCTAGCAGTAGTAGTACTGATTCCAGTTTTTTTATATTCTGATAATAAATTAAGAGAATCATTAGCTAAATTTATTTTCGTAGAACATCTTTCTTTTTGTTTTGGATCTAATTGCATATTTGAAGATTTTTGTTAAGAATCTTTTAATTCATGTTCTAAACGCATACTCATACAATTAAAAATTAGTAAAACAAGAAAAAAAGAATTTAATTGATGAATTTAGTAAATTAAATAATAAAGTTTCTTTATGTTTCGATATTTGGAGTGATGCAAACTCATTCTTATATGCGTGTGACTTGCCATTGGATCTATAACTCTTGATCTTCTAAAAAAGATTGATAGCTTATAGAGTTTTTGATAAATCACATACTATCCATAACACAATTATTATGTTTAATTTTAGAAGAATATGGATTCTCATAAATTTTTTCAATATCATTTGATAATGCTAGTTCTAATACCGTTTCTATAGAAGAACTAAAATTTGTTTGCCAACCTGTTATTGGGGCTTATTTTTTCATATTCGTTGTGTATGTCATGTTTTAAATTTATGTGTTCAATATGGATTAAAATTTTTAGAAAATTACATTAAACCAATTAGAACCATAATTTCATATTTATGTCGTATCCATCTATAATGAAACAATGGGGTAGATCTTGTAAAGCTAATGGAATGAGATCTACAAAATTTCCATGTAATGTACTAGCATGTTGGAATTCAAAATATCAATTATTACAAGATTCATTCTAATATAAAGAAGTATTATGTTTATTTTTTGCACAAAATAGTAATTCTAATATTTATTTATTTTCACAACAATGAAATATTTGTAGTAATATTTTGAAATTTTAAAAGTATTTAACGATGCAACTGAATAACTTTCTGGTGTTTATTATCCCACTATTCAATTAGTTTTAGAGAATTTTTCTAGTATAGTATTAGTTTTAAATGAACATATTAATAATGAATTTTTAACTTCTTGCATATTAGCTATTAGCTATGAAAACTAAATGAAAAAAATATTTTTATTTTATTCTTGAAATTTATTTAATTACATTTGCTTTAGATCCTCGATTTAAATTAGAAGTTTTATAAGAAATGTTAACTTTATATTATGATGCTTTAATTCCTATTAAAGATTCTTCTTCTCCTAATCCAATTAATATTATATATAATATTAGAAATTATTTATATGATATTTATAATCAATATTATAGAAAATATGAAATATAAACTAATATTTCTGAAACACAATAAACTATTAGTACTAATTTAAAACTTCCAAAAGCACAACTTTTATTAAAAGAACGGACGGAACGTCCACAAGAATCCTTAAGTTCCACACAAGAACTTGAGAATTATTTTACGATCTTTTTTGGTTTTAATGAAGCAGATACCGAAAATTTTGATATTCTAAATTGGTGGTCAAAGAAGGCTCAAAGTTTTCCCATTCTCTCTGTGGTTGCCCAAGAAATTTTAGCTTGTTTAGTGTCAACTATTGTTGTGGAGTAGAGGTTCAGCGCCGGCGGCAACATATTAAATGAACGACGATCGACTATGTCTCCCGACTCATTGGAATCCCAAGCATTGCTCGACGATTGGACCAGAGCCAAGAAAAGAATTCAAGGAATGCAACTTTTAGAAGACGAAGTTGAAGAATTTGATACCGAAGGAACAAATTTAATGGGAACAGGAGGAAATGGAAGTGAGTGATGTAAAAGGGTTAAAATGTAAAAGAACTATGTAGACTTTGATTTCCCTATACCCTAAGGGGATACGTAGGCAACTTAAACAAGTGTAAGTCCCTTTTTTAATAAATTTTAAAAATTAAATTTATTTTTTTTAATATAATAATCTCGAACCGTGGTGAATCGTGAACCGACGGTTCCGAATCATAAACCGTAAGTGTCTTGTGCGGTTAAGGGTCGACCTGTCATGAACTGTCGAACCAACGGTTCCGAACCGTCGAAACGTCGATTCTGAACCGTCGAAATGTCGGTTCCGAACCGTGGTAAGGTCTACTAGCGGGATCAATCCCTAACTTAAATAAATAGACAAACATATTTTTTAAAATTCTAATAAAATATATCCCATTAAAATATATAAAAATTTATTTAAAATTCTAAAAAATTCTAATAAAATATTATATATTCTTAAAACCCTCCACAGGGGCCACGGCGCCGCGATGGCCTCCGCGGTGACCGCAGCTGTGATTTTTTTTAGTTTTTTTTGTTTAGTTAATTTTTTGTTTTTAAATATGCATTTTTTATAAATAAACTATTATTAATAATAATTATAAAATATTAATAACTATTTCAAAATTTTTTAATAATTTTAAAATTTAATTAATAATTTAAAATTTTAAAATTGAATATAAATTTAAAATAATCTAAAAAATTAAAAAAATATAATTCTTAAACATTTCAAATTAATTTTTTAAAATTTAAAATTTACAAATACATTTAAAAATAATAATAATTTAAGATTTTAAAATAATTTTATAATTATTTTTAGCCTTTCAAATGATTTTATAATTTTAAATTTAGTTTTGAATTTTAAGAATTACTTATTTTTAAAAATATTTTTTATAAAAATTTAATAGGCAATATCTTATGAGAAAATATTGAAATATAAATTCAACATCTCAAAATATAAAACATATTTAATAATCAAATATTAATAAATATTTCTATTTATATTTAAAAAAAATACCGAAACTATATCGGCATAGCACGATACGATACTGAAATTCCGGTCTGGGTCCGAAACCTTGGCATGGGTCGAGATTTTAAACCTTGCATGCAATGATGTATGGAATAAATATGATTAAGATCCTGAACTATTTTGATTGCTAAAGTACACTGGTTAGAACCAAACACAAACCCCATAATTCTCATATTGCTTGGATCAGCATTAATGGTCCTATAAGATTCTTTTAATGAATTTGTGAATCCGTGTTGATGATTGGTTTTGTTGGACGGTTAAAGTAGCCTATCATGCTATTACAAATATTTCATGGTGGCAAGAAAAACAGCTAACTTCTTTCTTCTGGCCCAAACGTATTTACAAATTTTGTTCAAAAATTGATATCGTGGTGCACATTAATAATAAGTTTTCGGTGAAAATGTTAAAATTTTCTTCGCATTGCAATACTTTGCTGACAAATACAATTAAACAGATCTCACTTTGGTTTACTTTATTCTGTAAGATTCTTTACTATCTTGTAGGTTTTGCTGTGATATCAACCATCCATATTACTGTTAACAGATATCCATCTGCACGAACCACTTGGGGATGTCTTGATTTTTATGACTGGACAGGTGTGTTATTTTTGAACTAAAATTACCCCTTGTTTTGATTGGATAAAGATGCTTAACATTGACTCTGTTATCCTTATCAGATATCCGAGATAACATGCGATATCATATATTTGGTTCATCTGTTGACGGGATTTATGCTCTAAGTTTAGGGCTTTCATTGTTTCCCATTTTATTATCTTTTAATAACCTTGCAAATTTCTGTCGTTGTATATGCTTTTAGGATGATATTGATAAAATGGTATCCAGACTAGAAGATAGTATCCAAAAGCTTGAAGAAGGTTCCTGTGTGGATGCTATTGTCCTCCCACTTCATGGTTCTTTACCACCGGAAATGCAGGCAAAGTGTAGTTTTCTTTTAGTTTGTACATAACAGTTTCTATTATGTAATTTCATGGTAGTTTTGCATCCATTATATATATAATATTTATAAAATCATATCTTATTTAAGGTGTCTCCTTCCATGGAGTTACACAAATACTGCTTTAGTCTCCACTGAACTTATATTCATTATTCAATATTAATCTACTGTGTGCATGGCGTTGAATCAAACAATGAGCTTTATCTAACCTCTAAAGGAATCATTAATTCTTAGGATTCAGATTGGTAACAATATATGCAAACTTGTTTTTCCCAACTAGTTGATATTTGAACCAATCAATGATACAATATGAATTTAGGAAGCTGTCTTCTTGTTCTTACATTGAACATTGAGTTAATATTATTGGCAACTAAACTACTGTTTGTGGTGCTGGTATCATATAGATGCATCAACAACAACAACAACAACAACAACAAAGCCTTATCCCACTAGGTGGGGTCGGCTATATGGATCCTTTTACGCCATTGAGTTCTATCCCCTACTATATCATCATCTAGATTTAAATAAAATTTATCTTGTTTTATTGTTGCCAACCAAGTCTTTTTTGGTCTTCCTCTCCCTCTTTTAATGTGCGTATTTATCATAGTTTCACATCGTCTAACAGGGGCATTTATTGGTCTTCTAAGTACATGTCCGTACCATCTCAAACGTGTCTCCCGAAGTTTTTCTTCAATAGATGCAACTCCGACTTTCTCTCTAATACTCTCATTCCTTATTCTATCCATCCTCGTATGTCCACACATCCACCTTAACATCCTCATCTCTGCAACTTTCATCTTTTGCTCATGTGCCCGAGTCATAGCCCAACATTCAGCACCATATAACATAGCAGGTCTAACTGCCGTTTTGTAGAACTTCCCTTTAAGTTTTAGAGGTACTTTACGATCACATAAGACACCCGATGCTAATCTCCATTTCAACCATCCTGCTTGTATTCTATGTAAGACATCTCTCTCAATTCCTCCATCACTTTGCAAGAACGATCCTAAATACTTAAAGTTCTCGATTTTAGACAACTCATCATCTCCTATCTTAACAATTGTTTCACTACGTCTAGCATTGCTAAACTTAAATTCCATATATTCAGTCTTTACTCTACTAAGCCTAAAACCTTTCATTTCTAGAGTTTCCCGCCAAGATTCTAGTTTAGCATTTACTCCTTCACGTGTCTCATCTATCAAAACAATATCATCTGCAAACAACATGCACCATGGCACTGTATCTTGAATGTGCCTAGTGAGTTCATCCATGATTAGTGTAAAAAGATAGGGACTTAAAGCTGATCCTTGATGTAACCCTATCCTTATTGGAAATGCTTCAGTCAATCCACCTGAAGTCTTCACTCTAGTCGTTACATTTTCATACATATCTTTAATTAGGTCAATATATGTTACGCTAACGCCTCTCTTTTCTAGAATTCTCCATATAATTTCTCTTGGTACCCTATCATAAGCTTTTTCTAAATCAATAAATACCATGTGTAGATCTTTCTTTTGCTCCCGATATTTTTCAATTAATTGCCTAAGAAGATGTATAGCTTCTATTGTCGACCTTCCAGGCATGAACCCAAATTGATTTTCGGTTACCGTGGTCTCCTTCCTCAATCTTTTTTCTATTACTCTTTCCCAAAGTTTCATGGTATGACTCATTAATTTAATACCCCTATAGTTTGCACAATTTTGTATGTCTCCTTTGTTCTTATATAAGGGAACCAGACTACTTGCCCTCCATTGATTAGGCATTTTTTTTGTTTTCAATATTAAATTAAATAATTTTGTAAGCCATTCAATACCTTTTTTCCCTAAACATTTCCATACCTCGATTGGGATATCATCCGGTCCCACGGCCTTTCCATTTTGCATCCCTTTCAAAGCTTGTTCTACTTCTGAAGTTTGAATTCTCCGATGAAAATTAAAATTTCTATACTCATTTGAAATACTTAAATTGCCTAAGTCAAGTTGGTCCCCTAAACTTTCATTAAAAAGTTGATGAAAGTAAATCTTCCACCGCTCTTTTATTTCGCTATCATTTACTAGTACTCTATCGCATTCATCTTTAATACATCTTATTTGACTAAGGTCTCTTGTTTTCCTTTCTCTTGCTTTAGCTATTTTATAAATGTCTCTTTCCCCTTCTTTTGTATCTAAATTTTGATATAATCGTTCAAAAGTTTTATTTTTTACTTCATTCACTGCTTTCTTAGCCTCTTTCTTGGCTATTGTATATTTTTTTAAGTTTTCCTCGTTCTTACAAATATATAATTCCTTATAAGCTATTCGTTTTTCTTTCACTTTCTCTTGTACTTTCTCATTCCACCACCAAGATTCCTTCCTTGGTGGTGCATGCCCCTTTGACTCACCGAGTACATCCTTAGCTACTATTTTCAACTTTGATACCATCTTATCCCATGTCGTATTAGAGTCGCTATATATTTCATCTAATGCTTGTATTCCTACCTTCTCCTTCAATATGTTTTGCTTCCCATCCTTTAACTTCCACCACTTAATTCTAGGAGTCGTGTATATTTTTCCTCTATTAATATTATAACTAAGGCGTATATCTAACACTACTAATCTATGTTGGGTAGTTAAGCTTTCTCCAGGGATAACCTTACAATCTTTACAAATCTTCCTATCTCTCTTCCTAACCATAAAATAATCAATTTGTGATTTATTATTCCCACTTTTGAATGTGATCAAGTGTTCTTCTTTTTTCTTAAAAAATGTATTAGCTAGTATAAGGTCATATGCTATCGCAAAATCCAATATAGTTTTTCCTTCTTCATTTCTTGTTCCAAACCCATAACCCCCATGTACCCTCTCATATTCTTCATTTTTCGCTCCGACATGTCCATTTAGATCGCCTCCTATTAAAATCATTTCATTTGGCGGAATGTTTTGTAATACCTCATCTAAATCGCTCCAAAATCTTGATTTAGTTTCTTCATCTAATCCTACTTGAGGTGCATATATGCTAATTACGTTCACAACTTCTTTCGCCACTACTATCTTGAGAGCTATAATTCTATCCCCCTTTCTAACTACACCAACAACTTCATCTTTTAAAGAACTATCTACAAAAATACCCACTCCATTTCTTGTTTTACTCTTTCCTGTATACCATAACTTAAAACCCGAGTTCTCTATCATTTTTGCCTTCTCACCTACCCATTTTGTCTCTTGCACACACAAAATGCTAATTTTTCTCCTAATCATTGTATCTACTACCTCCATTGTTTTACCAGTGAGAGTTCCTATATTCCATGTTCCAAATCTGAGACTATTACTTTTCTTATAATGTTTATTCTTAGTCCACCTATGGTGTGAGAACTCTTGCCTATTTAACACTACACCCAAGTTCTCATGGAGATGTAGCGGTCCTTGCCGAGACGTTACAGTCGGACCCTGCAACGCGAACCCTTGCATATTTAGCACTACACCCGGGTTCTGGAGATGTAGCGGTCCTTGCCGAGACGTTACAGTCGGACCCTGCAACGCGTTCCTTCCGGGGAACATCCTAGCATTAGCATAATACTTTAATGGATCCATTCATTGAGTATTTGCCATAGTTTTTTACGCTGGCTGGCAACCTAACGCAACCCTCCTCCTTTATCCGGGCTTGGGACCGGCCATGACTAGGTCGTCACAGGCGGAGTTCATATAGATGCATGCATTTGTTAAATTAACCATTAAAATTCAATCTGCAATTTTGTATTTGGGATTAAATATTTCCCAAATACGTCTTGTGTTTTGCAATCCTCTTCAATCCATATTAACTGCCATTTTCTTTTTATTTTTGTTATGATTATATGCTGGGGGCTTCCATTTTTTACTTAGAAGTGTCATTTGGTCTAGTGCTGTGGATCTGCCTGCTATTTAGTTTTCAATCTATGAAACAGAGGTTGTATGTCATATCCATAGAATTTTTTATATACACATGACAACAATGAATAGTAAGGTATTTACATCATGCTTTTCTACCTTTTTTTCATGACTGCTGGAGGCAATACTACCATCTTTATGTTGTATCTTTGAAATCTTACCCATTAAACTGACTTTCCTCATTCTTAGTTGCTTGTACCCAATGTGTTAATTTTGATCTAACCGAAGTGTTTTAAACTTCACAAATTTTATCATGACTATAACTTGCGTTTAATTTTTCTTTGAAATAGGTTCGTGTATTCAGTCCAGCACCAGCAAATTGTAGACGATTTATTGTTTCAACAAATATAGCTGAAACTTCCCTCACTGTTGATGGTGTTGTGTAAGGATGATGTATTTCATTTCTTTTGTGGTTGGCACATTTGATATTTCTTTGCTTTTGTTATTATTTCTTATGTATTGTAGCAAAGGTTGAGTATGTGCCTAACACTGACAATTATACTTATTGGAGAACAGACACTGCAGGTAGAGATATTAATGTAGTTCCAGAAAATAACTTCTTTTCCACAAAATGTTACTATTTTAGAACTTGCTTGCTTGATGACCTAACAAGTAATCGGAGATTTTTTTTTATTTGCTTTTTCTCAACCTAGTGGGATAAAGCTTGGTTGTTGTTGTTTTCCCGACCTTGTCATTCTGGATTTGCATATTTGTACTCTCAAAAAGTGAATAGCGCTGTAGATCCCCTAATTACATTAATGCCTCTTCAAAACTTTCTTCTGGTCAGCTAGAGGCTGCAGTGATTAACAATTCTAGTATCAATGTTATAGATTTAGTCACATAGTGACAAGAGGTATATTTTTAGGTATAATCTCGGTTTGCAATGTTTATTCTATTACAGATTTAGAGGTTGACAACTTTTACCGAAATAAAACATCTATGTTTGTCGGCAGTTTTAGTCTTCTCGTATTTTCTTCCAAAAACTTGTTGGGAAATGGTTTTTAACCAAGGGTTTTAGCTACACATTGAAGTTAACTTAAGATGGATCCTAGTAGCAAAATCTTGATGGTCTCAAGTTTTGTTTGCATACGGGAAACCCCATTGAAGTCGCTTATGCATTCATTTAAAATCATATAATGACTATATTGTATTAATTAGTAAACAGGTGAAACATATATTGTTTCTGAACTTAAAGTTTGTGTAAATTTGTGTAGCTATCTGGTTATTTCACAACAGCTTGTTGAGCTGGAAAATATAGTTAGTACAATTAATCTTGAATTGTTTTGGTGAAGTATCTTGTGTTTCTCCATCTTCGTGGGTGTAGTTACTAATTCAACTTTATCTCTGAATAGAACTAAATTGCTTAGTTCATCTACCCTTCACTTTTGTAACTTTGAGACATTGAGAGAAATTGGTAAATAGGAAACAACATGCTTGTCACTTATATCTGTCATTTTCAATTGGGGTTTTAGCTGTAGAAAAGTATGTTTTAGTCACTCTCAACTATCAAGCAACTAATGGTCATAAAAATATAAAGTATAGTTATGGTACCAAGATTAGTTAGCATTGGAACTCTACAACTCTATTTATCACACTTTCAAAGTGTAATTCCACTTACCAGGAGATACCACACTTGATGAGAGTGTAATAATAGGTAACCAAAGATCATACTAGCAATCAATAACTCAAGATAGCAAGAGGTGTTCAACAAGATATAAATTTTTATTTTTATTTTCTACAGAACATAGAGTGAAACTGTATAACATCAAAAGATCAGATGAACTGAACAAAAAGTACAACAAATAAAGCTAAATATGGTAACAGCACATCGAGGATCTTCGAATAACTTTAAATACTAGCCAAAACCAACTATAACTTCAAGGTCAACCTTTGCATACAACATTGGGATAAGGAAAGTAGAAAGTGAGCACAAATTGCCAAGTGAATAAACAAAAAAATGTGTATGAATTTAATTTTAATTGCCACATCAAGAAGATCAGTTGTGAATTTCATTACATCTTTAAAGTTTCATTTGAGGACTTTAGTTTTAATATATATAAACTCTTATTTTCATGTCACTTATCACTAAATAAACCCGCCATTCTTTCTTTTTTATTTATCATCACCTTTTACCACAATTTAATAAACTCTTAATATGATCTTTTAATCATCTCCAATGAATTTATCACTAATCAATTCAGTCAAATTCTTTGAGCGTAAATAACATCATTTGACACATATATTAAAGCCCTTATCAGTAATATACAACGATATAGACCCATTGTACAAATAAATAATAATTGCAGATAGACATCATGCTACCATAATATCATGACCATAATATCATGTGGGCAGTTAGGTAAAAGACTAGGCTTCATTTTCTCTATTTATATTTATTGTTGTTTCACTTTAAATATTGTTACACAGTAGTTATTTCACCTTAGATTCTCATTGTTTGTTTAGTTTAAGACACTAACCTATGCCATCACTTAATAAATGTTGCGCTATTTGAATAGATTAATAGGTTGTCTCCAAACACAAGATTATAATATGAGAAAAGCTATAATTATCAGTGTAATTTGATAATTGTTATATGATTTAAGAGATACAAAGATTAGCCCTATTTATATACATAAACTAGGACCTTTTCAAAAGGAATAAATCAAATCCTATCAATACTTATCCCTAATATTTAGGATATTCTAACATCCCTAATATTTAGGATATTCTAACATCCCTAATATTTAGGATATTCTAACATCCCTAATATTTAGGATATTCTAACACTCCCCCTCAAGCTAGTGCATATAAATTATATGCACCCAGCTTGTTACATATGTAGTCAATTCGAGGACCTCTCAGTGACTTAGTAAATATATCTGCTAGCTGATCATGTGAGTTAACAAAACTAGTAGATATTTATCCAGATATGACTTTCTCTCTGACGAAGTGACAGTCGACTTCAATATGCTTTGTCCTCTCATGAAAAACTGGATTTGAAGCGATATGCATGACGGCCTAGTTATCACATATAAGTGACATTTGTGTGACATCTCCAAACTTTAACTCCAGGAGCAACTGTTTAAGCCATATAAGCTCTTGACTGGCTATAGCCATAGCTCGATATTCTGCCTCTGCACTGGATCTTGCCACAACATTCTGCTTTTTGCTTTTCCAAGAAATAAGATTACCTCCGATAAATATACAAAAACCAGAAGTAGATCTCCTATCACTGGGAGATCCTGCCCAATCTGCATCAGAATATCCTATGATTCGAGTATGTCCTTTGTCTTCGTACAAAAGACCCTTTCCTGGAGCGCCTCTGATATATCGAACAATGCGAATTACAGCATCCCAATGTTCTTTACATGGAGAGTTGAGAAACTGACTTACTACACTTACTGCGAATGAGATATCTGGACGAGTAACAGTAAGATAACTTAGTCTCCCTACTAATCGCCTGTATCGTTCAGGATCTGGTAGAGGCTCCCCCTGATTTGGCAAGAGCTTGATATTAGGATCCATAGGGTTGTCAACTGTCTTTGAGTTTAACATTTTTGTTTCTTCTAGAATATCCATTGCATACTTTTTTTGGGATATAATGATCCCATTTCTGGACTGTGCTACCTCTATCCCCAAGAAATATTTGAGTCTGCCGAGATCCTTTGTCTGAAAATGTTTAAAAAGATGTTTCACCTGTGAGATCCCAAGATGATCACTACCTGTGATGACAATATCATCAACATAAACCACTAGGTAGATGCAACCAGTAGATGAGTGACGATAAAAGACAGAATAGTCAGCATTGCTTCGAGTCATGCCAAACTGTTGAATTACAATACTGAATCTACCAAACCATGCTCTGGGTGACTGTTTGAGACCATATAAAGATTTTCGCAAGCGGCACACAAGACCAGAAGACTCCCCCTGAGCAACAAAACACGGAGGTTGCTCCATGTAGACTTCTTCGAGCAGGTCACCATGTAAGAATGCATTCTTGATGTCCAACTGATATAGAGGCCAGTGTTGAATCGCAGCAATGGACATGAGTAAGCGTATAGAAGACATCTTGGCAACAGGAGAAAACGTGTCCTCATAATCCAATCCAAAGACCTGAGTATAGCATTTAGCAACGAGACGAGCTTTAAGTCGATCAACCGTTCCGTCTGGACCAATCTTCACCGTATATATCCATCGACAACCAACAACTGACTTTCCTGGTGGTAGAGGAACGAGGTCCCAAGTCCCACAGCTTCGTAAAGCACTCATTTCGTCCAGCATAGCCTGTTTCCATCCCGGGTGGGCAAATGCATCTCCTGCATTCTTCGGAACAGAAACAGACGACAAAGAGGAAAGACAAGAATAATAGGAAGGAGAAAGACGATGGTAACTCATAGATACATAATGTGGAGAAGGATTACGAGTGGAACGTATACCTTTCCGAAGTGTAATGGGAATATCAGATTCAGACGACTCGACCGGAGGAAGGGGTGTAGGATCTGGCTCCAGAGATGATCCCATGGCTAGCGGCAAAGTTGGCTTAGGACGGCGCTGATAAACCTGCAACGGAGGAGAAATTGGAGCTGGAGGTGATAGAGAGTCCTCCGGAGGATAAAAGACTGATACAGGCACAGAAGAAGGAAACTCGGAAGACGATTCTGAAGGCCCAAAGAAAGGAACCGAATCAAAGAATGTGACATCAGCAGAGATGAAATACCGACGGAGAGTAGGGGAATAACACTTGTACCCTTTCTGAGACCGTGGGTACCTAAGGAAAACACATTTATGCGACCGAGGAGAGAGTTTATCAATTCCAGGATCAAGAGCATGAGCAAAACATGTAGAACCAAAGACCCTAGGTGGTAAAGGATGAAGGGACTGATTTGGATACAGTATATGATAAGGTATTTGCCCCTGTAAAGTAGAGGAAGGCATGCGATTGATAAGATAACATGCAGTAAGTACGACTTCTCCCCAAAACCGTAAAGGAACATGAGAGTGATGGAGAAGAGCCCGGGTGGTCTCTAGAAGATGACGATTTTTGCATTCTGCAACTCCATTCTGTTGAGGAGTATGAGGACAAGACTTTCGATGTAATATGCCGTGAGTTGCCAAGAAGGTCTGAAACGGAGTAGATAGATACTCACGTGCATTATCACTCTGTAAGGATCGGAGAGGGATGCCAAATTGTGTTTTTATTTCATTAAAAAAAGATTGGAAAATAGAAAATAGTTCGGATCGATCCTTCATCAGATATAACCAAGTACAACGGGAGAAATCGTCTATAAAAGTAACAAAATATCGTGACCCTAATATAGAGGTAACACGACTTGGACCCCAAATATCGGAATGAACTAAAGCAAAGGGAGACGTAGCTCGATTTATAATGCGAGGAGAAAACGAACTACGTACATGCTTACCTAACTGACATGACTCACAAGATAAAGACTTTAAGTGAGATAGACTAGGATGTAATTGTTTTAACTTATCGAGACCAGGATGTCCTAACTGAGCATGAATCACAAGTGGAGATGCCTCCGTTGTACCAATGAAAGAGTTTTGGTGAAGTCGATATAGACCATGAGCCTCACATCCGAAGCCAATCATCCTCCCCGTATTCCGGTCCTGCAATGAAACAGAGGATTTAGTAAACGAGATGACACAATCAAGAGACCGAGTAAGCTGACTTATTGATAATAAATTAAAGGGAGCTCCGGGGACATAAAGAACATTCTGAATGGGAAGAGATGGAGAAGAATGAATACTACCAACACCTTGGGACTGAGTTTGAGAACCATTTGCCATGGTAACAAAGGGTAAATAACCGGAAGTAGATAACGAGGAAAAAAGAGATCTATTACCGGTGATATGATCGGTGGCCCCAGAGTCAAGTACCCAAGGACTCGAAGAGCGAGATATGCCAGAAAAGGAATTACCAGCTTGTGTAACGACAGCAAGGGAATTGGAATCCCGTCGATCCTTATACCATTTCAGAAAGTCATCATAGGAAGGCTGTGGAGTCGGAGCCGGAGTTAACTGTGAAGTGGATGCTGAAGAAGTGACAGGACATTGGGTGATCTGAGCAGCACGCGGAGGTCGACCATGGAGACTCCAACATTTATCAATTGTATGTCCTGGTCGGTGACAATGATCACACTAAGGACGTCCTTTGTCACCCTTACGAGGTGGAGGTTTGTTATTGTTCCGAGAAACCAAAGCCGAAAAGTCAACAGGAACAGAAGATGGAGTTGCCGAGATTTTGGCTGGGACACGGAGGAGAGTCGCCCAGGTAGAGTCCATGGTGGCCTCTATGGGGCTGCATAGGATTTGATCACGAATATGAGAGTAATCTGTGGGCAGACCATATAAGGCCAGAGACATAAAAAATTTCTTCCGATTTTCAAGCTCTGCAACGGGAGTGGCCGCAGGAGGGAGCAGGTCATTGAACTCGCATAGAAGGCTAGAGACTGATCCCAGATAAGTTGACATAGAATCTTCAATCTGACAGGTACTAAGGATATTCATGAGGTCTTCACAAACTTGATAAAGTCGCCGAGAAGTATTTGTAAACAGTTGTTGAGCCTGTATCCAAACATCCTTGCAGGTGATATGAGTGTGGAAGACATCCCTAAGAGATGGATGAATAGTAGCCCGGATAATACAACACAACTGAGCATCAATTTTTTTCCATAAAGGACGATCTGTGACTTGAATATCCTCCTCGGTTTGGGTGAGATGTGTCTCATAACCCTGTCCGACAAGCCAGAGTTTAATGTGAGAGGACCAAGAGGAATAATTCTTACCATCCAACAACTCCGACGATAGCGGTGCCGTGACGTGGTTGGTAAAAATTGAAAGATCCGGTTTCGTAGTGCCGGAGTTAGCCACGGCAAATTAAATCGGTGTTGATCCAATGAATATAAGGATCGTTCAAGGGAAGAGATTCAGCGATAGGCGAGGGCAGCGGCGTGCGCGAGTAGCCAAGAGGCGCAGATGTGCATGAACGACAGTTGAGGGCGGCGACGTGCGCGAGCGGCAGGAGATCCGGCTCGCTGATGTTGTGCGCGGGGCAGCCGAGCGAGGAAGACGCTCGGGGAGGAAGACCGCGCGTAAAGGGGCCACCAAGGGGGAGAGACGCGTTCGGGAGAAGAACGTGCGTCGAGAGAAGCCGCGCCGTGAGAAGGAATCACGAATACGAAACCCTAACGCTCTGATACCATGTAATTTGATAATTGTTATATGATTTAAGAGATACAAAGATTAGCCCTATTTATATACATAAACTAGGACTTTTTCAAAAGGAATAAATCAAATCCTATCAGTACTTATCCCTAATATTTAGGATATTCTAACATCCCTAATATTTAGGATATTCTAACATCCCTAATATTTAGGATATTCTAACAATCAGCATATGAATCAACATATATCATGGAAGGGAAAATTCACAATCTAAAGATAGGTATCAATTGGTCAACTATTGACTAATCAGAGTTTCAATTTTTAACATTTGAAAAGAAACCATTCCTATGCTAATCCCATATGATCACCCAAATATGTGTAACATGAATGAATATTAATTGTTTAAACCCAAATAGGTTAGTTTTTTTTAAAAAATATATTTCACTATTTTAAATGATGTTTTGATCCCTTTTTCAATGCACAAAGAAAATAAAAATGAGTTGAAGGATAGATTTACCACTTCAAATATACAAGAAGTAGAGATTTAAGGATCTAAAGGAATTTGCCCTCCCATTTAATGAGTATCTACAATATAAATATAGAAACACCTTAGAAAAACTTATGATAAATAATACAAAATCTAGAAATTAACTATAATTCATGGTTGATGAATCCAATCTTGATCCAACTAACTCGATACAACCCAAGTTACAAAATTCAACTCTCACTACTAATATCCAACCATTATTTTTTCCATCCTAAACAAATAGCTTAACTTATAACAGCAATATAATAATAAAAAATGGTTACCAAGCAATGAGAGGGGTGGAGGAGGATGAATAAGAAGAAGATGATGATTATGATGATGAAGAAGAAGAGGAAGGAGTGGGGTGGGTGGGTGGAGAGAAAGAATATAAGAAGTTCCAATTAAAGAACTTGTAACAATGCTATGTCTCGTAAGTCTTGGGAGGTAGATGACCAGAAACCACCCTTGCTGCCATTTCAATGCCTACCCCATGTTTCCCTTCATTATTGTAACATCTCTGTGTCTCAATGAGGAATTCACTGAAGAGGAATGGGGCTGTGAGGAAATCGATCACCCCACATCTTTGTCATTACCCCATATCTTCCTTTTGTGAGAGATGAGAGAATCTCATTGTTGTGAATGGTATTCTGAAACCTGACACACAAGTTATTACCCATCTTTATCCATTTCGTACTTCAGTTAGCTGGTTAAAATGAGATGTTTTATTCATGCTGAACGACGCAGAATAGTTTTTTAAATTGTAGTTTGCTCTGCTTGTAGTAGAGGAGAAGAGGTTATTATGCGGGGTTGGAGATGCATCTTGCTTGATGAAGACCTATCATACTAGAGTTACCAGTTGTGAAGAAGTGAGAAAGGCTGAAGGCTTGATGGCAGTTTGTGACAATGATGAATTACCTCTCACTAGTTCTTTTATTCTCCTCCACTAACCCCTCTCTTTCTCTTGTAGCCTCTTCATTGTCACTTATCCTTCATAAGTTTATGTAAAATACCATGTGTAGCAAGCATCAGAATGTAGGTACTTCTGGCCATCCTCGATTTTTTTTGAAGTGAACAAATTCTTCTGGCAACCACATCTGTAGACAGCTGAGCATAGTGGTATTGTTTTCCCCTGTGAAAGCTACAGTGCAAATCCATGATGCATGTCAATAGAAAACTAGACATGTTTAACAGTTGTTGAGGCTTGCTAATAAATGTCCTATATATTTCTTTGTTGCTGATATTTTGTGTATCTGTTCCTAAGTGATGAATAACTAACTTGAGAGATTACATGTCTATTTTCTCCTGCTAGGTATGTCATTGATTCTGGATTTGTGAAGCAGCGGCAGTACAACCCATCAACTGGAATGTATTCTCTTGATATCGTTCAGATAAGTAGGTTGGTCATACCAAATATGCATAACTACCTATATTGTATTCTGCACTAGTTAAACCTACACAACTCTTTGTGTAGTCACGTTATGTTTCAGTTGTCTTTTTTGTCATGCTCCTGTGTTGCAATTAAGGAGAACCAAATGCCAGATAGTGTTGGTTTAGTGATGGACTGCAAGGATCAGAAGGATAGAACAATACAAAAGGGATATGATTCTTTGAATTAAACAATATAGAATTTCATAATAGATGTCAATTAAAGAAAATTAACATTTTAAAGGTTTCTGAGATAGCTGATGCCTCAGCTCCAATTGTTATGTTAAACGTGTGACTTACATGTAGCATAAACAGTTCAGAGTCTACCACTAGTCTGCCACACTGGGGAAAGGTATATCATAGCTACAGGAAATGACCTGTTATAACTCGAAGGCAAGGGTTTGTATGCTTTTCTAGTTTCTACTACCTTGAGAAATCTATCAGTTGTTGGCACCACAAGGGATGAAATTGCTTGGTTATTCATTTTGCAATCAAGTTCTAATTAGATAAACAAAGCATATGACTGACTATGGGCTGAGGCTAATTGTGTCTTTGCTTGATTGAATCCCACTTGTCAATCTTTCTTGAGTGGCAGATGACTTGAGAAGAATTCATATCACTAACTTTATTGGGATCTTGAGGAGTGCTAGATTTGTAGATCATGCCTGGCAGATGAAGTATGATACAATGATTGGCAAGAGAAAGGGAACCTGAATGGAGTTGGATTTTCAATGTTTCTCATAGATGGAAGAGTGAATTGCAGCTTTTGCAAGCAGAGGCGTGGGTTGGTGGACTTGTGGGATGTGGGAAGTTGGGTTCTAAATAATAGCATGAGGAGAGGATGCACATGGGTTGGGTGGGAGATACTAAGAAGTAGATGAGGGAGGGGAATTTTCATTGCTTGAGAAAGAAGGGGTTGTATTTTGAGGAGTACTATTCCTTTTGGTGCATTGGAGCAACACCAAGAAGAGGGTTGACCTTGGCACATTGTTATAAAGGAGGGGTGTTTTGTCTTAAGAATTCCTAACAAAGAAGATATGAGTTATTTTAGGTGAAAGCAACAACAACCCCACAAAGGAAAGAAACATTGGGGAAGAAGGTTGGATATTCGAAGAACTTGATAGGGAGTGGTGCGAAAACCACCACTATAGGGAAATCACCAATTGTATATCTCCTATTGGTGAACGGGAATATAGAAGGGGTTGAGTTGATGACATTGAGAACCACAAACATGTAGTGTGGAGAGGGGTGGAGGTGAAGGAAAATATTTTACGATGATGGAGAAAATTAAAGTTTTACTTGGTTGACGTAGGAGAACCGCTATATCTTATCAAACTTGGTCTTGTCGTATCTTTATGGGGATTGAAGATGAACATCCTAATCATTGAGCTTCCATGTTTGGTTTGTGAGAATATTTTATGATGATGGGGAAAATTAAAGTTTTACTTGATTGATGTAGGAGAACCATAGCATCTTATCAAACTTGTTCGTATCTTGAAGATGAAAATCCTAATCATTGAGCTTCCTTGTTTGGTTTGTGAAAATTTTTTATTTTCAGATTTTAATTTTATTAAATAAAGTCATTGAAAATTGAAAAGAAAATGTACATCACATCACACTATTATGTCTAATAAAGAAAAAATTGTTATATATATATATATATATATATATATCAAGCTCTATTTTTTATGAAATTCATCTATGAAAATGGAAAATTTTATTTACCAATATATAGGACTCATGGACTAAATCCACGACACATACATGTGGTAATTTCAAAAACTCTAACTCTAGTAGAGACAATGCTTTTGTAATCATTTGGAGAGAGATCTAGAATCAATCACACACGTATCAGATTCATTTGACTATCAATTCACATATCATATTATCATTGTTTTCCTATCTCTCCAGGATATGCACTTACAAAGGTGGGACATTAGGAATATGTTTAATCTCGTTTGGTAATATATATTCATTCCTGACTTCTGTATTTTGAACATTTAGTAAAAAATGCATGGTTTAAGGTTTCGTTTCGTGCCGGACGGCACGGGGCGATTCTTACCGTTCCGCTGGAGATCCGAAACCGGCACGGGCGTTTCGTGCATGCGTCACGCGACGATGGGCGGAGGCGGGGGAATCGTCCAGTGCCGGAGGAAAAAACGCCAACGCCGGCCGTCGTCGAGTCACATGTGCCGCCGGGGGCATCGCGAGACTCCTCCGGCGCTGCCGGAAGAGTCGCCGGACTCCTCCAGCGAACGACGCTGAGTTGATGGCCGCACGACGCAACCTCCGCCTCCGCCTGCAACTTCGCCCGCGCTCGCCCGCGCTTCGTCCGCTAGGGTTCGCCCGATTAATGTGAGGAAATGTTTATAAAACATTTCCTCACATAAATATTTATCTCAATAAAATATTTAAAAATATATTTAAAATTAAATAAATTTTATTAATTAATTTTTTGATTTTTTTATTTTCCAAATATTATTTAAAAATTCTAAAAAAAATTAAAAATCTAAAAAAATTTCTAAAAAATCATATATATATTTTGATATATATTTTTTTATTATTTTATATATTTACTGTTTTTTATTTAATTAATATTCTGATATTTTTATCATTTTAAATATATATTATTTAAATTAATAATTAATTAAATGAATAAATAAATAATTTATATAATTATTATATGTAAAGTAGCATTTTATGTTAATTTATATATTTATTATAGATAATATTTTTTATCTTAGAATAAATTTGAAATTTGGATTCATAAATATTACAATATTAAACTTTTTACTTTTAGCAGTTTTGCTCCAGAACATATAAAGTTTTGGTATTAGTAACTTAGTAAGGTTTAATTCGAGTTATTGATAGATTAATTTTCTTTAAAGAAAATTATATTTAATTTTTATAATGATATTAAGTTATTCAATAATTGAGAACTTATATAAAATTAATATATGATTTATTTTTAAATTATACATAATAAACATATTTATCTCATAATTATTATATATAAATAAAAAATTACCGAAACCGTACCGGCACGACACGATACAATACCGAAACTGTATCGTTCCGGTATGAGACCGAAACCTCGGCACGGATCGAAATTTTAAACCTTGAAAAAATGTGTACTTGTGTTGCACAGTGTTCTAAAAATCGACCTAGGCAACCTCCTAGGCCCCGCCTAGGTGCTAGGCGCCACCCAGCCGCACAGAAAACATCCTAGTCGGCCAGTGCCTAGGCAGGATTAGGCAGCCTTGGCGTCGACTAATCGGTCGAATCGTCTAGGCGTTGCGGAAATAGTGTAGAATTTCATGATTTTTGTTAGTTTGAGCTTTTAAATTTAAAGCCCAATTAAAAAAAAACTGGAATGTAACCTCTTTTTTTTGTTGTTGGGCTTAAGTTTTATGAGTCCTAAATTTGGATCCAACAAGAAAACCGATTTGTTGGCTTGCCCTAGCGGCTAGCACCAAATTTCATGTTCACGTACTGAGAGCGGGAGAAATTAGAGCGACTAAAGATGCCCACATTTTGGAGAGTTAAAATATAGAATAAATTTGTAATATTTTATTAGTTGTGTAATTTTGAACTCATTTTAAATTTGATATTATTGTGTTTTATAGAATATGATTTATTATGTAGTTTATGTTGATACCGTGGAATCCGCCTAGTGGCGCCTAATCCCCGCCTAGGCTGCCTAGGCACTAGCCGCTAGCCTAGTGCTCGACTAGCGCCTAGCAAATTTTAGAACTTTGGTTGCACAATTAATATTTAGATAGTTTATTAAAATTAATTAATAGAGACAATGCTTTTTTAATTGTTTGGGGAGTAATCTTGAATCATCACCCAAGTATCAGGTTCATTTAACTGTCAATTCCCATATCATATTATCATCGTTTCAATAAGGATGGTTGTTATAATACGTTTGATATAACAGAAATTGCTAGTTTTCCTGTGCTCTCCAGGATATGCACTTACAAAGATGGATCATTAGAAATATGTTTAATCTCTTTGCAATATTTTCTCATTCCCGACTTCTGTACTTTGAACTAATTAGTAAAAGATTTCTACTTGTGTTGCACAATTAATATTTATATAATTTATTAAAATTAATTTATATATATTTTTTAAAAAAGTTAAATAGAAACAGTAAATGTGAATCTGAATTAAATAGTTTTCTATTCCGTATATAAAGCTTTGATTTACACAAGCATGCTTTCCTTTCAATGCACAATTCATTTTTTTCACCCCTAGTAAATTTGTTAACGGATATTAAACTTTTTTTGGTCTTCGTTGGTTGTCCTCATGCATTCATGAAAGCTTTCAAAAAATATTAATCAATCATACATAATATCATGTGTGAAAATATCTGTAATTATTTTTTAATGTTTCTTATATATTAAAAATAATTTCATAGTCAAATATATTTTTAGTTTTAAAAATTTAACTGCACTCCATTTAATTTATTTCTAAATCAGTATTAGTCATAAATCATAATCATTTATTTTTCGAATTCACACATGTTGAGGATTTAGCAAACAATGAAACATTAAAATAGAGACAAATTTAACATTTTATATAAATTAATAATGATAAATAAAATATTCTAAGGTATGAATAAAGAAAATAGTAGTACTTATGTATGATTTATCCATGTTACTGGTGGCAACCATGTGTGTTTCTGCTCCAAAAGAAAATAGTAGTATTTATTCTCGTCCCTTCCCCTTCTCCCCTTCATAATGTACCTATTAAAGGGTTTGATTTGCCAACATGCAACATCTACTTTCAAATTTTTTTTGTAGAAATGACATAAAAGGAGAAGCTTGTTACAGGGGGCTTTGCTTTACACACAAACACACAGACATGCACGGACATATTATACTAGAATTGCTTAGATATGCGTCAGAAGGGATGTTTCTGATTTTCATATTCATGTTTGGAAATAATATTTTTACATAACGCTTAGATTTGAGCATTCTGGATTAAATTAATATATATTGTTTGAAATTGTTGGCATAAACTTTTGTAGGGTTCAGGCTGATCAGCGAGCTGGCCGAGCTGGAAGAACTCGTCCTGGCAAATGTTACAGATTATACCCTAGAACTGTTTACAATGAAGAATTTCTTGATGCAACAGTACCAGAAATTCAACGATCATCTCTTGCTGGAACTGTTCTGTACCTGAAGTCATTAAGCCTTCCTGACATTGACATATTGAAGTTTGATTTTCTTGATCCTCCATCGCGTAAGAGAAACTTCACCATATGTTATTCTGCTCCAATGGATTTGTTTGTCCATTTCAGTCCTTATAGCTTAAAACATACATAAAACACACGTGTTTGCCACCATAACATGGATAATATTCCATTCCTAATGGAAATATATTTGTGAAATTATGTCTCACTATGTTTCTACAGGTGAATCATTAGAAGATGCTTTAAGGCAGTTATACCTGATTGACGCAATCGATGAAAATGGACAAATAACTGATATTGGAAAATCTATGGCTGGTAAGAGTTCCATGTTTAATTTGATGCTTGAGGGCTAATTTAATCTATGTTGTCAGCCTTCATTTGTGCATGCAATAGAATTTGATTTACCATTTTGTCCTTGTTTCAAATAAAATAAGGGAGAGGTTGGTAATTTTTGTTAACAGGCGAGGAATGCCTGTGATATTTTTATTTTTGTTGTTATATGCCCTTCAACCTCAATGAAATTATTACAAGGCAGTTAGTAAGCCTTCTTTCTTCATGGAGCACTGTATATAAATGTTTTGCAAATAACATGTATAAAAAGTGAGTACTTAGATGCATGTCTTGTAATGGTTGTGTGTCAATAAAGACATGATACTAGGATAGATCTTAATGTTGAACAGTGCGGTGCAGACTGAGCAGTGGTTGTAGTGAAGAGCAATGTTTAAACTATTATTTCTTGTTAGAGTTTAGGTCGTTGGCTTGAATGATACGGTTTAGTATGTACTATGTTGACACTTGGCTCGCTTCATCAAACCTTGAAGCTTGTCAAGATGTATTCAAATGAGTTTATTCTATAATTCTCTTCCTCATATCAATCAGAAAGTTAGTTATAAAGAAATAAGTTACAAAAATAAAATATGATCATCCCTTATTAATACTAAAATGAGTGTCATGCATTAATGCAAGCTTTCATTCTCTTAGCATCTGAGTGAGAGCATCCTCATGGTTTAGAGTTTAAATTAAATCCCTTGTGTGATGCAGAGCTGAATTTTCCCTCGTGATATAATGCCATCCTTCCCGCTTTTAATGATTTCTCCCACTCTGACTGCTCTTTTATTCCATATCTATGTTATCCTCTTTGATTCACGTACGTTTTTCCTTTTTAGCCGCCAAAGTTTTTTGTATCTTGCTTATATAGATTGCCAAATTTTCATTCAGCTATGTGACTCAAACACAACATCCTGGCACAACTGAAATTGCCTATGCAGATAAAGGGGAGGGGTAGAGGAGGAAGAAGATACATAAATAGACTTGAAATTTATAGGAGAATGTCTACCAAACATCAATTGATGAAAAATATACAGAGGTGGAGGTGACCGCTGCAGAAGGAGGCCCTTGGTGCATCTATGTAGTAGTAGTTGAAGGTCATTGGTGGCAGAGGAGTGAGGTCACATTTCCGGAGGAAGTTTCTCTAGATTTTGGACCTCATTGAACCCACAATTAGATGATTGTAAGTCGTGGAGAAGTCTTTATTTTGTGCCCTTATCCTAAGGCCATCTTTTTAATTAATATACTACAATGAATTAATTGACGTAGACTATGTAGTATATATAATCGATGCATATATAATACATCATAAATTTAATTAATACAATTAATTGATAAATATATAATTAATTAGTATTAGTTTATTCTATATAACATTGATACATATGTAATGTGTATTTAGTAATGGGGCACGTACTCTTCAGGTCCTAAACTTGATATTAAATTGACGATTCTGATACCAAACTTTTGCAAAGACTTTTATAGTCCCAAAATTGGGCGTTTATCTTTTTTTTAGTTCCAAATTTTAAAAGTAACAATTTTAATACCATACAATGGGAGACGCTTCAAGTCCTTTTTTTTATAAAAATTTTGATTGAACACTATAACCCAATTGGGAAGGTGAACCCTAGGGGTTTTCAATTTTGGTTTTTTTTTTTTTTAACTTGAACACTATAACCCAATTGGGAAGGTGAACTCTAGGGGTTTTCGATTTTGGATTTTTTTTTTTAACTTGAACACTATAACTCAATTGGGAAGGTGAACCCTAGGGATTTTTGATTTTTAATTTTTTTTTTAGATTGAACACTATTATCCAATTGGGAAGGTGAACCCTAGGAGTTTTCGATTTTTAATTTTTTTAAACTTGAACACTATAACCCAATTGGGATTGGGAAGGTGAACCCTAGGGGTTTTTGATTTTTAATTTTTTTTAACTTGAACACTATAACCCAATTGGGATTGGGAAGGTGAACCCTAGGGGTTTTCGATTTTTAATTTTTTTTTTTAGCTTGAACACTATAACCCAATTGGGAAGGTGAACCCTGGACTAAAATAAAAATAAAGTGTTAAGTTTGGGACTAAAAAAGTCTTTTCAAAAGTTTGGTATCAAAATCACCCATTTAGTATTAAGTTGGGTACCCAAAATGTATTTTCCTCATTTAGTAATTTATATCATATTACTATATTTTTTTATAAAATAGTATTATTCATATTGTATTATTTACAATTTACTTCAAATAATATTATAATTAATTATGTTTAAATAATAATCTTAATTACAAGTACATAATTATCATAAAATGATTAATTAAAATCACAATAATTATAAGTAAATAACCAATTATAAAAATTAAGATAAATTACAAAATTTAACTTATTAATTTTTACAAAAGATGCTTGTAATAATTTGTAGGCTATTGCTCTTTAAGTGTAAATGCACAAAGTTTTTAATTGCTATCAATTTAATTGCCATCGATTTATGTGTAAAGGAAAGTAAGTCTCAAAGTCATACTGACAAGACAATACAACATGGCATCGAAACTGTATCATTCTAGATAATGACCAAAACTTTGACCCGGTTCAAGGTTTGAAACCTTGGATATAACCATGATAAAGCAAACACTATATTCAGTTATTTAGGATGGCTAGAAACCAGTATTCTTTTCATTCTTTTATTATGTTAAGCATTTCATGGTTGAGTTGTGGAGGTCTATTTTCTAGACCATGTAGTTGGCATTTCATGTTGTTTTAAAGGATTCACTTGTATTTTGAATTTCCTTTCAAACAAGCGTGTCTTCACTGTTATTTGGTGTTTCATCACTGTTTTTTTAGAGCTTCCATTGGAGCCCTCACTAGCAAGAACGTTGATTGAGGCAAATGAACTTGGATGTCTGTCTGAGGCTTTGACTGTCGCTGCTATGTTATCAGCAGAAGTTACAATTCATCCTACTCGAAGGTGATCCTTGTTGTTACTTATGCTTATCATCAGCTAATGTTGTCGGTCCCTTTCTTTCCTTATTCGCCTCATCAGAAATATAAACTCAAGATTCCATGCTAGCATTATCATCAGTAGATCTTCCATGATCAGGGATACTTGAAAGCTGCAAATGCAAATGCAAATGCATATACCATGCAAGTGTTGAAACAAAAACAAATTAAAATTCTTAGTGTTTTAATTCTCTATTCATCCAAGTATTCTAATAGTTAAGTTCATATTGACTATGCCATTCTTGGCGGTGGATTGTGGTTTTTCATTTCTGTAAGTAATATGCACTTATTTCCTACAACGGATAGAATGTATACATATTAACTTGATGATTTCACTTAAAGTTTCCAATTTGTTCACTTTCTGGAAATTCTGATGCCTAATTTTTTGTTGTGATACCTGTACGTGGAACTGAATAACATGTACTGAACAGTAAGAATAAAGAAAAAAAGAGAAAACAGCCATTTTCCAAACTACCTGATGGTTGTGGGTGGGGTGATCATATCCAACTGCTTCAAGTGTTTGAAAGTTGGGATCAAGCTTTCTATGATCCAAGTTGGTGCACAAACCATGAATTACAGGTACATTAACATTTACTTTTATGAAAAGGTTCCATGGTATTTTGTTGTTACTGGAGAGGCATTGTTGACATGTCTTTTTTACCTTCAGCATACTGGAGATGGAATCTTTATTCTTATCTTCAGTGGTTGTTTTTTTTTATTGCAGTGTTACAATCTAAAGGCATTTTGGTTATGTGATCACTAGTTTAGCTGTCCATTGAGTTAACCTACAATATCAGTTCATGGGTAAAAAAGAATTACAAATTGGGGTTTCATAGTACAAGATATTTTCCATATCTATTTTGTTTAACCTTCTTGGCATCACATTTTGATGTCGGCATCTTGCACAACCTAAATATCAAGTGCATATGTGATTATGATTCTGGATAAGGCAAGTGACAACAAAATCAATAACTTTTTCTTGTGGTGATTATATTTTCAGTTTTTTGTTCTAAGAGTTTTTTCTTAGTTTTGTTGAAGAACTATTATAAGTAGAAAGAATATGGTTGGTTCTCCATCACAGGATGACATGAATTAAAGGTTGCAAGACTGCTTCTCTCTCTAATTTTATTCCCTAACCCATAGTCAGGTTGGGACTAACCTTGTCATGTAAATACTTTTTGTTGGAAACTTATAAGTTAAGGTTATTGCTCTTGTGGTTGATGAAGTAGTTGAATTTGTGTCAGTTATTTCGAACTTTTGAAGTGGAAAGAGAAATGGGATAACTCAACTATAGTTGGGTTGGAAAATCGCCACGAGAGGAAACCAAGAAATGGAAGTACTGATAATTTTTTTTAAAAAAAAGGCAATGGACGTACTGATAATTGTGTCTGACATCGTCACATTTTGGCACTTACGTCAGGTCATCTAAAAAAAGTGTAGAGATGAGATAAAATACCTTTAACATAGAGTAAATAGATATCTATCATGTCAGGAATTTGACCTGAGTGGGCAATTGATTTAATCTCTCTACACTTGTTTGCTTGGGGTTGTTGGATTGACCGTTAACTTGACCATAGCATATTACAGATGTGGTTTGGTGATGCTGAGGTAGTCAGAATATCTTTAATGGTTCAGATTATAAATGTTAGTAAGTATGATATCCTGAGTCCAATGTTCTGGTGCTGACTTGTTTTCCCTTCAGAAATTTGAAGAAACTGAATATCAAGGAATAATACATCAATATCGATGCTCTCTATATTGTTTCTTGTTTGTTTATTCTTCATTATTCTTCTTTTTAAGTTGCATCTACTTTATTCTTTTTTATTGCCATGGTATAGTATGACATGGGTGATTCACTAGACAGGATTATTTGTTCCACCACTTGTTCCCTATGGCTTTTACATTCCTTTCACCTCATACGCAAATTAATTTTTCTGACCTGAACTAGGCTTAGTTTGTCTTTACGTTATTAATATCTGCCTCTCTGGAATTGTAATTTCATAACAGTTAAAATGTGAATATATTTTCTTCTATTGGAAACTTTTCTTTCTAAAAATATAACAAATTGCAGCCTTCAACAAAATCCTCTTATCTTGAAATCAGTATTTTTTTAGTTCATATGTGGTTTCAAGGTCAATTTAAAGGGAAGTTTTATAAAATAGTGGTTAAACTTGTTTTGTTATATGCTGCGGGATGTTGGGCTATGAATTGAGCACACGAGCAAACGATGAGAGTCAAAATATGAGGATCGATGGAGTAAGAAATGAGAACATTAGAGAGAAGTCGAGCTTGTGCCTACTAAGGGAAAAAGGACTCATTTAAGATGATACGATTATGCACAAAGACGATCAATAAATGCTCTTTTGTGAGACCATAACAAATACACTCATTAATCAAGGAAAAGGAAGATCAAAGAAGATTTAGTTAGCAACGATAAAATAAGATAAAGTTTATTTAAATATAGATGAGAATATTATAGGGGATAAAATCCAATGGCGTAGGAGGATTTATATAGCCGATCCTACTTAGTAGGATAAAACCTTGATTGTTGTTGCTATTGTTGTTTGATTTCAAGGTCAGCTTATTAATGCACTATTAGATAATACCTAATTGCTAGTTTAACTGTCAATGGTAGATACATATAGGCGAATTAATAGGGTTGCTAATTTCTGTTATTACAATCCTTTTGGTTCCTGGTTCCTACTTTATTATTCTCTTTTGCACAATAACTTTTTAAATTTGGCCATAATTGATAGCTATATAGAGTTTACTAATACTTCGGGAAACTTACAGGTTCGCAGTATGATGTTTAGCAAGGATGTGAGGAATCAACTATCTCAGATTGTGCATAAGATAGCAAAAGGTAAATTCATTATGTTATGTTTATTTGTTGTGTGACTGAAGTTATTATTCTGTGAACAATTGTCAACTTATCTCATTGATTACCATTATCTGCATATGTTTGTCCTGTTAGATTTTTTTAGCTATTGAATGCTACATATTGGCATCTCTTAACAAAGGTCAAGAGCTACCTTATTTGACCCTAATATGTGAGTGGTTGACATAGCAGAAATGGAATTAAACCTCAAACTGTTGGAAACTTTATTGAAGTAGCATGAACAAACCTTACACGCAGAGAAACTAAAGTGAAAAGCTTATTAAACAAAAGTTGATAATTACATTAGAGACTAGACACTTTGACAAACTCAATTTTATAAAAAAGTAGAATTAACTAGGGGTGGAAATAGGTCAAGCGGCCTGTCAGGGGCCTTACCTGTATTTAGCTTGGCTTGTTTAGAAATAGGATAATACTCAGGTCTGTTTCAAAGCCTATTTTTCTTATCAGGCCAGCCCAAGCTCAATATAAAGACTATCAAGCTTGATAAGCTGGTCTGAGCATGTTAAGATTAGATATATATGTATATATTTGTCGGTATAGCCTATTTTGAGGCATGTATGATGTAAGACCTGTTTTGATGCCTGTATGATGCAAGAAGACCTGATTACAAACAAAAGGCTAATTTTCGGCCTGTTTAATGCTTTGGTCTGTTAGCCTGTATAAAGTGTTCTAAATTACAGGCTTTATAAACAGGCCACAAGCCAGGCCAGGCTTAGGCCAAGAACAAAGTCTATAATAGGTCATAGGTCAGGCTCAGGCCATTTTGTTACTATATAGGCTTGGCCTGTTAAGGCAAAAGCTTGGTCTGGCCTGGCCTGTTTCCATCCCTCAACAAACTAGGAAATTCTATAATCACTATTAATTGACTGCCAAGTGAGAGATGAGTTATAAAATAGCACAACTAATTACCAAACAACTTGAAACAACTCAAAATTAAAGTTATTCCTAATTTGAATCACTCTCCCATTATTCCCTCCCACTCAAAAGAACTCAACTTTGTTAGTGAGGAGATTAAGATTTGCGGTGCCTCACATAGGTATGAAGTAGGGACTCCTCTATAGATGGATTGCCTCACATAGGTATGAAGTAGGGACCTCTATAGATGGATTGACCAAGTGTGGTCATTTCTTCAAGACTTATGGGGCAAGATGTCAATGTCCGGAAGCCTCTTCTGATGAACTATGCACCTTTGGGTGTTGCTGTGAGTAGCAAAAATTGGCTAAGTGCCCATAATATGCTTGCTTTAAGGAGTGATTTGTGTTGCGGATGAGAGTGCAAGAACTTGACCTTTTAGCAAATTATTGTATCAACAAGAAAGGAGAAATACCCAAACATGCCTCAGTAGGTATTAAGACTTATGGGGCAAGATGTCAATGTCCGGAAGTCTCTTCTGATGAACTATGCACCTTTGGCAAAAATTGGCTAAGTGCCCATAATATGCTTGCTTTAAGGAGTGATTTGTGTTGCGGATGAGAGTGCAAGAAGTTGACCTTTTAGCAAATTATTGTATCAACAAAGAAAAGAGAAATACCCGAACATGCCTCAGTAGGTATTAAGTCTTCAACACTGAAAATTGAACTAATATCTAAATTAGCGAGTGGGTTAAAAATATATGTATTAGAATTAAGTCCTCTCATAATTTTAAAAGGCCCATAAGAATGAATATGAACCTTTTTGAAGTAGTTTTTGGAAAATATTTTGGATGCAGATAAACACATCGTCCTCTACATTGAACTCCATAAATTTATAGTGTGTATCAGAGCAATTTCCTTATCACATTTATATGAACCTCTTGAATACACTCAATAAAACTCTTAGCTAATTTAGATGAATGAGAAGTTGTAGTTAAAAGAATTTGTTTAGCATGTTAACTAGCTTTTGACCTATACATTATTTTGAATGGACTTTGACCAATGGACCAATTTACAAATTTTTGTAGCAAATTTGACAAGTGACAGTGGAATCCCAAATACTCTGTTTTTTGCCCATTAGACACCTAAACAATTTTTCTAAACTAAGATTGATTGCCTTGACCTGACCAACAGTTTATGGATCTTAAAATTGTCTTACTTTAAGAGGTGCAAAGAGGGAAAAGAGCAGGGCACTGAATCACAGTAGAGTCATGAATGATTCTTTGAAGGGTTTGGCTAATATTGTTTTAGGTGATTGATAGGGAGAGCAAAACTTAGATCTTCTTAGAAGAGGATGAAGAAGATGCATTTAAGAGAAAAAAAAACTATTTTTGTTATTAAACTGTATATATACAGATGAGGCAGCAAAATATCTTTGGGCTTAGCTTAATGTATTTTTAATTGAAGTTTTATTAAAATGTTAAACTTTTATATTTGATTCTTAAAATATAATAATTGTCTGTCAAATTTTGTATCTGAATTAATATAAGAAATTAAGTTTTGATAATGTAAATTTTTACTATAAACATTATTATCTACAAAAATAAAATATTTGACTGAGCTAAGAGATATTTAGAATGATGCTGCTCATGGCAATTTTTTTTATTTTTTTTTGTATAAGATATGATAAAAGGGAAAAAAAATAGATTGAAGAAATTGGTCTTGTTATTTTGATTTGTCCTTTTAGTTTAATTTAGTATTAATCAAAATGAAATTTGATTAATAGAATCAGTGTAGTTAAAGAAAATCATTTTTAAAATATTTATTCAAAATATGATAAAAACAAGATTAAAGGCAAAGGGCAACCTGGTGCAAGAAGTTCCTGTCATACGGGGTCCCAGGGAAGGGTCAATTGTACGTAGCCTTACCCTACTTTGTAAGAGGCTGTTTCCAAGACTCGAACCCGTGACCTTTAATGTTTCACACATTTACAAGTCACGACTTCAGTGTCGGTGGCTACAAATCATTCGAAGTTTCAATTCTTTCTAGAGATTATTTGTGTGGCTGTTACTCTATTTTATGGCCATTGGCTTTGTTGAATGTAGGACCATTGGATGTAGAATCAGGTATAATACAAAACAAGAGTGATAAAAATTACAGAAAACTCAGGAGAGCTTTGTGCAAAGGCTATGGAAACCAGTTAGCTGAGCGGATGATTCATCACAATGGCTTTCATACTCTTGGTTACAGATCACAACTTGTGCAGGTAGCTATGACTTTAACTAAAGCAATCATTTAAATCCACTTAATCTACTGTTAATTCTTTGAATATACAGTACTTATATTTTTCTTTCTGGTAGTTGGCGATCAAATAAGATTTCGTTTGCATGATTTCAATAATCTATGTTTCAAAATTTTTGGACTTTCCTTTTCTAGCCTTTGCCAAATTGACTTGAAGATTCATAACTAGATATTTATCTAATTGCATTGAAGTCTAGTCATAACACAGTTGGAATTAGTTTATACACAGTTGAGCTTACCTAATTGAGCTGTATTCTTTCCATCTGAATTTTCCTTAGTTTTAAAGTTCTGGGGACATTCAAAATTCATCAGAAGTAACTAAAAGGTAAAAACTGGCATTTCATCAGTAACAGTTATTTAAGAAACTTTTACCCTGATATTTAGGGGAAAAAGTTACTTTCTAAATTTCAAGTATCAGATACAGTTATCTGTAGTTGTATTTAGATATTTATATTGACGTGTCCCCAATCCATTGTTGCATGACATAACAAAATTTCAATTAACAAGTCATATCAATCATAGTTTAGTTGAAAGTTTTTTTTTCATGAACAATTATTTCAACTAAGATTCAAAATCTGAGTCATACCAAAGTTTCAGTCTTTGATTGGAACGATACTATTTCTGTATCATGTTGATGTTTGGATACATGATGCCAGTAATGAATTGGAGTTGAGGAAGGAAGGAGATGAAGTATAGGAAGGAGACATTGTTTATGCCGAACATGATTTTAAATCTTGTACCAGGCTGGGCGAAATGATCGAAACATAACATTCCCATAAATTATCAAAATTCGATACCATTCTACATAGACAATGTTTCAATTCTTTGCTTCATCTCCTTCCTTCAACCTCTAATTTATCTCCAGCACCATGAATATCTTTCCGGTTAAAGATTGAAACTATGACATGACTCGAGATTTTGAAACTTCGTGTGGTATTGAGTTTTGGTGATTTACCATAATGATATATTTTAACCATTTCGTCTGGTGGTACAAGATTTCCAACCATGATTTGAACTGCAATTAACTTTCTTTTGGCCTCAGTAATGGTGCTAAATATATGAGTAAATGACATTGATATGGAAGTTAATATATAGGAAATTTAATGTTTATTTGTACAGCACAATGGAATTTTGTGCAAGAGGCATAGTTATTAAACTTGTATCAGACCAATCGCTCTGACTGGAAGACTCAAAGTCGTACCTCAATGAGTCATTTTTACATAATTAATGAAAAAAATAGATAAAGAGCTATGATAGGGAGAGTGAATGGAGAGTGAATGACGTGACACTTTACATGCACACGTCCGATTATTGCTTGGACACCATCGGCGGCCTTCGGCCGCCGCCCCGAATCAAACTATACCCTGGGGGGCACGGCGAACCCGTCGGAGATCGTTGCATGCAAAGTGTCACGTCATTCATTTCCATTTTCACTCTCCCTATCATTTTTCATAGATAAAATACTGGTGAGGCATCCTAGCTCAAGTCGTACTTTGTTGGATGGGTGTTCAATAACTATTACCTCTCGCCAACTGGGTTTTTGGTTCAATCAACTTCTGTTCACTTTTGTCCAGTTCAGCCTTTGCACCTTGTCTGAATTGAGATGTAGGAGCTCTTCATGTTCCACTATTACTTTGATCAACCTGACCAATTACCTCTCTCTCGAGTTGTTTTCCTTTGCCTACTTCCTCTTTTAAATTAAGGTCCTATCTTTGTCTCGATGACTTGTAGACTTCAATATTTATTGTGGATTAATTAAAACAAAAGTGGCATCTTGTCTACCCATTGGCCATGGTGTTCGCTCTGATGATCACAATTCACAACCCACCCTCACCAAATCCATGCCGGCACAAGATATTTGTACTGTTTCCATACTAAATCTGCCTGATTACCCAAGCCATTCTGTGGTTATAGTATGGGTTGCTGGGCATTCTTTTACTAGAAAGTTATCTTTGATGCACTATGCAATTATATGTCACAAGTTGCGGTCTCTCGGGCGTTTTCATTGTTCGGTCTTTATTTTAGTGGCAAAGTGACTCATCAAAGTTATGTTTGTTCCCAGGTTCATCCTTCCTCTGTTCTAGAAGCTGATGAAGATGGCCAACTGCCGGACTATGTCGTGTATCACGAACTCATTAGTACAAGTCGCCCATTTATGAGAAATGTTTGTGCTGTTGAAATCTCATGGGTCCAAACAATCTTGCGGAAACTAGAGAAGATGGACATTCACAAGTTGAGGTAATGCACTTACTGAAGTCCAAGAGTTTGCCATTCACTTCTTTGCTTTGTTTAAAATTTAGTCTGTCCGTCGATTGGGCAGTGGTGGTTCCGACACTTCAGAGAGCCTCGAGATCGCAAACGAAGGGAATTTAACATTGCCTGTGGAAACTGCCAATACCGACAGGAAATCTGAATCCGTAGATAGTAAAATTCAGGCGGCTCGGGAAAGATATCTTGCTAGAAAAGCGAAGAAGTAGAACAAATTTCAAGGAACCTATAACATATAATGCCCGCAGCAAATCTGATCCCATGGATAGTGAAATTCATTCTGCTTGTAAAAGATATAGATATCTTGTGTGTTTCCATTCATTGTTGTAATCTTTAAATCATGGATTTTGGAAAAACAACTAAAATAGAAACTGCTAGAACATTCAACCGTTTTATTGGTATAAACTGAATTTGTTTTTTTAGTTGTTGTACCTTGCATAGGTGCATGGTTCAACTTAGGTATGGTTTTCGAACTGCACCCTGAGCTTGATAAAGTCAGAAAAATATTCTCTAACTTACAAACTCTGTAAGTTGCCCAAAGATATTAATGCATGGTAAAATGGTTAGATGATTAATAAGAGGATAATTTAGCTGAATTAATATTTTCAAGATAGACTTTTAAATATTTATAAATTTATTTAGGGAAAAAACTTCACCTAGTGATCCCACGTGTTGTAAAGGTAATGTCGGTGGGCGTCGCCGAATTAATTGGTTGCCTAGGCGATTAGGCGTCGCTTAGTCATGGGATGGTTATCTTTTTTTTCTCACGAAAAAGTATACTTAATTGATGACCAATCGATTGACAATGTTTAATCGATCGACTAATCGATTCGGTAAATTTTTGTTTGTCGCAAAAACCTTTCAAATTTATTGGCCAATCAATTCGGGAGGTTTTCGTGACAAATAAAAACTTGCTGAATCGATTAGTTGATTAATTAAACAAAGTCAATCGATTGGGCAGACTTTTTCGCGAGAAACAGAATGCTACAAAATCGATTAATCAATCGATTCGAATCGTAAATTAATTGGTTCATCGATTGAACACTATGAATCGATTGACACGAATTTTTACGAGAAACATAAATTTATCGCTATCAATCGATCGGCTAATTAATTGGCTCAGTTCTGCAACTAAGCGATGGATGATCGCTCGTCTACCGTCTAGCATTTTTTATAACACTGGCAGTGGAAATGAATAAAAATTTCTTAAAATCAAATTAATCAAATTGAACGATGGAATTTAGAAATTCCATTGGATTAATTTAACTTTTATTTATTTAAATTTCTTTTGATTTTTAATTAATTTAATTTGGTTTTAATTTTAAATTTTATAATTCGTTCAAGTCAAATAAATCGAATAAATTAAATAGAAATATTAATTTGATTATTTTTTATTTTCAAATATAATTAATTAAATAAAATCTCATTTTTTTTATTGAGAAGTTAACAAAGTTTTAAATTTTTGATTAATTTAATTAATTAGGTCAAAAATTAAATTGATCGATATTTTATCGATTCGAATGATTTGTTTTTTATAAAAAATTTGACCGATTTAATTGGATTAAAAATATTTTCAATTTATTTAATTCGTAATTTATTTTTGATCGAATATTGAACCGTAACTGTCAACGTCATCTATTTTAACAGTCTAAATTGCAAAAAAAAAAAAAAACCTCCTTTTTTTTTAATTGAGCTATGATAGGGAGAGTAAAAATGAAAGAGTGAATAATAGAATGAATGACATGGTACTTGAGTGAATGACGTGACATTTTATATGCACACGTTCGATTATCATTTGGACATCATCGACGGCCTTCGGTCGCCGTCCCGAATCAAACTATATCTTGGGGGGCACGGTGAATCCATCGAAAATCACTATCTATAAAATGTCACGTCATTCACTCTACCATTCACTTTCCCATTTTCACTCTCTCTATCATTTTTCTTTTTAATTATGTTCTTTCTCGATTACATACCTCTGAATTGCATTGCTAGTCAATTGAAGTTTGTTTATCTTGCAGGGTCTTAGAAGAAATATGTTGTCCGGTCATCCGGCCTATAAATTTGGGGCCTGAAGAACTCCCGATTCCTTCTCTTCCTCTCACGCTTGCCTCGCCATCCAGGGGACAACGACAGGCTTCGGTCCATTTTGTTCGAAACCCTAGGAATTCCTTCTTGCTCCGCCTTCGGCTCGTCTCCTTCCCCGCTATTCCATCGCTCAGATCTTTGAGTGTTGCGTCACCTTTGTTTATCTGCTCCGGTAAGGATTGCGCAGTTTGGCTTTTTATGCCCTTGGTTGAAGGAAGGGTTGATTGCTGAAATTCTTTGGGGGATTGGGTTGGAGCTTAGATTATATCGTTGATCCAATTTAATTTTTTAACCGTTTTTTCTGTTCTATTGATGTTTTTGATACGGTTCAAGAGGGCTCAATGATGTTTTGGGGGCTGTTTGTATTTGCTATCCAAAATCCAGGGTTTTCTTGGAGTGCTGAAGATTAGATCCCTCCCCCCACAAAAAACATAAAAATAATTAAAAAAAAAATCAGAGTGTAGGTAATTTCTGCCTTCTCTTCCAGTCGGAAGTTGGGTTGAACTGGGAAAGGATTTGGATACTTTAGGTCTATTAGCATGGCACTAGATTTTCCTTTTTGGTTTGTATTTTCTACTCCATTTACTCATACTGATGAGCCCTCTTTCGTGGGATGCAAGAGGAACCCTCTTAACATTCCTTTGGAGATTGGAAATGATTATGGCTACATGGGAGGGATCAGAGGGGATAGTGATTTGGTCGATGTGGAGTGGATGCTTGACCCAGTGGACTTACTGCCAGATGACCCATTTGGGATGAGGCTTGATGACAGTATGGACGTTGCAATTGCCAGCCTTTTTGAAGCCAGTGGTGGTGACTTGTTTGGATGGACTTTGTTGAACTTACCTGAGTTCCAGTTTTACCATGACCATGATGATTTGTTGGAAGAACATCATAGTGGGGTGGAGGATACCTCCAGTGGAGATGGACAACCAAACTTGAATGTGGAACCACCTTCAAGACGCAATCATGAAGAAACCTATTGTGGAAATGAAGGCCTGCTGCATGATGCTTTTCTTTATTCACTTGAACATTTGAATCTTCAGGATCTCCTTTCAGTGGAAGGGGTCTGCAGGTCCTTGCGTGTGGCTGTTCAAAGTGATCATCTTTTATGGAGATGTATACATTTGGATTCTCCTTTAAGTGAGAAGTTCACTGATGATGTTCTGATACGATTTGCTCAGAGATCTCAAGGTAATTTGCAGTGTTTGAGCTTGTCAGGTTGTTCAAAGATCACAAACGATGGGCTAAAGCGAGTGCTAGACATTAGTCCCAAGTTAAGGAAGGTTAGTATTTATTAAAGGAACATGCTTTTGATCTTGTTTCCAATTTTGTTCTGTTGTTATATTTTTTATTCTTATGCAGATCATGCACCTATTTTAAACTTACTCAATAGTGGTTAATATGAACCGTCTTGCATCTGTTACTATTTAGAATACTGCTGTTACCGATTCAAGCAAGATTAAGGTGGTGATCTGTCTCAAGCACAGTCATGAGGCAAGTTAAGGCGCATACTAATGAAGTTGGAATATATAACACCTAGCAACTAGACAACAAGGATGTTGTTAGGTCTTCTATTTCTCATATTATAAATATGCAGGTAATTATGCCCATCTTTTTGTCATTACTAGACCCGCAAGTTAAGTATCCAAGTTGAGAATGTAGTAATTCTGTCTGATGCAATTTTTTACCCTGAATTAATGATGGCTGAGATTCTGATAACTCTTTCTTATTATACTCCAAAAATAATCTGAGGAATTAGACATCCAATGTCTAGAATCTTTTCAAATTTGATATTGTTAATTTCTCAATTATCTTGGATAGAAGTGTGAATGAAAATTTCATTGATGAGATAGTTTGGTAAATTTTCTTGTAGTGATCTGATAGATATTTTTGTAGTCAAAGGAAGATGTAGAAATTTCTCTTCTTGATTTGAAAAGTAGTCCAGTGCTTTTTTTTCTTTCTTTGTCATTATATTTGGCTCCAATACCTTAAGCTTAAAGTTTACTTGATTGTTTATTGACTAGGACATTGTTATTTAACACGCTTACACCTAGAATCTCATTAGTTGAATGTTAAGATAGGTGCGGAAACTCATTTAGCAAAGGTCAAGCAATTACATAAATATGTTGTCAATAAAAGCTCATTTGCATATTTCAATTCTTGTCGATGGTTTAGGTGACATCATCAATTGATAGACTACTGTTTGTTTAGCTTTTACCAATAATATATCCTTGTTTTCATTGCCAAACCTTGGCAATATAGATCAATTATCATCTCTTTTATCTATGCAGCTAAATGTTAGTGGATGTGTTAGACTAAGTCTCGACGGAATCATAAATGACCTGAAGGAATTCCAATCACAAGGAATGCCAGGAATCCAACATCTCAAGCTCGGGAAGCTTTTCGTTGTATCTGAAGAACAATATGGAGAACTGAAGTCATTGCTACGCCTGGATCAGCTTCAACATTCTCAACCTCAGAAATCACGGTTCTACCACACTTGTCGGTTGTCACATCATTGTGATGATGACTGTGTCCTGGACTTTGATCTCTGCCCAATTTGTGAGAAGCACAAGCTTGTTTATGACTGTCCTTCAGAAAGTTGTCAAGTACAAGGCCCTAAAGGGTGCAGAGCTTGTGATGTTTGCATCTCAAGGTGTGTCGAATGTGGAAAATGCATAAGAGATAGCAGGTACATGGAGACATTTTGTCTTGAATATCTCTGCTCGGGTTGTTGGAGCCTACCACCATCTAGAGAAGAAAAGTGAGCCTATTCTGCAAATCTTTTTCTTACTGCTGCTGATGAAGAGACTATTTTTTTTTTTTGGAGCAAGAGAATTTGTCAAGGACAATAAATCACTCGGTAGCTACTTAACATTCACCTGCATCCAGGCAGCCCCTCGGTTTAAGGACAAGTTCAAGATCTGATCATCCTTTCTGCAAAACCATTGATAATCTGAAACACAATGTCATTTTATTCCATGGATATGCAGGTGGAGATGGTGGTGAAGGAAGCAGAGAAGTTTGCTAAACACGAAAAGGATGAGGGAAGTCACTGATACCAAGAACCAGTTAGAATCTATGACTTTAGAGAAGAAAAGCAACTGAAGGAGCTTGGAGAGAAAGTAAGGGGAGCCGCTGATCCGAAGAAGCAGTTGGAATCTGTGATTTAACAAACACAGAAGCAACTGGAGGAGCTTGGAGATAGCGAGGAGGGAAGTCATTGAAATGAATGAAGAAGCAGTTGGAATCTTTGATTTAACAAACACAGAAGCAACTGGAGGAGCTTGAGAGAATGAGGAGGGAAGTCATTGATATGAATGAAGAACCAGTTGGAATCTGTGATTTAACAAACACAGAAGCAACTGGGGGAGGTTGGAGAGAAAGTGAGGGAAGCCATTGATGTGAATAAACCAGCCGGAATCTGTGATTTGACAAACACAAGCAACTGGAGGAGCTTGGGGAGAAAGTGTGGGAAGCATTGACATGAAGAACCTATCGGAATCTGTGATTTTAACAAAGACAGAAGAAACCGGAGGAGTTTAACAAACACAAGCAACTGGAGGAGCTTGGAGAGAAAGCGAGGGAAGTCATTGACACGAAGAGCCTGTGATTCTAACAAAGACAGTAGCAACTGGAGGAGGTTGGAGAGAAAGTGAGGGAAGTCATTGACATGAAGAACCTGTCGCAATCTGTGACTTTTAACAAAGACAGAAGCAACGGGAGGAATTTAACAAACACAGAAGCCACTAGAGGAGGTTGGAGAGAAAGTCAGGGAAGTCATCGACTCGAAGAGCCTGTCGGAATCTGTGACTTTAACAAGAATTTAACAAACACAGAAGCAACTGGAGGAGCTTGATCTGATCATCGACGAGGGAGCCATGAGGGTGGAAGCAGAATTGACTAATTCACCTCCAGAATATCTGATAGTGAACTTGTGCACCATTATCATCTATCTGTTTTCCAATTGTTTTTCTTATCTAGTTTGAAATTGAAGACAAACAATATGTAGAGGCCTTCTACAACTGAAAAACGAAAAAAAAACTAATTAAAATTATTTTGTAAAAAGAAGTTTCCTGTTTGATTCAGCTTGAGATATGTGCTTTGTGGTTGATGTTTCGTATGTCTTTGCTACAACGGAGAGGGCTGGTTAGTTAGAGGTGGTAGTTTTGTTTTAATGAGGTAAGAGATTAATTCTCAAGGGGTCAATTTTCGGTGCATGTATTTTCTAAAAAAAAAATTCCTTCAATCATTGACAGTAAGTTGATTTCATGATTTATTTTTTTCACATACTTTATGATAGATTGACGTGAGAAATATAATTATTTTTTATTATAATTGTTTGATGTTTCACGAGGGGTCAAAAATAAATCCAACCTAATGAAGACGATGAAATATTAAAATAAAATTTAAAATTACAAGGAAATAGTGAAAAATAGGTTTTTTTTTTCAGGTTGGGCAGGTTAGTATTTTCGGATTAGGTCGGTTTGATTTGAAATTTTTTTGATAATCGATTTTCAACTCCGAATGATCCTATCGCGAAGCGAGGTGGCAATCCTCAGGGTTAGGTGGCTTATTCCCGGTAAGAGCGTAGGAGGTGGCAACGGCCTGGCGGCGCTCCGGCTTAGCTCTACAAGACAGCGACCGTTAGTAAATCCGTTGGGAGTTTTCCCGGTCAGGCACTCCGACGGTCAAGTCAGTATCCGCAGGCGCAATAATGGAATTGAAATGAGATAGCAAATTAGAGAGATGGCACGCGCATACCTGCGGTAGGGAGAGTGCCGAGTTTATATAGCCGAGGAGGACTGACAACCCCTGTCCGTGATTGACGAGACAAGGGTGTGATACCTGTCAGCCCGTATAAAAGTACTAAGGAGCAGCGCAACAAGGCACGGGGTGCTCAAGCAGTACGATAGTACTGGGTTGGCGGTCTGGCCGCGAGGTATGTCAGAAATGAGTAAGACATGCGGTAGTTCGACCTCAGGGACCTACCCTGGATATGATGACATAGGGGGCGTAGGGACAAGATAATTCGTGTCCTGAGCGCCGACCGACAGATCCGAATGTTGAGGACTGGGTCGGGTAAGGACCAAGGAGCGTGGGGCGCCACGCGTCCGCCTGGGAGTGTTGAGGCGCAGGGTGTGCCCTCGGTCGGGAGTTTACCGGGAGATGCCTGTCCCCTGTTGGGTATCCGATCCATGTGATGCGGCGGGAGCATGGACTGCCACGCGTCTGACTAGAGCGCACGACCGGGGTCTAGGTCGGGGAACGGGTCGAGGTGATCAGTTCAGCGGAGGCTGGGGGTCAACCCGCCCGACCCTGCCCGTTGCCAGCTGATATCTCTGCTGGACCCCTGGGGCGCCAGGCTGGCTGGCTGAGCATGCTACCCTTACCCGTAAGCAATGCCGAGATCATAAGCATCCTTCGAGTCTAGTCGAAGGAGGCGCTGAGTCCGACTGACTGGACTGTTGTCTGCCGAAGCAAGCCTGGCGCGCCAGGATAGCCTGAGCCCTTCTTGTGGCCCTCCCGGGACCTCTGATGAGCCGGCATCCTGGTCGGCCGGATGTGTCACGTCATCTGTCTTTTCACCTTCTGCTACCTGAGATATCCGAGCAGCCTGAAATCTTATACATTAAATGCCCGCGATTATCGCTCCACGTGTCTCTTCCCCATTCGTTTTCCGAGCGACGAGGTGCTCGCCGCCTGCCTAGTGAGGCGCTTTATCTCCTGGGCCCAATTGGATGGCTATGATTGACCGCCGCCTTTGCTATGGCCCACTATCGGACGGCTCTTATAATCTCTGGGGCTGTATAAACAGGTTCTTACTTTTACCACTGCCTTTTCACCTTTTACCCCTGGTGCACTGCGTCTCTACTTCCGGCTAGGGTTGCGGCGGAACCTCCGACCCCGGTTTTCTTCTCCGACAACCCCTTTATTGGTTGGTTTTTCTTCCGTCCTCTATTTCACATGGCTTCTTCATCTCACGACCCACACCCCTGGTATGACACTGCAAGGTCAGTCTTTGAGCTCTGCGACCTCGATGCGATTATAGCAGAGTTTCATATTCCCTCCGACCATCCCGTTCTGCTTCCTGCTTCTTCCGATTAGCCCGCCAAGCCTCCAGTACACTTCATTACTATCTCCCGAGATCATCTTCAGGTGGGGCTGCGTTTCCCCATCCATCCCTTCATCGCCTCCGTTTGTCGTTACCTTCGCCTTAATCTTTCCCAACTGGCTCCCAATTCTATCCGCTTTATCTGCGGATCGGCCATTATCTTCCAGCTATATCGATTTCCTCTTCGAGCTGAACTCTTTCATTACTTCTTCTATTTGAATAGGCAGGACTTGGGCGAACTTTTCTTCCAGGCCCGTCCTGGTACTTCCTTTCTGTCCCAGCTTCCTTCTTCCAACAAGGGTTGGAAGGAGCGGTATTTTTATATTCGCCCTGTTGCGCTCCCGACCTGGCCGGTCGGCTTTCGGCGAGACGCTCCTCAGACACCTCCTCATCATACGGATTCTCGGAAATTTCCCCCCTTCGAAGCCGCTCTCTCCGTGCTCGGCGGTCAGCACTTCCTCAGCGTGCCACTATTGGATGAAAGCATCCTGTCCGCGTTTGGCCTTAGCCCTGCGCCGTTCCGCCGGCCTGCTTCCCTCGGTAAGCCTTCTGCTTTTCTTTCTTATCCCTTTAACGCCACTTGACCACTGATTGCCCTAGCCGTGATGATGTATCCCGTGGCCCCCGAAGAGGGTTATGGGTTGGAGACTGAGGAGATGGAGGCTCGCATACTGAAGCTGATGAAAGATCGCGAGGCGAGTGCAGCCAAACAGCGAGCCGAACAAGAACGATGAGCAGAGTTGCTGGCAGAACATGAGGCGACTCCTTCTGGCTCCAAGTCTCCTGGCCCCGCGCCTGAGGATAAGGAAATTCCTGGTCTGGCTCAGAGGATACCCGCCCTCTGAGTCGTCTGTTGAGGCGCCCATGGGGTGAGGGGTCTATGCCTGACTCGGCCGACCCACTGGAAGCTTCTCCTAGCCGGCCCAGCAAAAGGCCAAAGGCCAAAGCGCCGATGACCGATTCTCTGACCTTGCCACCTGCTTCTCCTCTAGCCCTTCCGGTGGGGTTAGCGGTCGCCCCTTCAGGGGAGATTCTTCAGATCCAATCGGGTGAGTCTGCGAGTGAGGGCCTAATGCACATGTTGCCGCCTTCACTATCTGACTTGAGCATGAGCATGACGGTGCCCAGCGGCACTGCCTCCATACGGTCGCAAGAGGTGCGGCTGTATGGTACTGTGGCAGACCGATTTCTGGCCGGCCTGCGAGCGGGTAGCTCGGGTGGACCGAGCGTCGGGGCGGACGATTTCATGGCTATAGCCACCCAGGTATATGCCGTCGGGTTGTTGCACGCTTTGCACTTTTCTTCGGTTAAGATATCACCGTATCTTTTTCTTTTTGGAGTCTTGGGCTCAAGGCTTCAACATATGCATGTCCATGCTGAGCCATGCCAAGGCCCGATATCATGCCGAGCGGTGCGTGGAGGATCTTGAAGCCCGACTCTGGCATACCCAGCTGGTTTCTGACGACGATTCTCTGAACAGCTTGAGGGCGGAGGTTATCGCCCTTCAAGACTTGCTAAGTCAGGCTCAAGAGGATCTAGAGACCACCAAAGCACAGATTGTCTCGGCTGACGCCGGGGCAATTCAAGTGCAACACCGAGTTACCCAGGCTGAGCAGGCGCAACTCCGTGATCGCCGACGCAAGGAGGAACCGCAAGCGGACCTCCTGAAGACCAAGGCCGAGCTTCGTTGGGCAAGTGAGGTTGTTCGACCCTTGCGGGCCCAACTGGAGGCTAAGGATCAAGAAGTTGGTTCGTTGCAGGACCAATTGCAGGCTCAGGCCGAGGAGCTGGAGATGTTACGTGGTCGCCAATCATCCTGGGATGCAGCTCAGGCGGAGTTGGAGGAGCTGCGCAGGCACCAAGCGTCCTGGGACGCTACTTGGGCCGAGCTGGCGGAGCTTTATTCCTACAAGGAGGCAGAAGCTGACCAGCTGGAGGCCTATAGACTCAAGTGTATCAATGCCCCGGCCCATACTGATGAGATCTCCCAGAGATTTCGGGCGGTGGTGATGCACTAAGGAATCAGCATAATGCGCCAGCTTAAATGAGGCGGGTATTTATCCCCTGACATGCCTCCCACCGCCGTTCGGCTTTAGGATATGCTCAAGGACTTGTCGGACGTCACCAAATAGCCTTTTAAGTGAGGGTCGGGCCTCTCGTTTTCTCTTTCTTTTAATGAGGGGTTGCTGAACCCCCGATTTTGTAATGCACCCTTGGAATGCACATTTCCTTCTTTGCTCGCTATGCACCAAGCGTGGTTGCCTTTACTTTCCAATATTAAGGATCCGAGTGAGCGTGAGAGTGAGTCAGTCGTAAAGCTCGATGACTGGCGTGGTTCTTACGAGTCTCTAGCCTGGGCGTCCGAACGAGGAAGTTCTTAGGTGGCTGTGGCTTGTACACACATGCGCTTGGGCCACTAGTTTCTGCGGGTGTTTGAGTTAGACACCAGCTCGCGCCCTTGCATGCATATCTGGTCGCTTGGCTCGGGGCAAGTGTCACCGTGCGCCTTGTTCAGGGCCCGGATCAAGGGATTAGCGGGAACTTGTCCGTAGGGTTCTTGGCCTCTTGGCTGAGCTGACTCTGGGAGCGTGGGCCGCCACGCGTCCGACCGGGGCCCGGACCAAGAGATTAGCGGGAACTGGCCCGTGGAGACTTTGGGTCAACCTAACCCCTTTTTGTTGTTTAGGCCGCCTGGGCTGGCCGCCTGTCTATTTCGCTCGAGGCTTGCTTTAATTGGCAGGGACACTTGTCTCCCGTTTAGTGGTTTCCCAGGCGCCGCAGCGTCAGCCGCTCGTTTTGATTGCCTTGGGCAGCAAAACGTCTGTTCGCCTATGTCTGATCATGCCCCCACGTCTCTTTACAGGTCCCATCGGAGGGTTCGGAGGGGATCTGTCTTTTCCTTGCAAACCTTTTTCTGACGGCTGGGATCAGTAACCATTCCCTATATAGGGCGCCAGCGATCCTCTTCCTCGCCGCTTTCGCTTTCCCTACACTCCTTAGTTGCCTCTTCTTCTTGGCCATCACCTCCGGCGTCCCGGTATCCTCCCCAGCATGTTGTACGACTTTCTGGCCGCGGGGCTTGCAGAGGACGAGGCTGCATACTGATAACTATCATTTTGTTGATTGTTTTAGGCTCTAAAATCCATGTTTGATCCACATTTTACATGCTTAAGTTTGCATTTATATTAGATTTCATGTACTTCCTCTATTTTGGCTTATAATTCAAATCTTTGTATATTTGAGATATTTTGGCACTAAATTTGAATATCATTTTGTAGGTTTCAAACGATCATGGACCTAAATCAAATTTGGTCAAACTTGAGTCAGAATTGGATCCGGATCAAAGGGATCAAGCAGCGGGTTAATATGAGCCATCCATTCAATAGAACGGCTAGATCTGAGCCATCGGTCAACTTTTGATCAATCTGAGTTCAAAGATAGAGTCAATCATGACCACAGATCGAGATCTGAAAATTTCATCCAAATCAAAAGCAATCTGACCGTTGGATCAAGCTCAAGATGATCTAGACCATCCATTCAAGAAAAAGGAGGATCTGAGCTATCCGCCACTGATCTGGTTGATCCGAGCTAAGGACAGGTAGATCAGAATCATTGATCAAGATCTGGGGTGTTTGGTTCAGATCAAAGAAGATTCGACCTTTGGATGAATCCTAAACAATCTCAGTCGTCCAAATTCAAAGTATTTAAACTTCTTCTCCCCAGGTTGCAGAGGTCGTCGCATCTTCGCAGCAGTCGCTGTTCTTCATCAGTTCATCGAGCTTCTTCATCGTTTTGATTGTAGTTTTCTTCTGAGGCGTGCACGACCACATCAACCTAGTTGTCTTCGAGATTTCAGATCGCGGAGGTAAGGTTTCCAGTTGGTTTCGCTAATTGATTGCGTTTTTGGAAGCTTAGGTGAGGGTGTTGTCGAAGCTCTATTTTCATCGGTCGATCCATTGTCGATCGCCGGATTTCAGTCGTTCAGAGATGCTGTCGAAGTTGTAGAGGGGTTCTCGAAAGCTTCTGATGGTCTTTTCGAATCGATCGTCATCCAGCCGATGGAGATGGAGGAAATCGTGAAGTGACTTCAGCTACTGATCGTTCGCTCCAATCGATCAGAGACTCATCTGATCGGATCCCAGTCCGATCAGGGGAAGATCTGATCGGTCCAGAGACCGATCAGGAAGACCAACATGCGCCAAACAATTGCGAACTGACTTGGGAGTTCTCCTTCAGTGATTTTTGAGCTAGGGGTCGGGGTTCATAGCTCAACCTTCGTGTGACGGCGAAGGGAAGTTTTGGATACAAACTAATTTGATGTTTAATTTAGGGTAATTTTGTTCCAAGCATTCGTTTTCTTCAAGTCGTTATAATTGTTTCCACTACACTTCAAGCTATGTGCTTAAGCCAAGATTTGTTCTAGTTTTCTTTAATCTGCAATTTCTTTCATGCAATTAGTTTTCTGCAATTTATTACCTGCAATTAGCTCTTTAAGTTCAATTCTCTAGTTTGGCTTAAATTGTTTAGTTGCTCATCTCGTTAAGTTCTTTAAGTTTAGTTCGTGCAACTTCTTTATTCATTACCTTGCTTAGTTAATTCTACGTTGTTCTGAATTGCTATTTCATATTGTCAATTCCTTACCACAAAACCCCCATTTTATCTAGAAAACCCAAACATCAAACGACAAATAAACTTGCAAGCTCGAGTTAAACATTCATTCAACTAGTCCTTGGAAAAATACGACCTGAGGCCCCTCTACTACATTTCTATCTTTGATAGCCAAAGGGTTTTCAGCTTTATAAATTTTTAAATTTGAGTGCTCATCGTGACACTGGTATTGGGTACCATCAAATTTTTGGCGCCGTTGCCGGGGAATAACTAGTTGAGCTTGTTTAATTTGAGCTTGTGTTTAATAATTATATTCTTTGGTTCTATTTTACTTGCTTTATCTTTTTGTATACGGTTGCTGCCATTTTGTTTGTTTTGTGACACGACTGCAGGTTTAAAATGTTTTCAAATGAACAACTAGCGATCAAAAGTTCATTGTTGGAGTTAAAATTTTTGGTGAAGCAAATGGAATTCCAACAGGGACCCAACAATTATTCATCTACTTGCAATTCGGGTTGGAGGAATAATTTTAATTCACAACCGCCCCCACAACAATTTCAGCAGCAAAATCAATATTTTCAGCAGTCCTATTCAACTTTTCAGCAACTGAATTATCAATTTCAGCCTCAACCACAGCCATTTCAGCCAGAATTCCAAAATTTTCAGCCAAGTCAACCAAATTTCCAGCAAATTCAGCATGGGCAGCCACAATTCCAGAGTTTTCAGCAACCAATTCAGCAATTCCAGCCCCAATTTCAGCAACCCTATCAACAAAATCAGCCACCTTTTCAAGGAATTCAGCAAGGGTACCAAGATAATTTGAATTTCCAACAACCATATCAGTTTTCACAGCAAGGATTTAAACCTTGTAACCAGAATTTCCAGCCACAAAATCAGAGTTTCCAGCCCACTCAATTTCAGTCTTCACCACCACAATTTCAACCTCAGATCCAGAATTTCCAGGGCTACAATTCTCAGCAATTCCAACCAAGTTCCCAACCCACTTTTCAACAATTCCAGCAACCAAATCAATTATTTGATCAACCCCAACTACTTGATTTTTAGAATTCACAACCTACCTATAATTTTGAGCAACCTAATGCTACATTTCAAGTTCAACAGGAGTTCCACACCAATCAAGGAGACTTTGAGGATTCCAGTGAGATTGAGGCTCAACAATAAAGGCTAGAGGAGATGTTACAACAACTCATACAACAGAAAAGTTCACAACAGCAAGAGTATGATTCTACTCTTAAAGACTTTGAAAGACGCCTTGAGCAAATGGTTAGTGATATGAATCAAATGCAAGCCCAAGGATCAATCCAATCACCTTCTCAAGCTACTCTTGATTTTAAGGGGTATGATTATGCACCAACTTTGAGGAATGAAGAGGTTGTTTCAAGTTTAAACACTCCAAATGCCGAATTTCCTAAAAAATTTTCAACATTCCATTTCCCCACTCAAAACAGCCCCGGAGTTGATTTTATATCAGATCAAGGTGACCCTAGTGCAAGTCTTAGACCTTCTTCAATTGATCTTGCAATTTTGGTGGAAGAGGAAGAAGAATTCAGCAAAATCAGGGCACCTACAACAGTGATTCCTCCTGAAATTCTCATTCAGAGTTCATTTCCGAATTTTTCAGCTCAAGAGGAGGAGTCAAAAGTCTCTCTACATTTTTCACAGCACCCCAGAGAGGAACCTCCTAGCATTAGCATGGGTATTCCAGATGAGAATGTTGAGGCAGAGTTAATTGCTGATGATGTTTCACTAGACATAGTGGGAGGAGATTTTAGCTCAGATAAGGTTGAAGATGCAATAGAGATAGAGGAATTGGAGGAGATGGATGGTAAAGCATGTGACAGCCTTGAATTCGAAGCTGAAGCTCCACAGGACCATTCTAGACTTTTAGTTTATGATAATATTGTTATTATTGGTCCTAATTTTTCTAATATGGTTGTTGCAGATATTACTGAGGAAGCATGCGTGGCAGATGATTCTACAGGTGTAGGGGATTGCACTAAGCCCCAGGGACCACCAACAGTGATGGATACATTAGAAGATTCAGAGGACAAGCCAGAAAGTGTAGGAACTTGCATGGTGGAAGCAAGAACTCAAGAATCACCTGAGTTAGTTGAATGTCCACCAGAACATGAGTTTGAAGAGGAGCCCTTACTTGACCAGGAGCAGACTATGGATACATCTACTCTTGTAGAATCTCCCGGTATTCTTCGGTATGATCAGGTAAGTATTTCTCCTCATTGTTTAGAAAAATTCATTGAGGTACCTATTATTGGTTGTGATGAATCTCTTGATACATTCCATGTAGATACTGATTGTGAAAATTCTATAGAGGTGCCTAAAATTGATTTTGTTTGTTGTGATGCAATTCTTGATACATCTTTTGTAAATATTAATTGTGGAAATATGATTGAGGAACCTGAGATTGATTTCATTGGCTGTGATACACCTCTTGATTCATCTTGTATTGAGCCTGATTGTGAAAAACTCATGGATGTTGATTTTATTGGCTGTGATTCATGTCTTGATACATCTTATGTGAATATTAATTGTGACAAACTCATGGAGGTACCCGAGGTTGACTTCATTGGTTGCGATACATTTCTTGATACATCCTATGCAGATATTGACGGTGAAAAACTGATAGAGGTACCCAAAATGGATTTCATTGGTTGTGATGAGTTTCTTGATGCATCTTTTGTAGAAAATAATTGTGATAAATTCATAGAGGTACCGAAAATTGATTTCATTGGATGTGATGCATATCTTGATTCATTTTATGTAGAGGTTGTTTATATTTCATTCCTTTCTTACCCTGTATGCGTGCGGGAGGTATTTTCTTTACATGGTTTTGCAGGATCCCGTAGGCTTCTAGAATGGGTACTGAAACTTAACAGCCTACAACCTCCCGGAAGGACTTCTAAAAAGCATGCAATGGGAGGGGTCGAATTCACTTTGACTTTTAACTATCTACCCTAAGAATGGATTCTGAACCTTAATCGTCTCCGACCACCGGAAGATGCTTGTGCAAAATTAATAAGGGTGAAATCTGCACATTACGAGGTTGATCATAGGAGGATAGTTCTCCCAAGATGGATGCTACGTGCTCTCTACCCTACTTGAAGGGGAGTTATTTTCTTCTTACCCTCCTATTTCATTGTAAATATCACTTTCATGTTTTCAAGTAGTAATCTTTCTTTTCAAATGAATTCTTGCTAATAAATGTTTAGATAGTTTAGAACGCATAAGAGTCATTGGAGATACCATGTTAGTCTTCTTGGCACTTTATTTCTTGCATGACTAGGAATAAATATTCCCATCTAGATTTTCTTATATCATTTTAGAGTCCCTTGAAAGCAAATTAAATTTGGTTGTCAAAACTTAGGATTCGAACCAATGGATGAAAAGTCTTGGATGCTTGAGTACTTCTTAGTTATGGATTCTAAATTGATGACTTGAGATGAACTCTTTTTACCTAGTGAGGAATTGGCCTAATTTTTGTGATACACACATGTGATTACACTCTAGAACTTGCTTAGGTTCTTTCAAAACCATATTTCTATGATTGGACCACATCTATAGAGGCTAATCACTTTGTTTTCCTTTTCATATCAGTTTTTGCAATAATCATTGTTGATACATGATCTATTTTTCTTCCTTTCCATGTTTTTTCTGCTCATAACTATTTTTCTCCCATGGACTTGGTTGTTTGGGATGATTCTTGATGTTACTTTGCCCGAGACGGACAAAAGTTTAAGTGTGGGGGAGGATGCAAGCATTCTATCAAATTTTGAGGACAATTGAAATTTTTGGCAATATACAAGCAAAGGTGCCAATTGAAGGAGTTTGTATCAAGTTTGGTTGTAAAGGTTTCTGTTGAAGATGAAATGAGTTGTACAGTCGAGTGTGAATTGAGTTTGAAAGTGCTGAAAAAGAAAAAATTTGAGAAGTTAGAAGAAAAAAAACAAACAAAAACAGAAGTGTGAGCTACAAACAAAAACAGGAAAAACAACAAGCAGCTGAAAAAAAAGAGAAAAGAAAAGAAAAAGAAAAGAAAAAGGGAAGGAAAACATCAAGTGGAAGTAAGTGATGGGTTAGATATTTGAATTTGAAGATGGAAACAAGGAGCTAGTTGTAGATGGAATCGGAAGAAAAAAATTTCAGGCAGAAGTCAGCTACAGATTCTACAAACCAGCTACTGATCGTCACCTAATCAGTCTCCAGACCGATCAGGGGTATCATAGACCGGTCACCAGTCCGATCAGTCATTGGCTGATTGGTCCAGTGACCGATCAGAAGACGCTGGCACACCAAATTCAGCCATCAAAGAGTCATGGTTTGCTCCCTACTCCACCACAACTCTGATTTCACTAGAAGATAACATCAAAGGGGTCAAAGTGTATTGGGAAACATTTTTGAGTGTCCAAGTCTTCCACTTTCTAAACTTTTTCCATATTTTCTTATTTTGTCATATTTCTTTTCCATGATTTCTTATCATGCTATATTTCTTTTCTAGGTTTTTTTTCATATCACATTTCTTTACTTCCTTTATCATGAATCTTAAGTATCAAGTTCATTGAACTTCCATTTCATTTCTATCATTTCATATTTCTTTAACTTGTTCAAATAAGCTTTTGTAGATGTGGATCCAAATCAAGAATGATGGTGGAGAGTAGATAATAAGCAAGCCTATGGTAGTGCAAGAACCATGTTGTGTTTGAGAGAGCTCCACTTCATTAAAAATGTAGAACTTAGGAAGAGAGCCACTTTAGAACTTCCCTTGCAAGGTTTTTTGTGAAATTCATCTCAATGAGTCATGATGGATGAAGTATGCTAAGTTGATGATTTAAGGACAAGACACTAGTCCATTGAGCTTAGATTTTTGAGAATTGACAACCCTAGGTAATTTCCTTTCAATTGCTTCTAACTATGATTGAGACTAATCTAGGGGGATACATCTTTAATTTACTAGTTGGCATGTGCGAGACGCCCAAGAGTAAGTGTGGGGGAGTTGATAACTATCATTTTGTTGATTATTTTAGGCTCTAAATCCATATATGATCACATTTTACATGCTTAAGTTTGCATTTATATTAGATTTCATGTATTTCCTCTATTTTGGCTTATAATTCAAATCTTTGTATATTTGAGATATTTTGGCACTAAATTTGAATATCATTTTGTAGGTTTCAAAAGATCATGGACCTAGACCAAATTTGGTCAAACTTGAGTCAGAATTGGATCCGGATCAAAGGGATCAAGCAGCGGGTTAATATGAGCCGTCCATTCAATAGAACGGCTAGATCTGAGCCATCGTTCAACTTTTGATCAATCCGAGTTCAAAGATAGAGTCAATCATGACCACAGATCGAGATCTGAAAATTTCATCCAAATCAGAAGCAATCTGACCGTTGGATAAGCTCAAGATGATCTAGACTATCCATTCAAGAAAAAGGAGGATCTGAGCCATCCACCACTGATCTGGTTGATCTGAGCTAAGGACAGGTAGATCAGAACCATTGATCAAGATCTGGGGAGTTTGGTTCAGATCGGAGAAGATTCGACCTTTGGATGAGTCCTAAACAATCTCAGCCGTCCAAATTCAAAGTATTTAAACTTCTTCTCCCCAGGTTGCAGAGGTCGTCGCGTCTTCGCAGCAGCTGCTGTTCTTCATCAGTTCATCGAGTTTCTTCATCGTTTTGATTGTAGTTTTCTTCTGAGGCGTGCGCGGCCACATCAACCTAGTTGTCTTCGAGATTTCAGATCGCGGAGGTAAGGTTTCCAGTTGGTTTCGCTAATTGATTGCGTTTTTGGAAGCTTAGGTGAGGGTGTTGCCGAAGCTCTGTTTTCATCGGTCGATCCATTGCCGATCGCCGGATTTCAGTCGTTCAGAGATGCTATTGATGTTGTAGAGGGGTTATCGAAAGCTTCTGATGGTCTTTTCGAATCGATCGTCATCCAACCGATGGAGATGGAGGAAATCGCGAAGTGACTTCAGCTACTGATCGTTCGCTCCGATCGATCAGAGACTCATCTGATCGGATCCCAGTCCGATCAGGGGAAGATCTGATCGGTCCAGAGACCGATCAGGAAGACCAACAAGCGCCAAACAATTGCGAACTGGGAGTTCTCCTTCAGTGATTTTTGAGCTAGGGGGTTCATAGCTCAACCTTCGTGTGACGGCGAAGGGAAGTTTTGGATACAAACTAATTTGATGTTTAATTTAGGGTAATTTTGTTCCAAGCATTCGTTTTCTTCAAGTCGTTATAATTGTTTCCACTACACTTCAAGCTATGTGCTTAAGCCAAGATTTGTTCTAGTTTTCTTTAATCTGCAATTTCTTTCATGCAATTAGTTTTCTGCAATTTATTACCTGCAATTAGCTCTTTAAGTTCAATTCTCTAGTTTGGCTTAAATTGTTTAGTTGCTCATCTCGTTAAGTTCTTTAAGTTTAGTTCGTGCAACTTCTTTATTCATTACCTTGCTTAGTTAATTCTACTTTGTTCTGAATTGCTATTTCATATTGTCAATTCCTTACCACAAAACCCCCATTTTATCTAGAAAACCCAAACATCAAACGACAAATAAACTTGCAAGCTCGAGTTAAACATTCATTCAACTAGTCCTTGGAAAAATACGACCTGAGGCCCCTCTACTACATTTCTATCTTTGATAGCCAAAGGGTTTTCAGCTTTATAAATTTTTAAATTTGAGTGCTCATCGTGACACTGGTATTGGGCGCCATCACATACATGGCAGCGCTGGCGGCCATGCTTGAGGATCCGGCTAACGCTCCGCCCGCTGCTTCAGCCTCTCCTTCTCTGGCGGTAAATCCTCCCGCTGCCTCTTCTTCGAGCAGGGGTAAAGCGCCGGAGGAGGAGACACCAGACTCTGAGTTCGAGGTTTTGGACATAGATCCTAGTCCATTGGAGACCAGGCGTCATCGGGTTCGAGCAGGCGACCGCTCGCCTCCTTTTGGGACCACGACTTCCTCTTCGTGAAGAACCCCCTCTTCTTCCCCTTCGCCGAGGATTCCTGCCTCGCCAGTACCTTTACCGGTCATCCCCGTTTCCTCTGATCCCGGGGATGTTCAACCAGCGGCCCCTTCTACTCAAGCCGGTTCTTCAAACGTGCCATCTGACATTCCCCTTCCTCCTCTCCCGGAGGGGGTTACGGGCCCTGGTCCGCTACATCTGATCCTGCCCTCGTGGGCCGACCATAGTACTGCCTATGAGCTTCCTAACTTTGAGCCGCTGGGGTCTGCCCGAGTGGTTTATCTGCACGCCCGCTTGAGCGACCATCTGTATCACGGTCTTCGGGCATTTGACCGTCCAGACCCCATTGCCAGGGCTAATGGCGTCATGGCAAAGCTTGTCGGGTATGTTCTTCTGATAGCCCTTGTTTGCCCGGTTCTTTCATAGCTAACCTTTTGCTTCCTTTGCAGCTAACCAGCACAATCCATGACATGGGTGTTTCCCTTATTGCTCAGAATCGGTCCCTTCGTCAGTCAGAGTCCCGAAGGGAGGAGCTGGAGGCTCGCTCCACTGTGCGCAGCTGCCACTAGGTGATGAGGCCTGGACCATGCTACAAGTTGAAAATGCGGCCCTTCAGGGGCGTGCAGTCCACACCGAGGCCCAACTTCGGGAACGCCTGGCGGAGTTGAATGTAGCTCGGGAGTCGACCATCCTGATGCGGCGGCAGATTGCCTCCCTGGAGCATAGCGAGCAACAGGCTCAGGCTTTGGAGTCACAAGCCCGCGAGGAGTTGGCCAAAGTCAAGGCGGATCTCCAGGAAGCTGGCCAGTCGGTTACGACTCTGCGCGCCGACTTGGAGGCTAAGGAAGACGAGCTAGCCGCCTGCTTAAGCGACCTCTCCCGGGTGCAAAAACACCGAGCGGCTCTGGACGCTAAACTGAAGGTGACTCAACAGGAGCCGGGGAAGACTCAAGGTCGGGCCCCGTCTCAGTCTTCTGCACGTAAACCGTAGCCTGTTGCTACTTTTTTCTGTTTTCCTTGTGTAGGCGGAGGGCGTTTTGACATTTATGAATATTGCTTCTCTCTTCTAGCGTCTTTATTCTTGAATGCTCCTACCCATGTGCGTTTGGTACTTGTGCGTAATCTACCCAAATGGGAGGGGGATGCTAGTCCACCCTCTGCTGGTGGGCCAATGCCCGTGATGTCAGGGTCACTGTGTATCAATTTCTCGGGCCAGCATGTGGCTTGAACGCTTAGGCCTTTGTGAGCATGTAATACTTGCTCCGTGTTCTCCGCTTGGGCGAGCACGGCGGAAATCTTAGGCTCGTGGTGGTTCCTTGAACCATCCTGGATTCGGCTAAATCGTGTCTGATCAAGAAGTTAGGCTATCGTAGTCATGAAGAATTAGCTGCTCGCAGCCCGCATGCAGGCCAGGAGTGAGGTGCTTGTCTTAGACAGTGCCCAGAGGTTGGGTCCCGAACTAGGAGCTGCTCTGGGAGTAAGGCTCACACGGAGCGAGAAGATGGCCTCTCGGTCGGAGGACCTCTCAGGGAGCGTGGGCCACCACGCGTCCGGCTGAGAGCCGATCCAGGGGTAAGGCTCGCACAGAGCGAGAATATGACCTCTCGGTCGAGGGACCTCTTGATAATTACCATCTTGATAATCAATTTAGGCTCTTAAACCCATGTTTTGATCCCTTTTATACGCTTAATCTTGCATTTACACTAGGTTCCATGAGTTACTTCTATTTTAGCTTTGGATGCAAATTTTTTGATATTTGAGATGTTTTGCATTAAAATTTGAATATAATTTTGTAGGTTTCGAATGATCACGGACCTAGATCATATTGGATCGAATTTGAGTTCAGACTTGGCTTTAATCAAGAGGATCCAACGATGGAGAAATATGGGTCGTCCAATCAAGACATGGGGAGATCTGAGACATCTTTCATCTTCTGATCAATCCGAGCTCAAGGTAGAGTTAATCAAGACCATAGATCAAGATCTGAAGTTTTGGTCCAAATCAGAAGTCATCTAGCCGTTGGATCAAGCTCAAGAGGAGTCTAAGCCATCCATTCAAAAGGAAGGGTAATCTAGGCCATCCATTGCAGATCTGATCGATCCAAGCTACGGAGAAGAAGATCCTGACCATTGATGGAGATCTAGAAAGTTTGGTTTCAATCCGAGATGATCTGACCGTTGGATTAAGCAAGGATGATCACAACCATTCATTTTTAATTGGAATTAGTTAAATCAGAAAACTCCTAGCCAGCTCTGGGTCGCGAGTTCTTCCCTGTTCTTGGCGTTTTCTCAATTTTCTTCTCCGATTCGCGCGGCCAACATCAGATCCAAGTTCATTTCAAGATCTCAAATCATCGAGATGGGTTTCCGGTGCTCGCCGCTGAAATGCTTAGGTGAGGGTTTCGCCGAGGAGCTAAGTTTCTGCCGATCGATTCCTTCTTGATCGCCGTTCTTCATCGACCGGAGCTGTCGAAGCATTCAGAGGGGTTCTTCGAGGGCTTCTGAGGGTTCCCGAGCCAAAATCGCCATCTAGCTAATCAGGAAGGAAGAAATTCGTGGAAGATTTCAGCTACGCACCAAGCTGATGTAAATTGATCGCGGGAGTCAGTTCTTGCTTGATTTTCGAGCTAGAGGGTTTCTAGCTTGGCTCTTGAGTGACGGCAAGAAGGAGATTTTGGTGAAGGGATTGATTGATGTTATGATACTGAAAATTTCGTTTCTGAATACCTATTTCCTTAATTGTTTCGTTTGTATCTGATCGGTCTGTTTATCCGATCAGGAAGTATCTGATCGGTCTGTGAAGAGCCTGATCGGTCTCAGCTACATTTCAGTCAAGTTTCTTAGCATGTTTTGCTTTAGTTTTCACAATTCTGCAATTAGTTACAGATTTCCTACATTCAATATTAGTTCTTGAATTTCAATCTCATAGTTTTGAATTGAATTGCTTAGTTTTCAAATAGGATAAGCGTAGTTTCTGCAATTTGCTAGTTAGTTTCTGATTTAGCTGAGTTCATTTTGTTTCCAACTGTAATTTCATTCATTATCGCAGAAATACCAATTTCACTTGAAAACCCAAAACAGAAAATGATGAATTCTAGCTTGAGATCATTCTTAGCTAGTCCTTTGAAAATACGACTTGAGACCCCTATACTACACTTAGTTTTGTGAGCTAAGGGTTTTCAATTTATAAATTCAAATTTGAGGCTCATTGTGACACTGATTGTGAGCGTATCAAATTTTTGACGTCGTTGCCGGGGAACTTCATACTAGTAGAGTTTGCTTAATTTGAGCTTGTGCTTAGTTTAATATTCTTTGACTCTATTTCATTTGCTTTAGTTTTCTATATACATTTGCTGCCATTTTGTTGGATTTATGACCAGACTGCAGGTGGTGATATTGTGGAGTTTGATCCTGAGATTGAGAGAACTTTCAGAGCTAGGAGAAATCAAGGAAGAGTTCCAGAAGTTATTGAAAATATTCATACTCATTCAAGCAGTCCCATGACAGAACATCACAAGACTATGAAGGAGCTTGCAGCCCCTGATGATGCATTTCAGTACTCTTGTATTGCTTATCCAGAGTTAGCTGGAGATTTTGAGTTGAGATCAGACCTAATTCATCTACTTCCCAAGTTTCAGGGACAATCAGGAGAAGATCCTAATAGACATTTGCATGAGTTCCATGTAGTGTGCTCTACTATGAAGCCCCAAGGGATTTCTGAAGAGGACATCAAATTAAGGGCATTTCCATTTTCTTTGACTGGAGCAGCTAAAGATTGGTTTTATTACTTGCCTACTGGACATGTTGCAAGTTGGATTGCCATGAAAAAGGCATTTTTAGAGAAGTATTTTCTAGCTTCAAGAACGACTATTATTAGAAAGAGCATATGTGGTATTCAACAAGTGGTAGGAGAGATCTTATATGACTATTGGGAGAGATTTAATAAGTTATGCTCAAGTTGTCCACAACATCAAATAAGTGAGCAACATCTTATTCAATATTTCTATGAAGGTCTATTTCAAATGGATAGAATCATGATTGATGCTGCAGCTGGAGGAGTTCTATTGAACAAGACCCTAGAACAAGCTAGATAATTGATTACAAATATGACGGAGAACTCTCTGTTGGATCGAGAGCAACGATAGAGGGGGGGGGTGAATATCATAAAACGTTCGGATTAAAGTTAGAGCAATTACGCAGCGGAAATTTAAATCAAACACGCGCAAACACCAAGTTTTTTACTTGGTTTGGAGTCGCGGTCGGCTCCTACTCCAAGGCCCACGGTCGTTGACCGTTTACTATGGGCAATTCTATATTTGCACAAAATCGTTTACAGAGAGATATTACAAAAGCAGTATAGTAAACTTGAAAACAACTCTTCGTTACCGACGTCCGGTGTAGATTGAATTTTCGGAGCGGAGGGACGTCGTCGGCGCTTGTATCTCGAGTTGGGAGGTTTCTGGAGCAAAGCGCGGGAGCAGAAGAGCGTAGAAGCGTTGAAAGAATTGTTGTTCAAAGCCTTGGGGTCGAGGGCCTATTTATAGCCCCTGGGGGCGCCCGGAACGTCGGGGGCACCCCCCCACGTGTCGGCCGATCCGAGTTCCACTCGGTCAGCTCTGATCCCTTCAAACTCGGGATCAGATCTTGACGGGGGCGCCCGGGTTGACCGGGTCAACTCTTATCCCTTGGCTTCGCTGGCTTCTGCTTCGTTGGCTTGCACTGGGGGCGCCCGGGAGCATGGGGGGCGCCCCGCCCATGAGCTGTCGAAGCCTGCCTTTGCTTTATGTGTTTTGTGTTCACCTTGGGGGCGCCCGGGACACTCCGGGCGCCCTGGTCAGCTGCTGCCTCACTCCTTTGAGGCTCTCTGAGCTGCAGACACTCGTTCCTTCGGTCCTGTATCCAGGGTTAGTCCAAAACAACATAAAGCAGTAAGATGTTAGTTTATACAGCCTTAGCTGTCTTGGTTTTGACTTTGGGCCTCCAAAATGGAGCCCTAGGTCGAACCGACGCCTACTGTTCCCTCGACGGGGAACGCGTTCTCACCTACTCCTCTCGGGAGAATGTACCTGATGCCAACCAGCTCCTCCGGTTGGACTTTTGCCCAGCTGTCCTTCGCCAGGTGCCTAGCTGTCCTTCGCCATGTCTTCAGTACCAAGCTGTCCTTCGCCTGGTGCCTAGCAGTCCTTCGCCAGGGCTTCAGTACCAAGCTGTCCTTCGCCTGGTGCCTAGCAGTCCTTTGCTAGGTCTTCAGTACCAAGCTGTCCTTCGCCTGGTGCCTAGCATCCTTCGCTAGGTCTTCAGTACCAAGCTGCCCTTCGCCTGGTGCCTAGCAGTCCTTCGCTAGGTCTTTATATCCTGACATTCCTTCGTCAGGTGCCTAGCAGTCCTTCGCTAGGGCTTTGCCTGCACACTTGAGTAACATGTTAGACAACCATTATACCTTAACTTTTGAACCCTGTTGCCATTATCAAAACATAGGTTTGACTTGGGTGCTTTCTGCACCAACAATCTCCCCCTTTTTGATTTATGGCAACCCTGGTTCAAAAAGTTAAGTTAATCAGAGCATATAAAGATGAGATTTCGTTTCCCCCCCTGGAAGGAATCTCCCCCTAGATTTTTCAAATGTTCGTGGGTTTTTGAAAATAAAGTCTAAAGATGTTTTAATTTTGCTTAGAGTAATTTTCAACATAGACTTTGTATTTTCCAAAATAATTTTGGTTGTGCACTTTGTCGAAAATTTAAGTTTTAAATACTTAGACACATTGAAGACTTAAGTTTAAATATCATGAAGGATTTTGAAAACTTAGGTTTGAGTACTAAGGAAATTTTCAAAAATTTAAGTTTAAGTACTCAGAAAGTTTTTGAAAACTTAAGTTTAAAATACTTAGAGGGTTTTTGAAAACTTAAGTTTGAGTGCTTAGAGAAATTTTGAAAATTTAAGTTCGAGTACTTAAAAAAATTTAAAAATTTCAGTTCAAAGTACTTAGAGAAAATTTTGAAAATTTCAGGTCAAAGTACTTAGAGAAAATTTTGAAAAATTTAGTTCTAAGTACTTAGGAAAATTTGAAAAAGAATTTTGGTTTTTAAGTACTTAGGAAACTTTAAAAAAAATTTGTTTTAAGTACTTAGGAGAAAAGTTTTAAGTACTTAGGAACTTTAAAAAATTTTGTTTTAAGTACTTAGGAAAATTTTAAAAAAAATTAAATACTTAAAAAACTTAGTACTTTTTGAATAAAGGATAGAGTTTGAAGATTTGGATTTTTAAAAAAAATTTAAACTCTTTTCCTTTCCTATCTCTCCCCCTTTGCCATATATCAAAAACAAATAAATATAGCAAAAAACAGGATAAATAAATTGCATAAGAAATAAATTGCATAATTTGCTGTACTGAGCCAATTCAGGATATAAACTAAACCAAATCAGTTTCAATTTTCTCTTTTAGGGTCCTGTCTAACCCAATTAGCTATTTACTAACTGTTATAAACAGTAGTTTTCGCTAGGGTTAGTCAAGTTAAGTGTTCTGTTCAAGTTAGATTTTCTAACCTTGACACTTAACTTGATTACTGTGTAAGTTGTATTTAGTGCCCCAATTACTGCAAATGCACTGACTTAAAGCATCTTGAATTAAGGCAAAGACCTAAGCATCTCAATCCATTCTAGGTTATCAATCAAAAGTACCCTAAGGTGCTTGTGAGATGCTGGCTTCTAAATCTATTGGTGCATGCATTTCTAGGGTTAGGGCCTAGGCTAAGTCCATTTGCGAAAGAGCCCTAGTTTTAAAGGGGGTAGTTTTTTTTTAAAATAAAACTAAGTCGAAAATTTTATTTTTCAAACCTTTTCAAAACTAAGTAAAAGTTGATTTTGAAAGCATTTAAAAGCTATTTTAAAACTGATTTTGAAATGGACAAAGTAGTAAGAAAACCAAAAAAAAGAGAGTAAACCTATTCTACCAAGCATAGTCCTAACTGCTGATCAAATAGAAAGAAAACAAGTACTCATTTCCATAAGTCAGCTAGTCAACAGAGAAAAACTAACACAATCATACAAGTCACACATGAGTCAACCCTACTGAGTAGGGGCAGTCAAATAGTCACTAATACAATGCTAATCAAATCTAGGACGAGGGACCGGGATGATCAGAAGAGCCTGGCTGCCAGGATCGAAATAGTGTCATCATCTCGTGATACTGTGCGTCTCTGGCCTCCCTCTCAGCTCTAAGGGCACTCATATAGTCAGTGTAATAGCCTAGATTTGTCTCCATATCTTCAGCATGGTTTGCCTCCACTTCCTCTCGGAGGCTCTGGACCTGTGTCTCCAGCCGTGTCACTCTCTCGTAGAGTGTCGGTGGAGGGGGCTCGTCTATGTGTGCTCGGGCCTCTGCTGCCAGATCTGCAACGTCAACGTCTACCTCCTCGTCTGAGTTGATTTGAGCTCCGGCGTGCTGTCGTCTCCAAGTCAAAACCCCGGTGGCCGATACATCTATACTAGCTAAAGAGAAGTTCCTAAACCCTATCTCGTCAAAATCGGTCATCGCGGATATTTCACCTACGGTAATGTCACGACCGTGGTGATGAAGGATGGAGGTGATGATGTGGCAGAAGGGGGTGCGTACCCGACCCTGAGTCGTGACACTAGAGGCATGTAAAATAGCGTGGAACATGTGAAGGCCAATGTCAATGTCTAAATGATGGATCAGGGCATACAGAAGGAAGGCATGAAAAGGTCGCATAGTCGCGACATCCCTAGTGGATAGTGGTAATATGCAGCGGACCAGGACTCTGTACAGGGCGTAGTCCTGGACCTAAAGGTCAACGGACTGAAATCGTCTAGCTACGGGGAGTCTAGCTTCCCTATAGAAATAGGAGTGGAGAGTGTCTAGAGTAATGTGGGAGTAGGGAGCATCAAATGGAGGATCCCTAGGTGGATAGCAACAAAAGGTGGACTGGGAGGGTCGTAGTCCAAGAAATCGATTTAGTAAAATAGGAGTGATCGACAAGGGTATTCCTTGAACAGTCGTGACAAATATGAGATCGTTCTGTCGAACTATGTTATTATAGAATTCTGCACATAAAGATGTGTTAATTGAATGAGTGCAGAATACTAGATTATCTAGTTGATAAAAGTTTATGACATTCGTGGCTAAAGGACAAGATTGGGTAAAGAAATGTCTATTGAGATAGCTAGTTTTGATAGGCTTGTAAGTCGTTCGAGCAAACTTGTTACACAGTTCTAGAGTCGGGAACCTAGGGTCGGGACTCGGTTCGGTACCGGGGTTTGCATGGTTTGCTCGGCGTTTTCTAAGTTAAGAAACATGTGTTTATAAGAAATGAATTAAGAAAATAATTCAAAATGCAAAAGAAATTATACCGAGGAGGCATGGTTGAGATTGAGGAAGCACAAGTGTCACTTGATCTCCTTGGATGGAAGGAAGTGAGGAAGGAGGATGGTTTTTGGTGTGGGAAGAAGAAGGGGTTCGGATGCCCTTTTATAGGCAGGTCATTGGGGGCGCCTGGGAGCTCCCGGGCGCCCGGGACAGTGGTCTCTGCCTTTGGCAGTGACTAGGGCTGGTTGGGGGCGCCCGCAGTGGCCCGGGTGCCCCGGTCAGGTTGATTTTGCAGCTTTTGCTGCTTTGACTGATATGGGGGCGCCCGCGTGGTTTTGGGCGCCCTGATCAAGGTTTAAAGGCAGCTTTTTGCCTTGAGAGAAGATAACGTCATGGGGGGGGGCGCCCGAGGAGTCACGGGCGCCCAGATGGAGTGTTGATTGGCATTTTTGTTCTTTTGTCATCATTTGACCATGGTTTAATTGGTTTGACCATGGTTTGAAATGATTTGACTATGGTTTGACTACTTTGACCATGGTTTGACTGCTTTGACCATTGTTTGACTACTTTGACCATGGTTTGACTTATTGTTAGGTCAATGCCTTTCTAAACTAAAACAACAATGCAGTTATGAATTCTGATTAAGTTAAGTTTACTGTCTCACCCAATTTTAGGGTTATCAATCATGTTAGCCTTACAGGTTTTGTGAGACAGGTTTTGATAAAAGAATTTTTGAAAAACATGATTTATTTTGAAAAACTTAATTAATTTTGAAAACAATTGAATTTATTTTGAAAAGAATGTTTAAATCTACAACTAACTAAAAATTTGTGTTAGATTCGAATTTGACCAAGAATAATTTGAATTTGAATTTCAAAAATTGGCTTCTAGGTCTTGGCGAGGTACTAGGCCTTCTTTGGCTGTAGCCTTATTGGATCATCAACCCTTTCCTTGACAAAGCCTTTTAATGAAATTTCATTTTCAAAATTAATCTTTAAAAAATTCTGGTCTAACTAGTTTGGGTTTTGGATCGGTAGCTTCGGCTAGTTTCACCAGTCTAAAGAGACCAAGTAGAGTATACTTGACCTTATTAGAATTGGTTTCCCTAACGTACTATCATCTCACCGCCACCCAATACTATGTTGTTCATATTTCAGTTACGTTGGTTCCGTCCTTAAACTAACTGTTCCTAAGTCTAAGCATGGTAAATTGCAGAAATTAAATAGACAATCAAGCAAGCAAATTGCAATCAAGAATTGAATTTTATCTAACAATAAATATAGTTTTTAATTTGGCTCCCTGACGGCCCCGAAATACTAGGTTAAAGTTGTCACGAATTGTGGGACCATCAGAATTTTGAATTTGTAAGAAAAGCTGGAAACCCTTTTTGCAATCAAAATATGAAAACGTAGTAAAGGGGCCACAGGTCGTATTTTTCCTCGGGACTAGTTGATGTTTGTTTGATTCGAGCTCGTGTTTATGTGTCGTTTGTGAATTTGGGTTTCGAATGTGATTTGGGTTTGGAATGCGATTAGAAATGAAAAAGAAATCCCTTCACTGAATGAACTAAACAAGTGTGTTGCAATTAATAACTCAACCCATGGAAAACTAACTTAACCAAGACAACTTAACTAAATTTGGGAAACAAATCTGAATTTGATGGCAGCCCAAATACTAAGCAAGTGAATCAGAACAAGGCTGAAATTTTCGATTAAAGCTAATGCCAAACACTTAAAGCCCAATTGTAGAGTTGAAACTTGCTATTAATGCCAAAATGGAAGTTGGAATTCAAACTCAAGCCATGTATGAAACGAACTATCTCCTAGCTCACTACTAACTCAGAATTGCACTTAAATTGGCACCTATCACTGCCCAAAACTCTTCTTGATACCAAATGGAAAAAATCGAGACAGTTTTGATACAAAGGAAATAACTCATGTGCCAAAAACTTAAATAAACTGCAGGGGTTTTAAACTGATACAAAGCAATGCAGAAACTGATCAAATTCAGCTTAGAAATGTAAGCTAACAATGGACTGATATGCAGGTCTGAAAGAAGAAATGCAGTAGCAAAATTCGAATCAATGCAGAAACGTCCAGGGCAGAACAGTTTGCCTGAAATTGCAGAAATAGCAAACTGATATGAATCAATTGAAGTCGAGTGCAGAAATTGAATGCGAATACCTAGCAAATGAATCCAACTTCAATGTATAAATGCAAGAGAAGAAATAACAACTACTTTAGACAAAGTTCAGATGCTGAAAGAGAAATCTGTTGTGCAGAAATGAAGCAAAATCTGATACGCCATTACCAATCTGATACGCAAACAGTAAGGCACAAATTGAACTGAAATCGAAAGCTATTGTTATCTTAACAAGCTCACTAACTAATCTACTTGCAAAATGGAACTTAACTACTGCAAAAACCATTCAAAACGAAAATTACAGCAACTGAATATAAATCAGAAACAGAAATGAGATGCAGAAATGAAATTACAGCTACAAACAATGAAAATTAACTAAGTAAACTAATCCTCAATCACTCCCTAGCTCAAATGCTCCTTGTTCGTCACGCAAGGGTGAGCCTCGAACCCGCAAGCTCAGCAATCAATTGAAAAACAACTCAGCAATTCAAATCCAGCTCACGTTCTGAACCAATCTGAATTCCGAATCGATTTTCTCAATCTGGCATTGTCCAATTGCGCGGATGGTGTGGGGATGAACCAAGCACTCCAAGGAACCCCTCTGAACTGCTCGGATGGATGAAGGATGGAGCAAAACCGAGATTGAAGCAATAAATGACAGAGCTACGGAAACCTCACAACAACTCTGTTTTGGCCAATTCGGAGCTGGAAATTCACCGAGAACCTTCCCAATAGTCTAGCAATTGATCTAGTAGAAGAATTGAGGGGTCGCGCCCCTTGGATTGAAGAAAACTAGCTAAGAAAATGAAGAACACGAAGAAGAAAGTGTTGCAGCGAGGAAACGTGACGAGGAGAAGACTGTGCTGAAGTTTGATTAAATACTTATCAGTGGACGGTCCAGATTGATCGGAGGAAATCCAACGGCTGATCTTTCTCTGATTTGAGCCAAACTTTGATGATGATGATCTGGGGTCAGGATCTACCTCGTGGTAGCTCGGATCCTCCAGATTTGCAACGGATGGTCCCGATCAATCTAATCTTTGAATGGACGATCTAGAGCCCTCCGAGCTTGATCCAACGGTTGATTGAGCTCTGATTGGGATGAAACCTTCAGATCTTGATCAGAGTGTTTGATCAACCCTAACCCTAGCTCGGATTGCTTCAGATGGTCCCGGATGGCTCAGATCTAGCCGCTTTTGAATCGGACGGCCCAGATTAATCCTAAGCTTGATAACTCGATCCGGGTCACATCCGACTCAAGTTTGACCCAGTATGCCCTAGGTCCATGAACCTTTCATGCCTACAAAAATAGATCAAAAATTTAGTGGCCAACTAATCCAATTTTATGCAAATTTGCAATTAAGTCCAAAATAAAGGTAAGTTCTAAAACCTAGGGTAATTTCACAATTAGCAATAAAATCATAGGTCAAACATGGATTTAGCAATTAAAATAATCAATAAAATGGTACTTATCACTCCCCCTGGACTAAAGCCACGATAATGGATAGGCAAGATGTGAATCTTGTCCTTGGGGATCCAATACTGATTTGATCCAATTTGTTCGTTCAGGTACAGTTTAGGTACCCATGCCTGAACTTTATTTCTGGACTGATTCAGTACAGCAAAGTAGGATCTTTGTCTAGATTTGGTTCTATAGCCTAGTCTGGATCAATTTAGAACCGATTTCTGTTTTCCAAGAATCATGTCAAGATTCTTGGAACCAGAAGTAAATCGTTCTAAAGCTGATCTAAGATCCTTAACCTGAGTTTTCAGGGAGGAGTTCTCTTTCTCAAGTTTCTCAACTTGAGTAGAGGTTCCTTCTTGAACCTTCTCAGTTAAGGGTCTAGAGTCAGCTCCCTCTTTCAGGAGTTTTACTTCCTGTCGGAGGGATTCGACTCGGAGTTTAGCTTTCGCCAAATCTCGAGAAAGATAAGAAATTAATTCATTTAATTGACTTCTAGTAAATCCACTTACCTTGATTTCGCCGTCCTCTGAAAATGTCAGTCTGCCGTCGTCTTGTTCTGATTCTGACTCGATCTCGACTTCTTCTGAGGCGGTTAGTGCGAGTAGGTTCGACTGTGGGACCTCTTCTTCTTCGGAGGAGGAGGACTCGTCCCACGTTGCTTGAAGTGCCTTTTTCCTTCTATTCTTCTTGGTCTCCTTTAGGTTCGGACACTTCGTCTTGTAGTGACCCTTCTTCTTGCACTCGTAGCAGGTCACGTTGGGCTTGTTCTTTTCGTTTGCGGGTTCAGCTGGTTCATCCTTTCTTCGGCTGACTTTCCGTTTGTTGGTTTGGTTCTTCAATTCCTTGTAGTAGTTTTGGGCCAGTCGGACCAGCTTAGGTCGATCTCCTTCTTCGTCTTCTGAGTCTGAGTCTGAGTTAGATTCGGGTTCAGGTTGAGGCTTTTTCTTTGTTGTCCTTCCAGTTTTACCTGCAACAAAGGTAATACCTTTCTCGACCAAATTGCAGTTAGTCTGTTCATGTAATTCTAATTCAGAGAACAATTCATCTAATTTAATTTTTGAAAGATCCCTTGAAACCTTGTATGCATCTACCATAGATGCCCACAAGGTGTTTCTAGGGAAAGCATTTAAAGCGTACCTTATTAGGTCACGATTTTCTACCTTGTGACCGATGGTGTGCAGTCCGTTCATCAGTTCCAGAATTCGGGCGTGAAGCTGAACTGTTGTTTCGTTGTCGGTCATTTTGATCGTATACAACTTGTTCAGGAGGAGATCCCTCTTGCAAATCCGAGTGTCTGATGTTCCTTCGTGCAGCTCGATCAGTTTCCCCCACAGCTCCTTGGCACTGTTGAAAGGACCCACCCGGTTCAGCTCCTCTTTTATTAAGTCGCATTGGAGGGTCTGGGTCGCCTTTGCATCAGCTTCAATTTTCCGTTTTAGAGCGGTGTCCCACTCTGTGTAGGTTTGAGGTACTCCTTCAGCATTTTTCGGAATCTCCAGTCCGGACTGGATGATTATCCACATGTCCACCTGAGTTTTCAGGTGGACCTCCATTCTGCTCTTCCAGTAGGAGAAGTCCTCCCCACTGAAGAGAGGTGGTCTTGCGGTGCTGAAGCCTTCTTGCATGGCCATTTTATCTGAAAAAATAAACAAAAAAAAAGAAAATGTCCCAAGACTTGGTCTTGGATTAGTATTGCGGGATTAAGAGAAATAATTATCGAGGGGTGTTGGACCAACCTCGATTAACGAGAAGAATTTTGAAAGAAAAGAAAAAAATTAAAAAAAATTCGAAAAATTCTCAAACTGGTGGTTGCACCAAATTTGAGCTTCCCCGCTCTGATACCACTTGTTGGATCGAGAACAACGATAGAGGGGGGGTGAATATCGTAAAACGTTCGGATTAAAGTTAGAGCAATTACGCAGCGGAAATTTAAATCAAACACACGCAAACACCAAGTTTTTTACTTGGTTCGGAGTCGCGGTCGGCTCCTACTCCAAGGCCCACGGTCGTTGACCGTTTACTATGGGCAATTCTATATTTGCGCAAAACCGTTTACAGAGAGATATTACAAAAGCAGTATAGTAAACTTGAAAACAACTCTTCGTTACCGACGTCCGGTGTAGATTGAATTTTCGGAGCGGAGGGACGTCGTCGGCGCTTGTATCTGAGTTGGGAGGTTTCCGGAGCAGAACGCGGGAGCAGAAGAGCGTAGAAGCGTTGAAAGAATTGTTGTTCGAAGCCTTGGGGTCGAGGGCCTATTTATAGCCCCTGGGGGCGCCCAGAACGTCGGAGGCGCCCCCCCCCCCCCACGTGTCGGCCGATCCGAGTTCCACTCGGTCAGCTCTGATCCCTTCAAACTCGGGATCAGATCTTGACGGGGGCGCCCGGGTTGACCGGGTCAACTCTTATCCCTTGGTTTCGCTGGCTTCTGCTTCGTTAGCTTGCACTGGGGGCGCCCGAGAGCATGGGGGGCGCCCGGGAGCATGGGGGCGCCCCGCCCATGAGCTGTCGAAGCCTGCCTTTGCTTTATGTGTTTTGTGTTCACCTTGGGGGCACCCGGGACACTCCGGGCGCCCTGGTCAGCTGCTGCCTCACTCCTTTGAGGCTCTCTGAGCTGCAGACACTCGTTCCTTCGATCCTGCATCTAGGGTTAGTCCAAAACAACATAAAGCAGTAAGATGTTAGTTTATACAGCCTTAGCTGTCTTGGTTCTGACTTTGAGCCTCCAAAATGGAGCCCTAGGTCGAACCGACGCCTACTGTTCCCTCGACGGGGAACGCGTCCTCACCTACTCCTCTCGGGAGGATGTACCTGATGCCAACCGGCTCCTCCGGTTGGACTTTTGCCCAGCTGTCCTTCGCCAGGTGCCTAGCTGTCCTTCGCCAGGTCTTCAGTACCAAGCTGTCCTTCGCCTGGTGCCTAGCAGTCCTTCGCCAGGTCTTCAGTACCAAGCTGTCCTTCGCCTGGTGCCTAGCAGTCCTTCGCTAGGTCTTCAGTACCAAGCTGTCCTTTGCCTGGTGCCTAGCAGTCCTTCGCTAGGTCTTTGTATCCTGGCATTCCTTCGCCAGGTGCCTAGCAGTCCTTCGCTAGGGCTTTGCCTGCACACTTGAGTAACATGTTAGACAACCATTATACCTTAACTTTTGAACCTTGTTGCCATTATCAAAACACAGGTTTGACTTGGGTGCTTTCTGCACCAACACTCTCAACAATTTTGAAGTAGAGCTCTTACTACTAGAGGGGTGAATGAAGCTCAATTGGTTTCAAATGAACAAAAAGAGATTAAAAATTTTTTGATGAAGCTTACTTCTTTAGTGAAGCAAATGACTTTGAATAATGTGAGCCAAAATCAAAATTTTACAGTAGCTTCACCTACAAATCAAGTAATGAGATTGTGTAGCATATGTTCAAGTTAAGAGTATAATTCAGATTTGTGTCCAAATTTACAACAAGATGAATCATTAGCCGCTTTGACTAGAGGTCAATATCAATCAAGGAATGACCCATATTAAACTACTTACAATCCGGGATGGAGGGATCACCCTAATTTGAAGTATGGTAATTCATTCTATCAACAAAATACTTCACAACAGCCCCTACAACAAAATCAGCTGCATTTTTAGAATTTTCAAAAAGGACAACAGCATTTTCAACAATTCCAGCCACATTTCCAAAATTTTCAACAAGCAAATCAGAATTTTCAGCCTCAATTCCAACAAAATCAGTAAGGATTTCAACCAATTCAGAATTTCCAGCAATCTTTTCAACCTTCACAGCCATACCAGCAGAACTTTCAGTTTCAAAATCAGAGTTTTCAGCAACCCCAACAATTTCAGCCTTCAACTCAAAATTTTCAGCCTCAATATCAGAATTTTCAGAGCAGTAATTTCCAGAAACATCCACCTAGTTCTCAGGCAAATTTTCAACAATTACAACAGCCCATTCACTCATTAAATCAACCTCAACAACCTAATTTCCAGAGTTCACAGCACACCCAAGGTTTTCAGGAACCTAATGTTTCATTTCAAGGTCAACAAAAGTCTCATACCAATCAAGGAGGCTTTGGGAACTCTAGTGGGTTTAATGCACAACAACAAAGGCTTGAGGAGATGATGCAGCAAATCCTACAACAACAACAAATTTTACAACAATAACAAGGGCAACAAAAGAATGATTCCACCATTCAAAACATAGAAAGACATATTGGACAACTAGCGATTGGAATGAATCAATTGCAAACCTAAGGATCGGGTCAATTACCTTCTCAAGCAACTCCTAATCCCAAGGGAAATGTTAGTGCAATAACTTTGAGGAGTGGGAAAGTTGCTTCAAGTCTAAATACTCAAGGGGATGAATTTGCTGAAATTTTTTTTTGCAACTTGTTTTCCAGCTCAGAACAGTCCAAAAATGGATTCTACAACGGTTGAATGTGACCCTAGTTCAAGCCTAAGTCCTTCTTCTATTGATCCTGTGATTTTGGTGGAAGAACAAGGAGAAATCAGTAAAAACAAGACACCTACAGCAGCTATACCAATTGAAGTTCTTACTCAAGACTCACTTCCAAAAATTTCAGCTCGAGTGGAGGAACCAAGGGTTCCTTTACCCTTTCCACAGCGTAAGATTCAAGCTAAAAAGCTTGTAGAGGAGGAGAAGGCAAAGGAGTATCAAGAGCTTGTGAAACTATTCAGTAAGGTAGAAAGAAATGCGCCATTGTTGACCATGATCAAGCAAATACCTAAGTATGCCAGATTTCTTAAGGATTTGTGTGTGCACAAGAGGAAGCTAAAGGGGAATGAATTGGTCAGTTTAGGAAAGAATGTCTCAACCCTTATTCATTCAATTCCCCAGAAATGTGAATATCCAGGAGTATTCACTGTATCCTGTGAGATTGGGAGGAATCTTTTTCATGATACTATGTTAGATTTGGGAGCTTTTATTAATGTGATGCCTAGATCAGTTTTTCATTTGCTGGGCATTGGACCTATGCAGCCTACAGGAGTGGTTATTCAGCTAGCAGATAGAAGTCAGACTCACCCAGCTGGAATCATTGAAGATGTATTAGTGAAGGTAAAAGAGTTGATTTTCCTGCGGACTTCTATATCTTAGACATGGAGGGGGATTATCTAGCACATAGATCTCCACTTATTTTGGGAGACCATTCTTGAAGACTGCGAGGACAAAGATTGATGTATATGTAGGCACACTTTCTATGGAGATAGGAGACACAGTGGTGCAGTTTAGTATTTTTGATGCTATGAAGCACCCTAGAGAGGATCATTCCGTCATGAGCATGGATATTTTAGATGAGTTAGTTGATGCAGATTTACTTGCTGATAGAGTTTCACTTGGTATTCACAGAGGATATTTTAGCTCAGATGAGGCAGAGGATGCATTAGCTATAGAGGCAGCTAAGTTGAAGATTGTGTCTGATTCACTCGTAGTTGGAGACGATTCTATAGGTGTAGGGGATTGCACTGAGCCCCAGGGATCACCTATATTGATTGACATGTCAGGAGATTCAGAGGATAGGTGTGAGAGTGTAGGGGATTACACTGAGCCCCAGGGATCACCCATACCTACCGAGCAGTCACAGATAGAGTTAAAACCATTGCCAGAACATTTGAAGTATGCTTATTTGGGAGAGGAGCAGTGTTTACCTATTATCATTGTCCAGAACTTGGATTCGGAGCAAGAGGACAAATTATTGCAAGTTCTGAGGCAGCATAAGAGAGCTATAGGATGGACATTAGCTGATATACCTGGTATTAGCCCCGCTATTTATATGCACAGGATATTTCTAGAGGAGAATGCGAGGCCAGTCAGGCAGCCACAGAGAAGGTTAAATCCACTGATTCTAGATGTTGTAAAGAAAGAGATGACTAGACTTTTACAGGCAGACATTATATACCCTATTTCTGACAGTAAGTGGGTTAGTCCTATTCATGTGGTTCCTAAGAAGTCAGGAGTGACAGTAGTGGAGAATGAGAGTAATGAGTTAGTACCTACCAGGGTGAAGAATTCATGGAGAGTTTGTATTGATTACAGGAAGCTGAACCAAGTAACGAGGAAAGATCACTATCCCTTGCCTTTTATTGATTAGATGTTAGAGAGGTTGGCAGGGAAGTCTCACTATTGCTTCCTAGATGGATATTCAGGATATTTTCAGATTTGTATAGACCCGGAGGATCAGGAGAAGACCACTTTCACTTGTCCTTTCGGTACATTCGCTTATAGACGTATGTCATTCGGACTTTGCAATGCCCCAAGGACTTTCCAGCGGTGTATGGTGAGTATTTTTGGTGAGTTACTAGAACACTGCATGGAAATATTCATGGATGATTTTTCTGTATTTGGCACATCATTTGATACTTGTTTGGATAATTTGTCTAGAGTACTACATAGATGCATTGAAACTAATCTTGTCCTGAATTTTAAAAAATGTCATTTTATGGTAGAGCATGAGATTGTTTTAGGACATATAGTCTTTAGGAAAGGCATTGAAGTAAATCCTGCTAAAGTTAGTGTTATATCTTCTCTATCTTACCCTGTATGCGTACGGGATGTTCGAACTTTCCTTGGCCATGCAGGATTTTACAGGAGGTTTATTAGAGACTTCAGTGAGATTGCTCTCCCTTTGACTAGACTTTTGCAAAAGGATGTGGATTTTTGCTTTGATGAAAAATGCAAGGAAGCTTTTCAGAGATTTAGGGAGACTCTTATTTCAGCTCCTATTATTAGGCCTCCTGATTGGACTCTACCTTTTGAGTTGATGTGTGACGCTTCAAATTTTACTGTAGGGGTTGTACTTACACAGAGGGTAGATGGAGCGCCACATGTCATTTGCTATGCTTCCAAGACTTTAGATGTAGCTCAGGCTAACTATACCACCACAGAAAAAGAGCTCCTTTCTATTGTTTTTGCTTTGGATAGATTTAGATCATATTTGCTATGATTTGCTATGTTCTCATGTGATTGTATTTTCTGATCATGCAGCTTTGAAGTATCTTCTGAAGAAGCCGGATGCAAAGCCCAGATTGATTAGATGGATGCTTCTACTTCAAGAGTTTGATTTGGAGATTCGAGATAGGAGTGGCAAGGAGAACTTGGTGGCAGATCATTTGAGCAGGATAGAGGGAGATGGGTACCTTACCGCCATTGATGATGATTTCAGAGATGAGCATCTTTTAGCGGTGCATGGTGAGTTGTCATGGTATGCAGATCTAGTTAACTATTTAGTAGCTAATGTTTTTCCTGCATAAATTTTATGTGTTGGATGATCCTTACTTGTGGAAATTTTGTAGTGATCAAATAATTAGAAGATGCATACCTGATCATGAGTTTCATTCAGTTCTTACACTTTGCCATACGTCAGCTGTGGAGGACATTTTGGTCCACAGAGGACCACTAGGAAAGTACTAGAATGTGGATTATTCTGGTCTACTTTATTCCATGACGCTTATCTATTTTATAAAAACTGTGATAGATGTCAGAGGACAAGAAACATAGGAGCTAGGAATGAAATGCCCCAACAAACTATGCTTTTTTGTGAAATTTTTGATGTATGGGGGATAGACTTTATGGGACATTTTCCTGCATCTTGTGAATTTTTGTATATATTACTTACTGTTGATTATATATCTAAATGGGTAGAGGCCATTCCCTTCAGGACTGACGATTCTTTTATTGTTGTGAGTTTTGTTAGGTCACACATTTTTTGTAGGTTTGGAATTCCAAGAGCTATTATAAGTGATCAAGGTTCACATTTTTGCAACAAGCATATGAAGGCTTTATTTAACAAATATGAGATTTTACATAAGTGTCTACTTCCTACCACCCCCAAACTAATGGACAAGCCGAGACATCAAATAGAGAGATTAAGGCAATCTTGGAGAAAACCATGGGGCCTAGTAAAAAAGATTGGAGCAAAAGACTTGATGATGCATTGTGGGCTTATCGGGCGGCATATAAGACACCTATTGGAATGTCTCCCTACGGCTTGTTTATGGGAAAGCTTGTCACTTGCCCGTGGAGATAGAACTTAGAGCTTATGGGCGGTGAAGGCTTGCAATTTTGATGCCAAAAAAGTGGGAGAAGAAAGAAAGCTACAACTTCAAGAACTTGAGGAGATAAGATTGGAAGCATATGAAAACTCAAGGATTTACAAAGAGAAGACTAAAAACCTTCATGATAAGCACATAGTGAAGAAGGAGTTTCAAATTGGCAACAAAGTTCTTTTATACAAATCAAGGCTCAAATTAATTAAAGGTAAGTTGAGGTCTAGATAGGAAGGTCCATTTCTTGTTACTAATGTTTTTCCTTTTGGTGTTATTGAGATTAAGGATGAGGCTAATGATCTTATTTGGAGAGTTAATGGCCACCGGCTCAAGAAAATTTTAAAGAAGTGAAGGAGTTAGATGTGGATGGATTGGATGTTAAAGATGCTATCTACCCAACTTAAAGGGGAGTTTGATCCTTCATACACTTTTATTTCATTGTATATACCATTTTTATGTTTTCTAGCAGTAAAATTTTTCTCTTAGAGTGAGTTCTTGTTAATAAATGTTTAGGTAGTGTAGAGTGAATAAAGATTCATTGTAGATATCATTTTAACCTTTTTGGCATCTTGTTTCATGCATGATTTGGGAATAAATATATCCCTCTAGATTTTCTTTATATCATTTTAGAATCCTTTGAAAGTGAATTAAATTTGGTTGTTAAAACTTAGGATTTGAGCCCATGGATGAAAATTCTTGGATACTTGAGTTACTACTTAGTTATGGACTCTAGATTGATGATTTGAGATGAATTCTTTTTACCTAGTAAGGATTTGGCCTTATTTTTGAGATACATACATGTGATTGTACTCTAGAACTTGCTTAGGTTCTTTCAAAACTATATTTCTATGATTGGACCACATTAATAGAGGTGAATCATCTTGTTTCCTTTTTCATATCATTTTTGCAATATTCTTTATTGATCCACTCTAGATTCTATTTCTCTTTCATGGACTTGGGTGCTTTGATTGTTACTTGATGATATTTTGCCCGGGACGGATAAAGATTTAAGTGTGGGGGAAATATTTATGGCAGGCAAGATAATTTTGGCAAATAAATTGTAACTATTGCGTGCCAAGTGGGTTACAAGAGTTGATAGTAAAAATTCCAAGTGGAGCACATAATTCCTTTTTATTTCAAAGTTATAATTGCAATTTGAAGATTTGTTATCATAGCCAACTAAATCAAGTTGATATGGGAATCAAACAGAGGAGGCATTATGCTTGAACAATTTTGGAAAGCCATAGGATGCTGATTTTTGGCAACTTGGTAGTGATGAAACAGTGAAGAAGTGGTTCTATGGGATCAGTGAGAAGAGGAGTAGAAGTCTATAGGAATGCTTGTGGCTAATCTGAACTCACTGTCTAGATAATCAGTGTAAGCTTCATTTAAAGAAAAATTTCTGAAAAGAAACAATTTGGTTAGGAGTTCAGTGGAGGTAAAGTCAAGGAATCATGGTAGATCTGAACTTTACAGCTAAACAATTCAGCTAGGAATTGAGTAAAAACACAGTGAGTTTTAGATGGGATGATTGAGTATCAACTTGTGTGCCAAATTGAAATTCAGAAACCATTACTGAATCTCCATTATTGGGTAAGGCTCCAAGCTGTGAATGCTGTAAATTTGTAGTTGTGTGGTGCAGGAAGAAGTCCAAATACTGATTATAGAGTTAGAATCGAGCTCAGTTATACCAGAGCTCAATGCAAGTGCAAGTGGTATTCCTACATTTAGGATTAAGAGCTTAAGATAGGGAATCAAATTGGGAATCTGAAATCTGTGAGTTGGCTTAATTGAAGCTACACAATTCAGATATGAATTGAATCTGAAAATGCTAAAAAACTGGGAATCTGAAATCTGTGAGTTGGCTGCAGAAAACAATAAGAATAAGAAAAGTATCAAGATGTGAATGTGTGCCAAAGAGTTGAAGCTTTAGCATATGAGAATTGCCATCTGTTCTGTGATCAGTGCTGAAAATTCTGATCAGTAAATCCAAGTGGAGTACTTCATATTATCATCATAATTGGATGTTTTAAAATTGGGCTAAGTGAATAGCTTCAGCTGAAGGTTTGTTCCTTCAGCCAACTCCTTAAGTTGATATAGAGAATTGGCAAAAAGGAGTTATTAAGCTTGAATTAATTCAGATTGCCATAAGGTGTAGATTTTCACAGCTTTGAGATGGAGCTGGCACAATTTGGATCAAAATTTCAAGATTGCTTGATTTGGTAAGTAATGCAGTTCAGGAATTTGATCATCTTACAGCTCCTTCTAATGGTAGTGCAATTAAGAGATTGGAACTACAACTGAGAATACTTGTTGATAAATACACAAACTTTGTTGCACAGAAGTCAGTGCCTGAAGTTCATGCAGATTTGTTTCTGCTGGAAGCAAATTCTCTGTGAATAACAGTAAAGTGATTTGTATGGAAAAGTTTGCTCTATTCGAGAGAAACTAAATATTGTTGTCAAGAAAGGAAAAGGATTAGTACAACAAAAAGAATGGGCTGAAGGAAGAAAACTTGAGAAGATGACCCTTAAAAAGAAAATTGAAGATCTTTTTCCTTCATTTGATATACTTGTTCAAGTTCTGGATTGTGAAGTTGCTGAACACAACTTGGAGCAGAATCTGAGCTAAGACAAATTGTTGGAAATCGGGAAGCTTTGCTAGCCACTGCTGAGGATTTGGGGAATGGGCAGTGAGAATGACTAAAAAAACAGAACAGTTATTAAAAAAAAAGAGAGAATGAAGTGGACTGTCAGGAATTGGATTAGTTTTCTAAATTGGAAGATGTGAACAAGGTGCTAGCTGAATTTAAGAGTTAGTTATTGATTGAAAAGAAGAAAAATCAGGAAGGAAGCAGAACAAAGTCTTAAACTGAGTAGGTTTCGAATCGATCAGGGAAGTGCCTGATCGATCAGAAGAAGTCTGATCGGTCACCGTGACCGAACAGAAGACTCCAGACCGATCAGAAGACTCCACACCGATCAGGAAGAGCCCTGATCGGTCTGCTTGACCGATCAGGAAGAGCTTGATCGGTCTCCTTGACCGATCAGAAGGAACTTTCTGGTTATGGTGTCTGAGCCCAGGTTTTCTTGAAAAAATTTTAATCCCAGTGAGATGATGGATGATGAATGTGTTGGTTCTCATCAATGCTCGGGATAACTGCCACTCAGAGAGTTAATTTGAAGGTTTTGAATTTATTGGTCGATCCCTTGTCTTATGGGCTCAGCTCGAGTTTCAAGCATCCAATTACAAGAAGCTTCTAGGAAATGTACTTGGTAATCAAAACATGAATCTCATGCTGAATGTATGATTGCAAAAGGAAGTCCTCTGCACTTAGAGAATCAACTAATAAATTTTCTCATACAACTTGTATCTCAGCCATATGAAATGTTCACAGAACTTGAGGTTTTTGCTTTCCCTTCGGATGGAAAGGTTGGCACAGAATAGTAACTAGTGGCACACTGGATTCAGTAATGTTTCTCATCCAAATGAGAGTCACTGTTGTAGGACTGGTGCCGTCGATAGAGGGGGGGTGAATATCGACCGTCAAAAACTTGTCGTGAAAACTTTGTACAACTTTCGATCTACTCAGAGTGTTAGTGCAGCGGAAAATAAAAATAAAAAGAATACAAGACAGGGACACAGCGGGATTTATTTACTTGGTTCCCAACCCCCCAGGGTTAGTACGTCCAAGGCCTATGTACTCGGCGTGAGTCCACTATTGGTCTCCTTTCCGGAATTTCCGGAGGTGGAGAAAATCCGTCTTACAGTGTATAAGTACAAACAAAAGTATAGCAAAGTAAGTACAGAATATTAAATGCAAACCAAACAACTAGGGTTTGAAGCTTGGCCGATCTGGACCTCCGAAGTGCCGCGCACTTCCTCCTGGAGCCTCTCGGTCGTAGAGCCTCGTCTTTAGCGCATTGTTGTTGGTCAGAATGCTCAGAATCACTCACAACAGTTGTGTTTGAAGCAGAGGGGTTGAAGCCCATTTTATAGGCTTCCTACGGGCGCCCTGGACGCTAGGGGCGCCCCGATAAACTCGGTCAAACCTTATCCCTGCGTCGACCTCGCCGCAGCTGATAAAATCTTTGACCAGGGTGCCCCGGACCTTCCGGCCGCCCTCATGAAGGCTTATCTGTGTTTCAAACTCAAAACAACAAATACAGCTTTGAACCCGGGCGCCCCGGACCTCCCGGGCGCCCCGCTTGAAGCCTTTTCTGCCTACCACACAAAACTGCCACTTCTCTTCTTTAGCTTGGGAGCCCCCACTGATGGGGCCGCCTGGCTTCAAGGCTTCCAGCCTGGTTACCTACTTTATCTCCGGTTCTTGGTACCTGCAAGATGTTGGATCGAAAGAAACGATAGAGGGGGGGTGAATATCGTTAAACGCTTTTCGGATAAAAACTAGAGCAAGTACGCAGCGGAATAAACACAATCGCGAACACAGGTAGTTTTACTTGGTTCGGAGCCTAGGTCGACTCCTACTCCAAGGCCCACGGTCGTTGACCATTTTCTGCGGGCAATTCTATAAGTGCGCAAAACGTTTACAGAGAGATATTACAAAAAGTAGTATAGTAAACTTAAAAGTAACTCTTCTTTTACCGACGTCCGATATAGATTGAATTTTCGGAGCAACGGGACGTCGTCGATGCTTGAGTCTCGAGTCAGGAGGTTTCCGGAGCAGAGCACGGGAGCAGAAGAGCGTGATTGCGTTGAATGAATTGTTGTTTGAAGCCTTGGGGTCGAGGGCCTATTTATAGCCCCTGGGGGCGCCCGGAACGTCGGGGGCGCCCCCCCCCCCACGTGTCAGCCGATCCGCTTCCGTCTCGGTCAGCTCTGATCCCTTAAAACTCGGGATTAGGCTTTGACGGGGGCGCCCGCAATGCTGGGGGCGCCCGGGTTGACCGGGTCTCCTCTTATCCGTTGGCTTCGCTGGGTTCTGCTTCGTTAACTTCAACTGGGGGCGCCCGGGACGCTGGGGGCGCCCGGGAGCACGGGGGCGCCCCGCCCATGAGCTGTCGAAGCCTACCTTTGCTTCATGTGTTTTGTGTTCACCTTGGGGGCGCCCGAGACACTCCGGGCGCCCTGGTCAGCTGCTGCCTCACTCCTTTGAGGCTCGCTGAGCTGCAGACACTCGTTCCTTCGGTCCTACATCCAGGGTTAGTCCAAAACAACATAAAACAATGATGTGTTAGTTTTATACAGCCTTAGCTGTCTTGGTTCTGATTTTGGGTCTCCCAAAATGGAACCCTAGGTCGAACCGACGCCTACTGTTCCCTCGACGGGGAACGTGTCTCACCTACTCCTCTCGGGAGAATTTACCTGATGCCAACCGGCTCCTACGGTTGGACTTTTGCCCAGCAGTCCTTCGCTAGGTGCCTAGCTGTCCTTCGCTAGGTCTTCAGTACCAAGCCGTCCTTCGCCTGGTGCCTAGCAGTCCTTCGCTAGGTCTTTGTATCCTGACATTCCTTCGCTAGGGCTTTATATCTTGGCAGTCCTTCGCCAGGTGCTTAGCAGTCCTTCGCTATGGCTTTGTATCCTGGCAGTCCTTCGCCAGGTGCCTAGCAGCCCTTCGCTAGGACTTTGTTTCCTGGCAGCCCTTCGCCAGGTGCCTAGCAGCCCTTCGCTAGGACTTTGTTTCCTGGCAGCCCTTTGCCAGATGCCTAGCAGCCCTTCGCTAGGACTTTGTCTCTGCACACTTGAGTAACTTTATTAGATCACAAATAACACTTAACTTTGAATCCTTTGCCAATATCAAAACAAGGTTCGATATGGTGCTTCCTGCACCAACATAAGATACACAAACACAAAGCAAATATACATACAATATTAGCCTTAAGGACTTGGTTCGGACTTCGGATTTCTACGAAACCCTAGGTCGAACCGACGCAAGTTCTCACCCCCCGAGAACGCACCTTCCACCTACTCCTTTCAGGAGCCGGTTGCCACCCAGTCCTTCGGGTGGACTTTTGCTTAGCCTCCGATTACTCCGGACCTCGAGACGCCCGAACCCGACCCGTCTCTACTTCTGTCCTTAGTCATCGCTCAGCTAAGTTGCTCAGTCCCTCGGACCAAGACTTCGTGCCCAAACCCTAGGTCCAGGACTTAGGTGCACAACCCTCGGCCAGGTCTTCGTGCCCAATTTCCCGAACCAAGTCTTCGGTGCCCAACCCTCGGCCAGGTCTTCTTGCCCAGTCCTCGACCAGGACTTAGTGCCCACCTTCCGAGCAGGTCTTCGGTGCCCAGCTCTTTGCCAGGACTTAGTGCCCAATCCTCGATCAGGACTTAGTGCCCACCTTCCGAGCAGGTCTTAGTGCCTAGGTTAACTAGGACTTTTCTTCCACTTTGTTACTTCTCTCTTAACTCCCCTTCACTTGTTTATGTATCACTGACTTAAGTCTATTGTCAAACATTAAAACACTTAGAGGAGAACATCATTGATGTAACTTGCACCAACAACTGTCTGATCGTTGCTTACCTTGACTCTGATCTGTGCAGGATAATACAAAAAGTGAGGGGCAAAGTTCATTTAGTGACATTCTTTAGTATCCAAGTTTTTCACCTTCTTAAATTCTTCATCTACTACATTTCTATTTCATTCTTATCATTCCATATTTCTTTAACTTGTCAAATAAGCCTTTTTAGGTGTGAATTCAACTCAAGAATGATGGTGGAGAGTAGAGCATAAGCAAGCTTATGGTAGTGCAAGAAACATGATGTGTTTGAGTGAGCTCCACTTTCATCAAAATTTAGAACTAGGAAGAGAGCCACCAAAAATTTTCTTGAGAGGATTTGTGTGTTTAATTCATCTCAATTAGTCATGAAGGATGAAATATACTTTGTTGTTGACTAAGGACAAGACTCTAGTCCATTGAGTTTAGATTTTTGAGATTTGACAACCCTAGGTAATTTCCTTTCAATTGCTTCTAACTATGATTGAGAATAATCTAGGGGTACATCATTAGTTCACTAGTTATTTTGTACGAGACGCCCAAGAGCAAGTGTGACGGAGTTGATAATCACCATCTTGATAATCAATTTAGGCTCTTAAACTCATGTTTTGATCCCTTTTATACGCTTAATCTTGCATTTACACTAGGTTCCATGAGTTATTTCTATTTTAGCTTTGGATGCAAATCTTTTGATATTTGAGATGTTTTGGCATTAAATTTTGAATATAATTTTGTAGGCTTCGAATGATCACTGACCTAGATCAGATTGGATCGAATTTGAGTTCAGACTTGGCTTTAATCAAGAGAATCCAGCGATGGAAAAATATGGGTCGTCCAATCAAGACATGGGGAGATCTGAGCCATCTTTCATCTTCTGATCAATCCGAGCTCAAGGTAGAGTTAATCAAGACCATAGATCAAGATCTGAAGTTTTAGTCCAAATCAAAAGTCATCTAGATGTTGGATCAAGCTCAATAGGAGTCTAAGACATCCATTCAAAAGGAAGGGTAATCCAGGCCATCCGTTGCAGATCTAATCGATCCAAGCTACGGAGAAGAAGATCCTGACCATTGATGAAGATCTGGAAAGTTTGGTTTCAATCCGAGATGATCAGACCGTTGGATTAAGCAAGGATGATCACAACCGTTCATTTTTAATTGGAATTAGTTAAATTAGAAAACTCCTCACCAGCTCTGGCTCGCGAGTTCTTCCATGTTCTTAGCGTTTTCTCAATTTTCTTCTCCGATTCACGCGGCCAACATCAGATCCAAGTTCATTTCAAGATCTCGAATCATCGAGATGGGTTTCCGGTGAAGTTTTCTAATCAATCTCGCCGCTGAAAAGCTCAGGTGAGGGTTTCGCCGAGGTGCTAAGTTTCTGCCGATTGATTCCTTCTTGATCGCCGTTCTTCATCGACCGGAGCTGTCGAAGCATTTAGAGGGTTCTTCGAGGGCTTCTGAGGGTTCCTGAGCCAAAATCGCCATCCAGCTAATCAGGAAGGAAGAAATTGGTGGAAGATTTCAGCTACGCACCAAGCTAATGTAAACTGATTGCGGGAGTCAGTTCTGTTGGTGCAGGCAACACCTAAGTCAAACTTGGGTTTTGATAATGGCAAAGGGTTCGGAAGTTAAGATGTTATTGTGATCTAACTTGTTCACTGAGTGTGCGAAAGAAGTCCTGGTCAAGGACTCGCAAGAAGACCTGACCGGAAGTCGGGCAAAGAAGTTCTGGTCGAGGACTGGGCACGAAGTCCTGGCAAGGGGCTGGGCACCGAAGACCTGACCGGAAGTTGGGCAAGAAGACCTGACCGGAAGTTGGGCACGAAGACCTGGTCAGGGGGATCGGGCAAAAGTCCAACCGGAGGAGCCGATTAGCAAAAGGTAAACTCTCCTGAGAGGAGTAGGTGAGGACGCGTTCCCCGTCAAGGGAACAGTAGGCATCGGTTCGACCTAGGGTTCCATTTGGGAGACCCGAAGTCAGAACCAAGACAGCTATGGTTGTAACTAATGCTTATTATGTTTTTGGGACTAACCTTAATTGCAGGGTCAAAGGACTGGTCGTCTGCAAGGTAGGTGTTTCACTGGGCCTAGGCACCCGAATGGAGACAGGCGCCCGAATGGGCTCAGGCGCCCGTATGGATACAGGCGCCCAAGAGTGAAGGTAAAACCCAAAACATAGCTGCGAAGCCTCTGGACCAAGCCGGATCAGGTGGCCGTGAGGTCACGGGAGCCCCCATCAGCTCAGGCGCCCAAGTGGAGGTGGATAAGCGCTGACCGAGCCCGCGGATAAGGATTCGCAGATCGAAGGGCACGTGTCAGGCGGCCCCAACATCACAGGCGCCCGTATGAGCACTATTAAAGGGGCTCGACCCCAAGGCTTCAATATCACTGTTTCTCAATGCTCAAAGCTTTTCGTTCAAGCGCTACGCCCCAGCAAACTCCAACTTCGAGATCCCAGCGTCGACGACGACCCTCTGCTCCGAAATACGATACACCTCGGGCGTCGGTAATGAAAAGTGTAGCAATTTCAATTTCCTGATATAATCTTGTACTTAACTTGTAAATCTTTATTGCGATTATAATATTGCCCAAAGTAAACGGTCAAGAACCGTGGGCCTTGGAGTAGGAGCCGACCGCGACTCCGAACCAAGTAAAATATTGACTTGTGTTCTTGCATACTCTATTTTTTTCCGCTGCGTATTTGCTCTTTCTTAAATCCGAAAAGTTTTTAACGATATTCACCCCCCCTATCGTTTTCTTCGTTCCAACAAGTGGTATCAGAGCGGGTGGCTCAAATTTGGTGCAACCACCAATTTGAGAGTTTTTCGGATTTTATGAAAAATTTTAATTTTTTTCTTTTTCGAATTTTTCTCGTTAATCGAGGTTGGTGCAACACCACTCGATCATTTTTTTTTCAATTAATTTTTTCCCACACTGCTAATCCAATACCAAGTCTTGTGACATAATTTCTTTGTTTTTGTTATTTCAGAAATTTTCATGGCCATGCAAGAGGGTTTCAGCACAGCCAGACCACCACTCTTCAGTGGAGAAGACTTTTCCTACTAGAAGAGTCGGATGGAAGTCCACCTGAAAACTCAGGTGGATATGTGGATTATTATCCAATCTGACCTGGAAATCCCCAAGAATGCTGAAGGAGTGGCACAACATTACTCAGAATGGGACGCCTCGCTAAAGAAAAAGATCGAGGCTGATGCAAAGGCAACCCAGACACTACAATGCGGATTAACCAAAGAAGAACTGAACCGGGTGGGTCCCTTCAACAGTGCCAAAGAACTCTGGAGCAAGCTGATTAAATTGCACGAAGGTACCTCCGACACCAGAATCAGCAAAAGGGACCTACTGCTGAACAAATTGTACACAATCAAAATGAATGAAGGTGAGTCAACAGCCCAGCTCCTCGCCAGGATCCAGGAGCTAATGAACGGCCTGCACACAATCGGTCATAAGGTAGAAAACCGTGACCTTATTAGGTATATCCTAAATGCTTTCCCAAGAAATACTCTGTGGGCATCTATGGTAGATGCTTACAAAGTTTCTAGGGATCTTTCTAAAATTAAATTAGATGAATTATTTTCAGAATTGGAATTACACGAGCAGACTAACTGCACTTTGGCCGAGAAAGGTACTGCTTTTCTTGCAGGTAAACCCCAAGGAAAGGTGGCCAAGAAAAAGCCTCAACCTGCACTCGAGTCAAAAATTTGATAGTCCCGAATCTACTAGATTAAATTGTCACGAAAGTTGGGACCATCAGAATTTAGATATTTATAAATGAAAGCTGGAAACCCTTTTTACAATCAAAAGTATGAAAATGTAATATAGGGGCCACAGGTCGTATTTTTCTGGGGGACTAGTTGATATAATTTGATTCACGCTTGTATTTATGTGTCGTTTGTGTTTTCGGGTTTCAAATAGATATTCGGGTTTTGGGTTGCAATCATGAAATGAAATCGCACTGAAAATAAATGAACTCAACTAAATGAGCTAAACAAAGTAAATGCCAATCAATAACTCAACCAAATGGAAACCCAATTAACTTAATTGAATCTGTAAACAATCTGATTTAAGTGTAAACCAATTGCAGAGTAATTGGATCCAAACAATGTTAAGTAATCTAAAACAAATCACTACAAGTCACTGCCTACCTAACTTGACTCTAAATGCAAGCAACAACTTGATACCACAATGAGGAAAGTTGCTGTGCCAAGTGGGTTTAACTTCATCTAAATTGGAACTCAAGACAACTAAGTGCTCATCAAACTGACCACTAATCAGAAACGAGGTTTCACTTGACACAACCTTGTAGAAGTACATTGATCATGGCATGCAGGATAAGTGCCTAAATCTGATACTAACTGTAGAAGGGATACTACAATTTAGGCATGTGACAGAGCTTTGAAGGAAGAAATGCAGAACCTATTGGGATGCAGAATTCCCAATTAAACTAATGCAGAACTTGACTGCAGATTTTCTCAGATGCTTCCAGCAACTTGAAAACGGAATGGCAGATTCCTGATACAAACTGCAGAACTTGCAGAAATAAAACTACAAAATTTCAGAAACTTAAAGGGCAGGGATGCAGCTATGAACTGATGTCAAATCAAACTAGCAGCTGATGTGAAACAAATGAATGTGAAATCAACAACTCGGATGCAGGATTCATTAACCAATACATGCAGAAACAAGCTCTAGCAAAACAGAATTCAGAAACCAAAATGATGAGCAGAAATGAATGAATGCAGGGCTGAAACTTTCAGATTTCGTTTGTAAAAATTCAGATCATGAAGCTGATATGGAGCTACGGTTCAGAAGCAAACTAACTACAAATTAAACTAGATTCAAGCTCAACAATTCACTAATGCAATTTTTAGAAACTTGATATGATGCGCAGGACAGAACTGAGTTAAGAACTGATAGTGTGCAGAATTGGTTCAATTGCGGAAATAAAACAGAGGCAAACTGAGTAAAAAGTGCAGGAAGAATGCTAAATACGAAACATCTTAAATCAATTGTATTGTCTAACTAAATTTTGTCTACAATTGCAGGCATCAAACCTAATCACAAACTGAATTCGAAACAAATGGCAGAAATCAGAAATACTTGGCACGCAAGAAATGGCAAAGAAATAAGCTGAAATAACATTCAATTTAGCACTAACAAACTTCCTAAACTATTTGACTTGAAGAATTTAAGCTAACTTACAGTTAAACAACTTAAGAACGTAAATTGCAGTAACTGAAAAAGAAATTCAGAACAGAATTCGTGCAGAAATGAAATCTAAGCTACAAACACAATGAAACTAGCTAATTAACTACTCCTCAATCCTTCACAAGCTCAAAGTTTCTTTGTTCGTCACGCAAAGGCTGGCCTCGAACCCCTAAGCTCAGCAATTCGCTGGAAAACAGCTCCGCTTGGTAAATTCTGCTCAAACTGCACAGTTGGGGAAATTTCCAATCCGAAAGCTTCGATCTCAGTTGTTGAGCTGCGATGGTGATTTGGGGAAGACCTGAGCTCACCTGAGAACCCCTACAAGTGGCCCAGGTCGTCGGAAATTGGTTGTGGCTGAGATTTAAGCTCCCGGACCACAAAGCTATCGAAACCCTCAAACAAGCTCTGTCCGGCGCGAATTTGATCTGAAATCTCCAACAAAGTATCCTCCAGCGATCCAAACCTTGATCCCAATGAAGAATTAAGGGGTCGCGCCCCTTGAATGGAAGAAATCTAGCTAAACAGTGAAGAGAAAACGAAGAACGAAGAAGACGGCGAGGAAACGCGACGAGGAGAAGCTGGGCTGCGTTTTTCCTTAAATAATAACCAATGGACGGCTGTGATTGATCGGATGAAATCCAACGGCAGATCTTGGTCTGATTTGAGCCAAACTTTTATGATGATGATCTGGGGTCAGGATCTGCCTTGTGGTAGCTCGGATCCTCCAGATATGCAACGGATGGTCCAGATCAACTCTATCTGTGAATGGACGCTCTAGAGCCCTCCTTGCTTGATCCTACGGTTGATTGAGCTCTGATTGGGATGAAACCTTCAGATCTTGATCATAGAGCTTGATCAACCCTAACCCTAGCTCGGATTGCTTCAGATCGTCCCGGATGGCTCAGATCTAGCTGCTCTTGAATCGGACGGCCCGGATTAATCGTAGGCTTGATAATTCGATCCGGTTCACATCCGACTCAGGTTTGACCCAATATGCCCTAGGTCTAGGATCCTTTGATGCCTACAAAAATATATCAGAAAATTAGTGGCCAAATAATCCAAAAATGTGTAATTTTGCAATTAAGTCCAAAATAAGATAAAGTTCCAAAACCTAGGGTAAAATCATAATTAAGCAATAAAAACATGGATCAAACATGGATTTTAGCAATTAAAATAATCAATAAAATGATGCTTATCAAGGGGATCGACCCAAGCTGGTTTGGCTAGCCCGGGACTACTACAAGGAGCTGAAGCATCAGACCAACAGAAGAAAAGCCAACCGAAGAAAGGAAGATCCAGCTGAACCCTCAACGTCAATGACCAAATCAAATGTGACCTGCTACGAATGCAACAAGAAGGGACACTACAAATCGGAGTGCCCTAATCTAAAGGAAGCCAAGAAGACTCGAAGGAAGAAGGCTCTTCAAGCCACGTGGGACGAATCTTCCTCCGAAGAAGAAGAAGAGGCCCCACAGTCAAACCTTCTCGCCTTGACCGCTTCGGAAGACATCGACACCAAATCGGAATCGGAGCCGGACGATGAAAGGCTCACTATTTCAGAGAACGACAAAATAACAGTAAGTGGTTATTCTGAAGTTGATTAATTATCAAAGTTAATTGCTTACCTATCTCGTAACTTGGCAAAAGCCAAAATCCGAGTCGAGTCCCTCCGACAGGAAGTAAAACTCCTGAAAGAGGGAGCTGACTCTAGATCCTTAACCGAGAAGGTTCAAGAAGGAACCTCTACTCAAGTCGAAATGCTTGAGAAAGAGAACTCCTCCTTGAAAACTCAAGTCAAGGACCTTAGAGCAGCTTTAGAATGATTTACTTCGGGTTCCAAGGGTCTTGACATGATCCTTGGAAAACAGAAGTCCGTTCTAAATTGATCCAGGTTAGGGTATCGAACCAAGTCGAGACAACGGTCATACAATGCTGTATTGAACCAATCTAGACCCAAAGTTCAGGCATGGGTACCCAAACTTTGCCTGAACAACCAAGCTGGACCAAACCAGGATTGGATCCCCAAGGACAAGATTCACATCTTGCCCAATCATTACCGTGGCTTTAGTCCAGGGGGAGCCAATTTAAAAATAATTTTTATAATTAGATAAATTATTTTCTTAATTTAAAATTGCATGCTTGCTTGTTTATTTATTTCTGTAAATTATCATGCTTAGACCTAGGACTGGTTAGATTAAGGACTAAAACGATTTAACTGAAATTTGAACAACATAGTATTGGGTGAAGGTGAGATGATAGTACGTTAGGGAAGCCATTTTGGCAGAACTAGCTGAAGCTACCGATCCAAGACCCAAACTAGTTAGACCAAAATCTTTCAAGGAGTAACTTGAAGATGGATTTTCAATAAAAGGTTTTCTCAAGGAAAGGGTTGATTATCCAATAAGGCTACGGCCAAAGAAGGCCTAGTGCCTCGCCAAGACCTAGAAGCCGATTATTGAAAACCAAATTCACTTTACTATTGTCAGATTTGAATCTAACACAAATTTCAATTAATCTTAGATTCAACCATTTTTTTCAAAAATAAATTTAAAGCATAATTAATTGTTTTAAAATTAATTCAACTTTTCAAAATTAATCATGTTTTTCAAAATAAAAACTTTACTTCTAATAAAAACTGTCTCACAAAACCCATAAGATTAAACGTGATTGATAATTGTAGACCGGGTGAGATGGTTAGGACCTAACTTATCTGGTTTGTGTACTTTTGTCAAGTAAAAACATTGAATCATGCAATTTAGAACTTAATGGATTTAATCATTGGATGTCAAACCAAGTCAAATAGTCAAACCTGGTCAAACGGTCAAACTGGTCAATAGTCAAACTCTGGTCAGCTCGGGCGCCCGTGACCTGTCAGGCGCCCCCTTCTTTCTCTTCGACCAAGATAGCAAAAGATGTCAACCGTTACCCATCTGACCCGGGCGCCCGTGACATATCGGGCGCCTAGGTCTTGGTCTTCATCCGAGGCAGTCAAGTCTGCCAAAAAGCTGCCCACTGACTCGGGCGCCCGTGACCTTACAAGCGCCCCAATGAACTCGGGCGCCCGTATGACAGTATATAAGGAGCATGACTCCTTCCTCTTCCCCCACACCAAAATCAAAACCTTCCTTCACTTCTCTTCTTCCCAAGGCGCCGGACCTCCTTGCTAGTCTTCAAAGAATGCCACCCCGGTATCAACTTTATTTTGCATTTTTCAAGCAATTTCCTTTTTCCTTACTTTGCTTATTAAATGCATCATTTCTCTTTAAATATCTAGAAAACATCACATCTCTCAACCCAACCCCGTGGTCGAACCTAGCCCCGACCCGAGTTTTCCCAACCTAGAATTGTTCAACAAGTTTGCCCAAACAACTTACAAGCCTATTAAGACAAGTTTTCTAAATAGGCAATTCTTTACCCAATCCTGCCCCTTAGCGATGGACGCGATCAACTTTTATCAACTAGACCACCTAGTCTTCTGTACACATCCGGTAAACTCAACCCTGTGTGCAGAGTTTTACAACAACCTTGTCAAAATTGATGACCTACTCTACTCTACCATAGTACAAGGCACTCCCCTAACCATTTCTCTGACCCTGTTGAATCGGTTTCTCAGACTACGACCTTCGCAATCTACCTTTTCTTGTTATCCTCCAGCCGACCCACCCTTCGCACCCCCTATTCGCACATCACACTAGATACTCTTTACTCTTATTTCTTTGGAGATGTGCGAAATCCGTTGGCTCGGCGATTTCAATCCGTTGACCTCCGATTCCAAGATTATGCCCTTTACCGAGTGATAGTTCGCTGTGTTCTCCCACTTACCACTCGAGATGTCGCGACCATGCGACTATTTCACACCTTTTTACTCTACGTCATGATTCATCAGCTTGACATCGACATAGGTCTCCACATATTCATACCATCATCTACACATCGAGCGTATCTACTCACGATCGAGTACGTACGCCCTACTGCCACATCATCGCCGCCCTTCTTCACCACCATGGTCTTGACATCACTACCGGAGAGATTATTTCGATGACTGAGTTCGATGAAATAGGGATTAGAAATTTTTCTTTAGCGGGGATAGATGTTTCGGCCACGGGGGTCCTAGCGTGGAGACAGGAGAGGGCTAGACGGCAGGACGACTCCGACGAGGAGGTGGAGGTAGACGTAGCTGATCTCGCAGCCGAGATCAACGAGCAGTTACAGGAGCCTCCTCCATCGACTACCGACCAGCGCATCACATCATTGTAGATGGAGTTACACAGTCTCAGGGAGGAGGTCAAGGCCTATCACATCGAGCAGATGGACGCCATCCGAGCCAATCAAGAGACGAGCGATGCACAATACAACGAAATGATGTCGTTGTTTCGATCCTGGCAGCCTAGCCCATCTTACCAGCCTGGCCCATCTTACCATCCTGGCCCATCTTACCATCCTGGCTCTTCCTCTTAGTTCAGATTGACATTTTCAGCTGTACTGTTGACTATTTGACTACCCCTACTGAGTAGGGTTGATATGTATTGGACTATGGCTTGACTTGACTGGTCTTATTGCTGACCAGGTGACTCTTATCCATCTATCAGGTTTACTTGAGTTATTTGTATTATGCCATTTTTAATTAGTATGCTAAGCCAATTATAGGGTTATGCTTAGTAGAATGGGACTGCTCTACTTATGGTTCTTTTCAAAAACTGTTTTATTTCTTATTTAATTTGAAAAATCATTTTTTTTAATTTAAAATGATTTCCGACTTAGTTTTTTGAAAAAAAAACTTACCCCCTTCAAAACTAGGCTTTTTCACAAATGGACTTAGCTTAGGCCCTAACCCTAGAATTGCATGCACCTATAGATCTAGCAACCAACATCTTACAAGCACCTCAGGGTACTTTTGATTGATAACCTAGACTGGGTTGAGATGCTTAGGTCTATGCCTTGATTCAAGATGCTTTAAGTCAGTGCATCTGCAGTACTTGGGGCAATAAATACCAATTAAACAGTAATCAGGTTAAGTTCAAGCTTAGAAAATCTAACTTGATCAGATCACTTAACTTGACTAGCCCTAGCAAAAGCTATTGCTTATAACAGCTAGTAAGTAGCTAATTGGGTTAGACATGACCCGAAAGAGAAGAATTTGAATTGATTTGGTCCAGTATATGCTTAGAATTGGTTCAATGCAGCACCTTACTTTTATTTACTCATTTTTTGCTATATTTTTTTTGATATATGGCAAAGGGGAAGAGATTGGAAAAGGAGAGAAAAGAAGGTTTTAAAATTTAAAATTTTCCAAATTCATTTTTTTTTTCAAAAACTTTTATCTCTTTTTTCAAAAAGTAAAGTAATTCAAAATCATTTTGGAAAATTTTCTAAAATTCAAAATGCTTTTTGAAAATTTTCTAAGTGTTAAAAATTCAAAATGCTGCTTGAAAATTTTCTAAGTATTAAATAAAATTCTGCTTGAAAAATTTTCTAAGTGTTAAAAATTTAAAATTCTGCTTGAAAATTTTCTAAGTGTTAAAACTTCAAAATCATTTTGGAAAATTTTCTAAGTACAAAACCTAAATGTTCTGAAAATTTTCTAAGTGCCTAACTCAAGAATATTTTGGAAAATTTTTCTAACTTAAAAATCCCTTTTTGAAAATTTTCTAAGTATTGAAAACCTGAAAAATCTTTTCATTCTATAAACAAAGACTTAGAAATGTTTTCAAAAACCTCACGTATTTTTGAAAAACTCAGGGGGAGATTTCTTCCAGGGGGAGGGCATTAAATCTGTTACTTTACCTATCTGTTTAACTTAACTTTTTGAACCGGGTTGCCATAAATCAAAAAGGGGGAGATTGTTGGTGCAGGCAGTACCTAAGTCAAACCTGGGTTTTGATAATTACAAAGGGTTCGGAAGTTAAGATGTTATTGTGATCTAACTTGTTCACTGAGTGTGTAGAAAGAAGTCCTGGTCAAGGACTGTGCAAGAAGACCTGACCGGAAGTCGGGCAAAGAAGTCCTGGTCGAGGACTAGGCATGAAGTCCTGGCACGGGGCTGGGCACCGAAGACCTGACCGGAAGTTGGGCAAGAAGACATGACCGGAAGTTGGGCACGAAGACCTGGTCAGAGGGATCAGGCAAAAGTCCAACCGGAGGAGCCAGTTGGCAAAAGGTAAACTCTCCTGAGAGGAGTAGGTGAGGACGCGTTCCCCGTCGAGGGAACAGTAGGCATCGGTTCGACCTAGGGTTCAATTTGAAAGACCCGAAGTTAGAACCAAGATAGCTATGGCTGTAACTAATGCTTATTATGTTTTTGGGACTAACCTTAATTGCAGGGTCGAAGGACTGGTTGTCTGCAAGGAAGGTGCTTCACTGGGCCTAGGCGCCCGAATGGAGACAGGCGCCCGTATGGATACGGGCGCCCAAGAGTGAAGGCAAAACCCAAAACATAGCTGCGAAGCCTCTGGACCAAGCCGGATCAGGCGCCCGTGAGGTCACGGGTGCCCCCATCAGCTCAGGCGCCCAAGTGGAGGTGGATAAGCGCTGACCGAGCCCACGGATAAGGATTCGCGGATCGAAGGGCACGTGTCAAGCGCCCCCAACATCACAGGCGCCCGTATGAGCACTATAAAAGGGGCTTGACCCCAAGGCTTCAATATCACTGTTTCTCAACGCTCCAAATTTTTTCGTTCAAGCGCTACGCCCCGGCAAACTTCAACTTCGAGATCTCAGCGCCGACGATGACCCTCTGCTCCGAAATACGATCCACCTCGGGCGTCGGTAACGAAAAGTGTAGCAATTTCAATTTCCTGATATAATCTTGTACTTAACTTGTAAATCTTTATTGCGATTATAGTATTGCCCAAAGTAAACGGTCAAGGTCCGTGGGCCTTAGAGTAGGAGCCGACCGCGACTCCGAACCAAGTAAAAAATTGACTTATGTTCTTGCGTACTCTATTTTCTTTCCGCTGCGTATTTGCTCTTTCTTAAGTCCGAAAAGTTTTTAACGATATTCACCCCCCCCCTCTATCGTTTTCTTTGATCCAACAAGTTCTTGCTTGATTTTCGAGCTAGAGGGTTTCTAGCTTAGCTCTTGAGTGACGGCAAGAAGGAGATTTTGGTGAAGGGATTGATCTGATGTTATAATTCTGAAAATTTCGTTTCTGAATACCTATTTCCTTAAGTTGTTTCGTTTGTATCTGATCGGTCTGTTTGACCGAACATGAAGTATCTGATTGATCTGTGAAGAGCCTGATCGGTCTCAGCTACATTTCGGTAAAGTTTCTTAGCATGTTTTGCTTCAGTTTTCACAATTCTGCAATTAGTTATAGATTTTCTACATTCAATATTAGTTCTTGAATTTCAATCTCATAGTTTTGAATTTAATTGCTTAGTTTTCAAATAGGATAAGCGTAGTTTACGCAATTTTCTAGTTAGTTTCTGATTTAGCAGAGTTCATTTTGTTTCCAACTGCAATTTCATTCATTATCGCAAAAATCCCATTTCCCTTGAAAACCCAAAATAGAAAATGATGAATTCTAGCTTGAGTTAAGCATTCTTAGCTAGTCCTTGGAAAAATACGACTTGAGGCCCTTATACTACACTTAGTTTTGTGAGCTAAGGGTTTTCAATTTATAAATTCAAATTTGAGGCTCATTGTGACACTGATTGTGAGCGTATCACCTCTCAGGGAGCGTGTGCCGCAACGCGTCCGGCTGAGAGCCGAGCTGAGGGTAAGGCTCGCACGGAGCGAGAATATGGCCTCTCGGTCGGGGGACCTCTCAGGGAGTGTGGGTCGCCATGCGCCCGACTGAGAGTCGATCCAAGGGTAAGGCTCGAACGGAGTGAGAATATGGCCTCTCGGTCGGGGGACCTCTCAGGGAGCGTGGGCCGCCACGCGTCCGGCTGAGAGCCGATCCGAGGGTATAGAGCTAGAATATGGCCTCTCGGTCAGAGGAACTCTCAGGGAGCGTGGGCCGCCATGCGTCCGGCTGAGAGCCGATCCGAGGGTAAGGCTCGCACGGAGCGAGAATATGGCCTCTCGGTCGGGGGACCTCTCAGGGAGCGTGGGCAGCCACGCGTCCGGCTGAGAGCCGATCCGAGGGTAGGGCTCACACGGATCGAGAATATGGCCTCTCGGTCGGGGGACCTCTCAGGGAGCGTGGGTCGCCACGCGCCCGGCAGAGAGCCGATCCGAGGGTAAGGCTCGCACGGAGCGAGATTATGGCCTCTCGGTCGGGGACCTCTCAGGGAGCGTGGGCTGCCAGGCGTCCGGTTGAGAGCCGATCCGAGTGTAAGGTTCGCACGGAGAAAGAATATGGCCTCTCGGTAGGGGGACCTCTCAGGGAGCGTGGGCCGCCACGCGTTCGGCTGAGAGCTGATCCGATGGTAAAGCTCGCACGGAGTGAGAATATGGCCTCACGGTCGAGGGACCTCTCAGGGAGCGTGGGCCACCACGCGTCCGGCTGAGAGCCGATCCGAGGGTAAGGCTCGCACGGAGCGAGAATATGGCCCCTCGATCGGGGGACCTCTCTGGGAGCGTGGGCTGCCACGCGTCCGGTGAGAGCCAAGACGAGGGTAAGGCTTGCACAGAGCGAAAATATGGCCCCTCGGTCGGGGGACCTCTCAGGGAGCGTGGGCCGCCACGCGTCCGGCTGAGAGCCGATCTGAGGGTAAGGCTCGCACGGAGCGAGAATATGGACTCTCGGTCGGGGGACCTCTCAGGGAGCGTGGGGCGCCACGCGTCCGACTGAGAGCCGATCCGAGGGTAAGGCTCACACGGAGCGAGAATATGGCCCCTCGATCGAGGGATCTCTCAGGGAGCGTGGGCCGCCACGCGTCCAACTGAGAGTCGATCTGAGGGTAAGGCTCGCACGGTGCGAGAATATGGCCCCTCAGTCGGGGGACCTTCAGGGAGCATGGGACGCCACGCGTCCGGCTGAGAGCCGATCCGAGGGTAAGACTCTCATGGAGTGAGAATATGGCCTCTCAGTCGAGGGACCTCTCAGGGAGCGTGGGCCGCCACGCATCCGGTTGAGAGCCGATCCGAGGGTAAGGCTCGCATGGAGTGAGAATATGGCCTCTCAGTCGGGGGACCTCTCAGGGAGCGTGGGCCGCCATGCGTCCGGCTGAGAGCCGATTCGAGGGTAAGGCTCGCACGGAGCGAGAATATGGCCCCTCGATCGAGGGACCTCTCAGGGTGAATGGGCCGCCACGCGTCCGGCTGAGAGCCGATCCGAGGGTAAGGCTCGCACGGAGCGAGAATATGACCCCTCGGTTGGGGGACCTCTCAGGGAGCGTGGGCCACCACGCGTCCGGCTAAGAGCCGATCCAAGGGTAAGGCTCGCACGGAGCGAGAATATGGCCTCTCGGTCGGGGGAACTCTCAGGGAGCGTGGGCCGCCACTCGTCCGGCTGAGAGCCGATCCGAGGGTAAGGCTCGCACGGAGTGAGAATATGGCCCATCGGTCCGGGGGACCTCTAGGGAGCGTGGCCCGTCACGTGTCCGACTGAGAGCCGATCCGAGGGTAAGGCTCGCACGAAGCGTGAATATGACCTCTCGGTCGGTGGACCTCTCAAGGAGCGTGGGCCGCCACACGTCCGGCTGAGAGCCGATCCGAGGGTAAGGCTCGCACGGGGTGAGAATATGGCCTCCCAGTCGGGGGACCTCTCAAGGTGCATCGGCCGCCACGCGTCCAGCTGAGAGCCGATCCGAGGGTAATGCTCGCATGAAGCGAGAATATGGCCTCTCAGTCGGGGGACCTCTCAAGGAGCGTGGGTCGCCACGCGTCCGGCTGAGAGCCGATCCGAGGCTTCCCGGTCAAGGACATCTCCGAGAGCTTCACTCAAAGCAAGAGGCATTAGTCTTATCAAGTTTAGCTTCACTAGAGTTACCTCTACTCTTGAAGCGTCGACCCCTTCTCATCATCCTTCTCACAAAGTTTGCCATCTCGGAGGAAGAGGAGCCGCTGCCATCTTCTTCAGAATCGGACTCGGATTCGGAAGAGGATGAAGATGAAGAGACCTCCTTCTCCTTCTTCTTCTCCTTCTTCTTCTTGTTGGATCGGTCCCCTGCAACTAAGGCAATCCCCTTCTCCTTGGGGCCTTTGTTAGCCATTTCATGCAATTCCATCTCACAAAATAAATCATCTAACTTTACAATGGATAGATCCTTGGAAACTTTGTAGGCATCCACCATGGATGACCACAAAGCATTCCTTGGAAAGGCTTTCAAGACATACCTCACAAGGTCGTGATTCTCGACCTTTTCATCAATTGAATGAAGCCCATTGAGGACTTCCTTGAACCGGCTATGGAGCTCACTTATCGTTTCATTCTCCTTCATGGAGAGATTTTGGAGTTGATTGAGGAACAAATCCCTCTTTGCGATTCTTGAGTCTCGGGTGCCCTCGTGAAGCTCGATGAGTTTGTTCCACAAGTCCTTTGCACTTGTGAAGGGACCAACCTTGATGAGTTGGTCTTTGTTCATGCCACATTGTAGAGTGACAACCGCCTTCGCGTCGGCTTCACTCTTTCGAGTTTGTTCGGCAGTCCATCTCCACGACTCAAGTTCTTTGCCTTCATCATCCTTTGGAGGGGTGAAGCCCTCCTTCACCGCGAACCAAGTGTGGATATCCATCTTCAAATAATATTCCATCTTTGATCTCCAATATTGAAAATCAGCGCCATCAAAGAAAGGAGGTCTGGTGGTGGAAAATCCTTCTCTCAACGCCATCTTGTTGATAACTCTCGGATGTTAAGCCGTGAACAGAGCCCCAAGCTCTGATACCACTTGTTGGAAACCGGATGGCTAGAGAGGGGGCGTGAATATAGCCAATCACTTTGACTTAGACACAAATCGAATTTCTGCACTTCACTTTGTTAGTAGCACAGCGGAAGTATGAACACAGAAAATGCAGAAACAGAAAATGAAGGGAAACAACCACAACTAGCAAGATCGCTAACAAGGAGGGTTTACAAGGTTCGGGGATAACTTGCCCCTACTCCTTGGCATGCCCTTAAGGTGGGCGATCCCTTGATCGTCGGCAGATCAAGCCCCGGTGTTCACCGGATATAAAGCAACCTCCTTCTCGGTGGAGAAACCTCTCCATAGCGTTTCAAACAAGGATATAGATTTAAGCTTAATGAAACACAAAGAAAACTCTTACTCAGCACTTAGCAAGGACAAGAACACAGCAAGCTTATTCCGAGCTCCACCCAGCGACGATCTCACGCAAGGACTCTCTCCTTCGTGTCTTCTCACTGTTGGACTCCAAGCTCCTTGTTCCTTCCTCCAAGCACTCACGTAATAGTTGGTTGCTCCTCAGATCTCAATGACTTGCTCAAAGAATCAACAGCACACGCACACAGCAAGTCAAGTGTGGAGAACACAAAATCGCAGCAAGAACTTCAGCAAGCTCGAACACTTCAAACTCTCGAACTCTACTTCAACCGAAGTCTTCTTCTCTCTTTTGTTTCTCCACCAAGCATCAGATGACACCATCCCTGCAGCTCCCAGCTGCTCATCTGCCAATGCCAGCTACCACTGAGCTATCCCTGGACTCCCTGAGCTTCCCTCAGCCAAGCTCCAGTCTCAGCTCCAGTGTGCAGCTCGGCCGTTGCAACCTGAGATGGAAAAATGAACAAACCTGCTCCAAGGAAAGCCTCCATTGACTTCTCCTTGAGTGTTTGAATCCTCCCCTGTCACCTGCAGCTTAATCAGAGTGTTAGAGCAGCATATCAAACAGCATATCATGTATCAGATGTTAAGCGCAGAGAATCGGATACGTTCAGACGCGATCAGAGCGTCTGACAGTGCAATTTGAATTAAAGTGATCGATCACCAGACCGTTCAGAGAGCATCCTGATCGGTCACCAAACCGATCAGGCTGGGTCCAGACCGATCAGGCTCCGTCCTGATCGGTCCCCAACGCTCGATTAGAAATCGCGATTTCTTTGGAACTCTCCTGGATCGATCACCAGACCGATCCCAGGTTGTGGGTCGATCACCCGACCGATCCACCTCTTTATCGGGCGATTTCTGAGTTTCGCAGTCCAGACCCCTGATCGATCACCGGACCGATCAGGAAACCGCCTGATCGGTCACCAGACCGATCAGGCTGGGTCCAGACCGATCAGGCTCCGTCCTGATCGATCATAGAGAGGAACCTGCGATGCTGGATCGTTCTCCAGAACGATCTGCACAGTGATCCTGATCGGTCACCAGACCGATCAGGAGCAGATCAGCAAGGGAACTCAACCTCACTGTTTGCTCCCTGATCGGTCACCAGACCGATCCACGGGCTCCAATCACCTTAGCCCTCCAAGCTAAGGATTTTTCACCTAACCCTCCAAGTTGGGAATTTGCACCTAACCCTCCAAGTTAGGACTTTTCACCTAGCCCTCCAAGCTAGGACTTTTCACCTAGCCCTCCAAGTTAGGACTTTTCACCCAACTCTTCCGGATTAGGACTTTTCCAAACCTAGCCCTCCAAGCTAGGACCTGACCCTCCAAGCCAGGACTTTTTCACCTAATTCTCCAAGATGGGAATTTGCACCTAACCCTCCAAGTTAGGACTTTTCACCTAGCCCTCCAAACTAAGACTTTTCACCCACCTCTTCCGAATTAGGACTTTTCACATACCTAGCCCTCCAAGCTAGGATTTTCAACACCTAACCCTCCAGGTTAGGATTTTCCAACACCTAGCCCTCCAAGCTAGGATTTTCCATACCATGTCTGATCCCCGATCAGGACTTAATCATAATCAATAATCATCCACCTAAACTAAAATCGGTGTCAACACCTAAACAACAATCAGGGCCAGACTGCATCAACAATCTCCCCCTTTTTGTTGTTTGACAACCCGATTTAAGTTTAGGGATTCTCAATCAAGTTTTTCAAATTTAGAATAATAGGGGAATCCAGATCCTCCCCCTACAACATGATCATCCTAAACTTAACCAACCAACACTCTCTCCCTTTGTCGAACACCGAAAAGGGGTCTAGAAGGGCTGTTAAGTCTAAATCATACTCCCCCTAAACCCTAGGAGTATCCCAAAACAACAACAATTCGATTGATATTTGATAGACATATGAATACATATGACAAACAGATATAGGCATGGCAAAATAAGCATATGTATCATATGAGCATGACATCATAAGCATGAAGATAGCTATGGATCAAATATGTAGATAGTACTCATCATAGCATCAACAAGAAGCATACAAAAGTAGGATAAAACATGCATCAAAGTCAGAAGAAATAAGTCATAAAACATCCAGAGAAATCACACGATGCAAGACAGATGCATCAAAGTCAAAATACGTGTGGCACAAGACCACAACAGATAAGTCAAGGGGCATACAGCCCGAACGTCACACAAGTCAAACATCCAAATACGCATAACACCAGAAGAGACACTAGTCATCCAACCTCAAACGTCAGTGGGGGGGTCGTCATCGTGCATGAAATCATCTATCGTGGCATCAACAGATCCTGGTGCAGCACTGCCTGAAGGAGCATCCCCTGGAAATGTATGGCGGCGCCACTCTGCGTACCAAGTCTGCTGCAATGCCTGGACCCCAGAGATAGTAGACTCTACGCCGGTCAATCGGCGATCAAAGGAACGGAAGTCCGAGCGGGTCTCCTCTCGATGGAGCTCCCTCAAATGAATATCCTCCTGGAGGGTCCGATCTAGCTCAGAGATTTGCCATCGTAGATCTGGATCAGGCTCATAGTCATACTCAGCGTCAGCAGCAGGAGCCTCATGAAGTGCAGCAGCCTCGGGTGGTGCCTGAAAATGTGGTGCTCCGCCAGGTAGGTCACCAAGTCCTCTCCCATCCTTCCAAATCAAAGCCCCATCGCGCTCTACGAATAATAATGCCAGATTTCGCAAAAGCCCGTCGACCGAGCCGACAATCCTGCCTGACCATGGGCACGGTTCTGCCTTTGGTGACATCAACACCAACTGACATAAGCCAATCAGTGATGACATGACCAAAAGGCATATAAACCGTGCGACGGCTCGGCTCACGATAGGATAGGATAGACTGGAAGATGCTCTCCATGATATCAAAGTCCATCCGGCGATGCATGCCGTAGAGCATAAGGCAGTGGTAGGGTCGGATCTCGGCCAAAGGCTTTGAAGTAATGGGTAAAATGCAATTTGTGATTATCTTGAAAAGGACGTAGTCAACTGGAGCAAGTCGTAGGGCTGCAAAAGTAGGGAAATCTGGACCCAATTCATCAAGACCGGCCGGGCGGGATGACCAAAGAAGTGCCGATAGATATCATCAGGAGTAGTGTCCGCAAAAGGGGCCAGTAGAGGATCAGGAAGCTCAGGGTAGATCGAATACAGATTCGGTGATCGTCGACCACCCAAATATTCTGCCAAGATCTCGTAAGAAAAGTCAAGGTTCCTCTTGGCGACTCGAGTGGTGAACTCGAAGCCTCCCTGAGGTCCCTGCTGAAGATTGTTATAGAACTCTGAGACTAGGTCGTAATTGATGGTCCGTTCCAAGGAAAGAAGGAAGCCCAGGTTGTAAAACATGACTATGTCCATGACCGATGGACAATGTTCTGTCAGAAAAGGGATATAAATGGATCGGCAGGATAGTAATTTGAAGGTCCGCGACTGGAAGGCCTGTTCACAGGCCGCATTCGGGAACCGGGAGCTAGAAGAAGGCTGTGGCCTTCTGGAAGGTGCAGATGAAGAAGGGGTTTTCCCCCTCAAATTGCCTTCCGCAGCTTCCTTGCCTTTGGAAGATTTTCTAAAGAGTTGGATTGATCATGACACAGGATTTAATCAATTTGGGCAATGTTGATACGAATATAGGTCGGATCACAACAATTCAAGAGTTGATCATACAAAGAGTAATCACATGAACAAGATCAGACCAATTTGATCAAGAATGGTAAGACCCAATCAGAGAATGTAATCAAAACACAATGATCAAAAGAACACATTTTAATCAGAGGTGAAAGTGATCAAGGATAAGAGACGGCACAGATGGGTCGCGGCGAAAACAAGAGATCACGGCATAAAAATGGTTAGCTTCATAACATAATTTATGAACTGTTTTGAAAGAAAAACTGAGACACAAACTTACTTAGGTGCCATTTGTGAAGTTCTTGGAGGTTGGAAAAGCAAGCTTGCGCAAAGAGAGACTCGGCGCAAGAGAGATCACACAGCCCTTCAGCAAGAGAGAAACTCGCAGGAAGAAGACAGAGCTCGGAAGAACCCCTTAGGACCGCACGCGCGCACACGCAAGGGAAGACGAAAGCACTGGGAAGGCTCTCGCACGAAGCAAAGGTTGCGCGAGGAAGAGGTTTCGGCGCTAGGGTTTGGCAAGGAGAGGTTTTTCGCGAAGTTAATCGGTTGGTGGATCGGTCCACCAACCGCAATTTAATGCTATGGAACGGATCACCGTTCGATCTGATAGCGCCCAGACCGATCAGGCTATCACCTGATCGGACTGAACCGAGCCTGATCGGTCGGGTGACCGATCAGGCATGCTCCTGATCGATCGGTTGATCGATCAGGGAGAGATCAGTAGGCTCGGGAGGCTTACTGTGAACCCCCTGATCGGTCTGTGGACCGGTCCCAGCAGGGTGCCAGATCGGTCCGGGGACCGATCCAGGCTGGCTCAGTAAGGTTGATCAGAATTCGTAAAGTCACTGATGCCCCTCTGATCGGTCTGTGGACCGATCAATGCAAGAGGAAGCCAGATCGGTCTGGGGACCGATCAGCCTTATTCCTGATCGGTCTGGTGACCGATCAGGGTTCCTGAAACTCCCTGATACGATCTGAAATGTGCAGTTTCAGATTTTCAGATATTTTTCCAACGAGATCTGATGAAGTTTATCGAACTTGGACATGATCTCATGACTAAAGTTGATTCCTAAACAAGAATCAAAAGTCCTTATAGGTTCAACAATCACTTTGATCCATCCAAATGGAGTCAAACTCAATCAACAATCATTCAAGCAATTTCAACTAAGTTTGTATCAAATTCAGGTTTCCAATCAAGTTGCCTTGATTGGAATGTCCAAGTGTGATCATGGAGCCAAATACACATGTGTTATGCATTGGTTTTCCCCACACTTGGTCACCGAAGTGATTATTATCTCGTCAACTTAATTTCTCAAGGGATGCATTGACATTTTGAGAAATCTAGTTGATCCTAACATCTCACCCCATATCTAGCAAACAAAAACGTTTTGTTAAACCTTATAGTCTGTGTGAGATGTCCCCAAAGTTACCCAATTGTTTCCCAACAATTTCGAAATAATCATGAAGGGTTTAAATGCAATTTGAAATTCACGAAGCACGACACATTCCCAACTCCCTTCTTAGAAAACTAAATTCATTTTCGGGGAATGGTTTAGTGAAAATGTCAGCTAGGTTTGATTTGGACTCTACATGAGAGAGTACAATATCTCCCCTAGCTACATGATCCCTAATGAAGTGGTGACGCACCTCAATGTGTTTGGTCCTAGAATGATGGACTGGATTCTTGGTTAGGTTAATTGTGCTAATGTTATCACATAACACTTGCACACCCTTGTAACTCAATCCATAGTCCTCTAAAGTATGTATCATCCACAACAATTGCGATACGCTCTCTCCCATGGCAATATACTCTGCCTCGGTCGTGGAGAGAGCAACACAATGTTGCTTCCGACTTGACCAACTTACTAAGGACGAACCTAAGAATTGGCAACCCCCACTTGTGCTCTTCCGGTCCAACTTACATCCAGCGTAGTCGGAATCCGTATAGCCAATTAGATCAAATGATTCAGTACGGGGGTACCAAAGACCGACTCCAATTGTGCCTTTAAGATATCTCAAAATTCTCTTAACAGCGATTAAGTGAGATTCCTTGGCACAAACTTGATACCTAGCGCACATACCCACAGCAAATAGAATATCCGGTCGACTAGCTGTGAGGTATAGCAAACTACCTATCATGCTTCGATATTGAGTCAAATCAACGGGTTTACCACTCTCATCATTGTCTAATTTTGTGTTTGTGGCCATGGGAGTGGTTACCTCTTTTGAATCACTCATATTGAATTTTCGAAGCATTTCTTGTGTATACTTTGATTGGTGCACATGGATACCATCGCGAGTTTGCTTGATTTCAAGTCCAAGGAAGAAAGTCAACTCTCCCACTAGACTCATTTCAAATTCACTCTCCATGTGTCCAATGAATTCATTTAAATAGCCCTTATTGTTTGAGCCACAAATTATGTCATCGACATATACTTGGGCTACAAAAATATTGTCACCATCTCTTCGTAGAAATAGTGTAGGTTCTATTTAGCCTCTAACGAAGCCCTTCTCAATTAAGAATGTCGACAACCGCTCATACTAAGCCCGTGGTGCTTGTTTAAGGCCATAAAGTGCCTTTTTGAGTTTGAACACGTGGTTTGGAAATTCGGAACTCTCAAACCCCGGAGGTTGTTCGACGTAGACCTCTTCTCTTATTAGACCATTTAGAAAAGCCAATTTGACATCCATTTGGTATATCTTGAAACCACGATGTGCTGCAAATGTAAGCATCAATCGAATGGACTCTAATCGTTCCACGGGAGCATAGGTCTCATCATAATCAAGGCCTTCAACTTGACTATAGCCCTTGGCTACCAAGCGTGCCTTATTTCTAATGATTTCTCCCTTATGGTTCAATTTGTTCTTGAAGACCCATTTGGTTCCAATGATGGTGGTCTTCTTAGGTCTAGGGACTAAGTCCCAAACTTGACTTCTTTCGAATTGACCTAGTTCATCTTGCATTGCAATGATCCAATCGGGATCATTTAATGCTTCATCAATTTTTCTAGGATCAATTTCTGAAATTAGGGCAACTTCATTAGCCTCATTCCGGAAGAATGATCTAGTTCTAACCCCATGATGGATGTCTCCAACAATTTGGTCTTGGGGATGACTAGAGGCTAATCTAGTTTGCCTTGGTGTTGGTGGTGCTTCTTGAATGGGCTCACTAGACACAAGTTCAGCCTCAGGATCCGGCTGATCTATGGATTGTCTAGGCTCACCGTCATCAGATTCATCACCATCAACAACATTTGGACTTTCATTCAAACTTAGTCTCCTAAGTTCGAATTGGACTTCATCTTCTGGTTGACCATTGACTTTTGGAATTTCTTCAAAGACAACATCAGAAGATTCTTCAACTAGTCTAGACTTCTTATTGTAGACTCGATAGGCTTTGCTAACGAGGGAGTACCCGACTAGTATCCCTTCATCAGCCTTTGCCGTGAACTTTCCAAGATGATCCTTGGTGTTTAGGATGATCACCTTACAACCAAACACCCGAAGGTGTTTAACCGTAGGTGGTTTTCCAAACCAAAGTTCATGGGGAGTCTTTCCTAAAAACCTATGAATGAGGACCCGGTTTTGCACATAGCAAGCTGTATTTACAGCTTCAGCCCATAAGTAACTCGGGAGTGAGTACTCATTAAGCATGCTTCGTGCAGCCTCTTGTAGTACACGGTTCTTCCTCTCTACAACACCATTTTGTTGTGGTGTTCTAGGAGTAGAAAACTCATGTCTATAACCCCTATCTTGACAAAATTCCAAAAACCTTTGATTTTGAAATTCACCTCCATGATCACTTCTAATTGTCTTAATTGTTAATGATTTTTCATTTTCTACCCTCCTACAAAAAGAAATGAAAACATCTAAGGTTTGGTCCTTATATTTTAAAAAGTAGGTCCATGTATATCTAGTGAAATCATCAATGATCACAAAGCAATATCTACTTCCATTCAATGATATGATAGTACTACAATCAAATAGATCCATGTGAAGTAAATCTAATGCAGTAGAAGTACTTACAGTGCTTTTACCTTTATGTGCAGATTTTGTTTGCTTACCCATTTGACATGCATCACAAAGTTTATCTTTCTCATACTTGATGCTTGGTAAGCCACGGACTAACCCCTTGTTGGCCAACTTCCGGATGTTCTTCATGTTCACATGTGCTAGCCTCCGGTGCCAAAGGGTGAACTCTTCTTCTTTTGACATGAAACACTTAGCAGAAACATTAGTAGCACTTTTAAATGCAACTTGATAAATATTGTCTACTTTTGTTCCTACTAGTACCGTGTCCAAGGTGTCATGTTGTCTAACTAGACATTGACTTGGTTGGAAATCAATTGTGTAACCCGTGTCACACAATTGACTCACACTTAGGAGATTAAATTTCATCCCCTTGACTAGAAGGACATTTGAGATTCTAAGACATTCGGATATTTGAATGTCTCCTATTCCTATGACCTTAAGACTACCATTGTTACCAAATGAAACATTACCTCTACTTTTCTTGTGAAGTGTGGTAAACAATGATCTATCCCCGGTCATGTGTTTGGAGCATCCACTATCAACGAACCAAGTTGATAGATGCTCCCCCTCAATCATAACCTACACAATTCGAAAAATAGAAGTTTTAGGTACCCAAACCTTGGGACCTAAAGCATCAACTAAACAAGACTTAGGCACCCATGCCTTGACCACTTTCTTTTGAACCTTGGGTGTCCTAGATTGTCTCATATCAGTCCTAGACATAAGAGACACAAATGAGGGTTCTTTAGGACGGTAACCAATACCGGGCCTATTGTAGACTGCCCTTTGGGTATTTAAGATCATGTCTAGGGTCTTAGAGCTAGTTGAGAACTTCTCAAGAATATTCTTGAGTTTCTCAACTTCACTCTTCAATGATTGGTTTTCTTCTACTAGTAACTCATCATGCAAGTCATTCACTTCCTCAACCTTAGAGGATTTCAACTTTTCAACTTCAAGTTTCAATGATCTAATTTCATCTTCTAACAATTCAACATGCAAATCATCAATGTTATCATCCCTAGATAATTTCAATTGATCAATTTCTAATTGCAATGCTTTAACCTTATTTTTTGACTTCTTAAGCTTACTAGTTAAACATGCAATTGCTCTATAACATTTTTCAAGCTCGGGAGAAGTTACCTCTTCATCATCCAAAGATGATGAAGCCGCGTTTGAGGAATTGGATGATTCATCATTGCTTTCCTCTCCAAGAGCCATGAGTGCCACATGCCTTGTGCTCTTCTCCTCCTTCTCTTCATCGAATGAGCTAGAGGATGACTCATCCCAAGTGGCCTTCAAGGCCTTCTTCTTCTTCTTGAATTTTTCTTCTTTCTTTTTGGATTTCTCCTCCTTCTTCTTAAGCTTTGGACACTCATTCTTGAAGTGCCCTTTCCTACCACACTCAAAGCAAGAGGCATTAGTCTTATCAAGTTTAGCTTCACTAGAGTTACCTCTACTCTTGAAGCGTCGACCCCTTCTCATCATCCTTCTCACAAAGTTTGCCATGTTGGAGGAAGAGGAGCCGCTGCCATCTTCTTCGGAATCGGACTCAGATTCGGAAGAGGATGAAGATGAAGAGACCTCCTTCTCCTTCTTCTTCTCCTTCTTCTTCTTGTTGGATCGGTCCCCTGCAACTAAGGCAATCCCCTTCTCCTTGGGGCCTTTGTTAGCCATTTCATGCAATTCCATCTCACAAAATAAATCATCTAACTTTACAATGGATAGATCCTTGGAAACTTTATAGGCATCCACCATGGATGATCACAAAGCATTCCTTGGAAAGGCTTTCAAGACATACCTCATAAGGTCGCGATTCTCGACCTTTTCATCAATTGAATGAAGCCCATTGAGGACTTCCTTGAACCGACTATGGAGCTCACTTACCGTTTCATTCTCCTTCATGGAGAGATTTTGGAGTTGATTGAGGAACAAATCCCTCTTTGCGATTCTTGAGTCTCGGGTGCCCTCGTGAAGCTCGATGAGTTTGTTCCACATGTCCTTTGCACTTGTGAAGGGACCAACCTTGATGAGTTGGTCTTTGTTCATGCCACATTGTAGAGTGACAACCGCTTTCGCGTCGACTTCACTCTTTCGAGTTTGTTCGGCAGTCCATCTCCACGACTTAAGTTCTTTGCCTACATCATCCTTAGGAGGGGTGAATCCCTCCTTCACCGCGAACCAAGTGTTGATGTCCATCTTCAAATAATATTCCATCTTTGATCTCCAATATTGAAAGTCGGCGCCATCAAAGAATGGAGGTCGGGTGGTGGAGAAGCCTTCTCTCAACGCCATCTTGTTGATAACTCTCGGATGTTAAGCCGTAAACAGAGCCCCAAGCTCTGATACCACTTGTTGGAAACCGGATGGCTAGAGAGGGGGGGTGAATATAGCCAATCACTTTGACTTAGACACAAATCGAATTTCTGCACTTCACTTTGTTAGTAGCACAGCGGAAGTATGAACACAGAAAATGCAGAAACAGAAAATGAAGGGAAACAACCACAACTAGCATGATCGCTAATAGGGAGGGTTTACAAGGTTCGGGGATAACTTGCCCCTACTCCTTGGCGTGCCCTTAAGGTAGGCAATCCCTTGATCGTCGGCAGATCAAGCCCCGGTGTTCACCGGATATAAAGCAACCTCCTTCTCGGTGGAGAAACCTCTCCACAGCGTTTCAAACAAGGATATAGATTTAAGCTTAATGAAACACAAAGAAAACTCTTACTCAGCACTTAGCAAGGACAAGAACACAGCAAGCTTATTCCGAGCTCCACCCAGCGACGATCTCACGCAAGGACTCCCTCCTTCGTGTCTTCTCACTGTTGGACTCCAAGCTCCTTGTTCCTTCCTCCAAGCACTCACGTAAGAGTTGGTTGCTCCTCAGATCTCAATGACTTGCTCAAAGAATCAACAGCACACGCACACAGCAAGTCAAGTGTGGAGAACACAAAATCGCAGCAAGAACTTCAGCAAGCTCGAACACTTGGAACTCTCGAACTCTGCTTCAACCGAAGTCTTCTTCTCTCTTTTGTTTCTCCACCAAGCATCAGATGACACCATCCCTGCAGCTCCCAGCTGCTCATCTGCCAACTCCAACTACCACTGAGCTATCCCTGGACTCCCTGAGCTTCCCTCAGCCAAGCTCCAGTCTCAGCTCCAGTCTGCAGCTCGGCCGTTGCAACCTGAGATGGAAAAACGTACAAACTTGCTCCAAGGAAAGCCTCCATTGACTTCTCCTTGAGTGTTTGAATCCTCCCCTGTCACCTGCAGCTTAATCAGAGTGTTAGAGCAGCATATCAAACATCATATCATGTATCAGATGTTAAGTGCAGATAATCGGATACGTTCAGACGTGATCAGAGCGTCTGACAGTGCAATTTGAATTAAAGTGATCGGTCACCGGACCGTTCAGAGAGCATCCTGATCGGTCACCAGACCGATCAGGCTGGGTCCAGACCGATCAGGCTCCGTCCTGATCGATCATAGAGAGGAACCTGCGACACTGGATCGTTCTCCAGAACGATCTGTACAGTGATCCTGATCGGTCACCAGACCGATCAGGAGCAGATCAGCAAGGGAACTCAACCTCACTGTTTGCTCCCTGATCGGTCACCAGACCGATCAGGAGCCAAACAGTGGGTGAAACGCATACTCCCTGATCGGTCACCAGACCGATCAGTCATCGCTGGATCGGTCACCAGACCGATCCACGAAGGAGCACCGTGCCAACTCCCTGATCGGTCACCAGACCGATCCAGGGGCTCCAATCACCTTAGCCCTCCAAGCTAAGGATTTTTCACCTAACCCTCCAAGTTGGGAATTTGCACCTAACCCTCCAAGTTAGGACTTTTCACCTAGCCCTCCAAGCTAGGACTTTTCACCTAGCCCTCCAAGCTAGGACTTTTCACCCAACTCTTCCGGATTAGGACTTTTCCAAACCTAGCCCTCCAAGCTAGGACCTGACCCTCCAAGCCAGGACTTTTTCACCTAATTCTCCAAGATGGGAATTTGCACCTAACCCTCCAAGTTAGGACTTTTCACCTAGCCCTCCAAGCTAGGACTTTTCACCCACCTCTTCCGAATTAGGACTATTCACATACCTAGCCCTCCAAGCTAGGATTTTCCATACCATGCCTGATCCCCGATCAGGACTTAATCATAATCAATAATCATCCACCTAAACTAAAATCGGTGTCAACACCAAAACAACAATCAGGGCCAGACTGCATCAACAATCTCAGGGAGTGTGGGCCACCACGCGTCCACTGAGAGCCTAAGCCGAGGCTTCTCGATCAAGGACATCTCAGGGAGCGTGGGTCGCCACGCGTCCGCTGAGAGCCAGAGCCGAGGCTTCCCGGTCAAGGACATCTCAGGGAGTGTGGGCCGCCACGCGTCCGCTGAGAGCCTGAGCCGAGGCTTCTCGGTTAAGGACATCTCAGGGAGCGTGGGCCGCCACGCGTCCGTTGAGAGCATGAGCTGAGGCTTCCCTGTCAAGGACATCTTCGGGAGCACGGGTCGCCCCGCGTCCGCTGAGAGCCTGAGCCGAGGCTTCCCGGTCAAGGATATCTCAGGGAGCGTGGGTCGCCCTGCGTCCGCTGAGAGCCTGAGTCGATGCTTCCCGGTCAAGGACATCTTAGGGAGCGTGGGCCTCCACGCGTCCGCTGAAAGCCTGAGCCGAGGCTTCCCGGTCAAGGACATCTCAGGGAGCGTGGGCCGCTATACGCCCGCTGAGAGCCTGAGCCAAGGCTTCCCGGTCAAGGACATCTCCGGGAGCGTGGGTCGCCACGCGTCCGTGAGAGCCTGAGCCGAGGCATCCGGTCAAGGACATCTCAAGGAGCGTGGGTCGCCACGCGTCCGCTGAGAGCCTGAGCCGAGGCTTCCCAGTCAAGGATATCTCAGGGAGCGTGGGTCGCCACGCGTCTACTGAGAGCCTGAGCCGAGGCTTCCCGGTCAAGGACACCTCAAGGAGCGTGGGTCGCCACGCATCCGCTGAGATCCTGAGCCGAGGCTTTTCGGTCAAGGACATCTCGGGGAGTGTGGGTCGCCACGCGTCTGCTGTGAGCCTGAGCCGAGGCTTCCCGGCGAGAACCGAGGGATAGTGGGAGTGGATCCCTATTTATAATTGGCGCGGTGCAAGCTGCCAGTCTGCCCTTGAAAAGGCTCGGACTTTCACTGGATGCGCGAAGGTTGCAAAATACATCCTTTTTCACTATACCGTACGGGGGGGTGAGAGCTTCCTCGGGCTGGCTTGCTCTAAATCATACACCCTTCTTTCAGAACCGTGTTCTGCCAAATGGCCTACTCCTTGTCCTTTTCTCTAGCACAGTGAAAAGCCTGAGATGCCGAGGAACTGGATCTTCCCGGATCAAGTTGCAAAGGGGCTACGTGTCTGAGCAACTGGTGGCTTGCCAATCGGGGCTTTCCCCTTATCACGCCGTGATGATGGCGTCTAGTGGGATGCGGATACTTCGCCTGGCCTGCTGCAAGAGTAAAAGCCTCCCAAGCTCAGTTGGGATCCTCCATCTTCGCTTCCGATCAGGCTGCTGGTGTGCCCCTCCTTCTAGCATCAAATTTAATCCTGTCGCAAAGCGAGGTAGCGATCCCCATGGCCAGGTGGCTTATCCCCGGTAAGAGCGTAGGAGGTGGTGATGGACCCTAACTAGATGTCACGAATGTGGGTCTCAAAATTTAGATATGTGTAAGTTGGAAACCCTTTTTGTTATCAAAGAATAAAAGCGTAGTAAAGGGGACATAGGTCGTATTTTTCCTAGGGCTAGTTGAGCTTGCTTGATTCGAGCTCGAGTTTATGTGTCGTTTATGAATTTTGGGTTTCAAATAAAATATGGGTTTTGGGTTGCACTCGGAAATGAAATCGTAATAAAAAGAAAAGAATTTTAACTAAATGAACTAAACAAGTGATGGCAACTAAGGAATTTAACCAATAGAAAGCTCAATCTACCAAGGCAGCTAAACCGAATTTGAACGAAAGACAAGAGTGATATCAAATGCAAATCAAGATGCTAAGCAAATGGATAAAACAGTGCTGATGTTGCACTTGACACAATCTGCAGGAATTCAACAAGCTTGAGACGCAAGGATGAAGGAAAACTTTGTGCCAAAAACTAATACTAATTTCGGAAATGGTAAACCGACAACTCAGAAATTTAAACTGATCAATTCAATTTGGAAACCAGGCTATTAGGGAAGAACTATGCAAGACTAAGTGAAGGAATTAAGAGCCAAACACTGATCCATTCAGCAACACACGCAAAGCAGAAATGATGTGCAGGAATGCAGTAATGAAGTTCAGACTTTAAAGAATTGATTGCTGCAACACATTGGATGAAAAGTCCAGCCAAACAACTGAAATCTAATGCTGTAAAATCCGAATACAGAGCTTCACTGATACAACTTCATAGATGAAAACTGATGATATGCAGAAATGGACATAACCAGCAGATATGGGATCCAAGTTGCAGAAATAAAATCGATGCAAAACAAGTTGAACTTAAACGCAGAAATAAAACTAAATTGCTAAACAAACTCAGATCAATTGCAATAACAAACTAAATGTTGTCTTCAATTGTAGGAATTAAAGTAGACACGAATCGAATAGGAAATAAGCTTAAGAATTCAGAAACCAAACTGAAATTTGCAGAACAGGGCTGATACGCAAGCTGAGACTTGATACGCCGGAAATTAAACAAGAATTAAACTAGAATTAAAAGCAATTGTGCACTAAACAAACTCATTAGCCAACTACTTGCAGAATTGAAACTTGACTACTGCAGAAACAATTCAGAACAAAAATTATAGCAGCTAATCCATAAATTCAAAAATGAAATGGCAGAAATCAAAATTACAGCAAAAGAACTGAAATTAACTAAGGAAACTACTCCTCAATCCCTTCCCTAGCTCAAGAACTCCTTGTTCGTCACACAAGGGCAAGCCTCAAACCCGTAAGCTCCACAAACCATCGAGAATCAGTCTCTGCGAATCAAATCCAAGCTCAACTCTGCTCAATCTGAAATTCCCATTCGATTTCTTCAATTCAGCTGCGTCCAAGTGCGCTGGTGATGTGGGGATGGTCAGAGCACTATGGGGAACCCCTCTAGATAGCTCCGGTGGACGAAAATTGAGCGCAACTGAGATCGAAGGGAGCAAATAGCAGAGCTGAGGAAACCTCACTCAACTCTATTTCTTGGGCAATTGAGAGCTGGAAACTTCACTAAAACCTCATCCCGATGATCCAGAACTCGATCTAACAAAGGAATGGAGTGGTCGCGCCCCGAGATGAAGAAAAACTTGAAGAACACGAAGAACAAACGAAGAAGGAAACTGTTGCGGCGAAGACGCGACGCTGTAGCTGAGGGAAAAAATCTGATTAAATACTTAGGGATGAACGGCTGAGATCGTTTTGAGAAAATCCAACGGCTGATCTTCATCCGATCTGAACCAAACTTTGATGATGTTGATCAAGGATCAGGATCTGCCTCGGGGTAGCTCGGATCTTCAAGATTTGCAATGGATGGCCCAGATCAACCTGATCTTTGGATCGACAGTCTAGAGCCCTCTGAGCTTGATCCAACGGTTGAATGACCTCTGATTGGGATGAAAATCTCAGATCGTGACCTCAGTGCTTGATCAGCCCTAACCTAGCTCGGTTGCCTCATATGGGTCCAGATGGCTCAGATCTAGCCGTTTTTGAATCGGACGACTCAGATTTGTCTAAAGCTTGATCACTCGATCCGGGTCCAATTCCAACTCAAATTTGACCCAGCATAACCTAGGTCCATGATCCTTTCATGCCTACAAAAATAGATCAAAAATTTAGTGGCCAAATAATTCAAATATGTAAAGATTTGCAATTAAGTCCAAAATAGCAATAATTTCTAGAACCTAGAATAAATTCACAATTAAGCAAGAAAAACATGGGTCAAACATGGATTTTTGCCTCTGAAATAACCAATAAAATAGCACTTATTAGGTGGTAACGGCCTGGCGGCGCTCCGGCTTAACTCTGCAAGACAGCGATCGTTAGTAAACCCGCCGGGGGTTTCCCTGGTCAGGCACTCCGACGGTCAAGTCAATATCCGCAGGCGCAATAATGGAATTGAAATGAGACAACAAATTAGAGAGATGGCGCGCGCATACTTGCGGTAGGGAGAGTGCCGAGTTTATATAGCCGGGGAGGACTGACAACCCCTGTCCGTGATTGACGAGACAAGGGTGTGATACCTGTCAGCCCGTATGAAAGTACTAAGGAGCGGCACAACAAGGCGCGGGGTGCTCAAGCAGTACGATAGTATTGGGTTGGCGGTCTGGCAGCGAGGTATGTCAGAAACGAGTAAGGTATGCGGTACTCCGACCTCAGGGACCTACCCTGGATATGATGACATAGGGGGTGTAGGGACAAGATAATCCTTGCCCTGAGCGCCGACCAGCGGATCCGAATGTTGAGGACCGGGTCGGGTAAGGACCAGGGAGCGTGGGCCGCCACGCGTTCGCCTGGGAGTGTTGAGGCGCAGGGTGTGCCCTCGATCGGGAGTTTACCGGGAGATGCCTGTCTGACCCTATTGGGTATCTGATCCATGTGATGCGGCGGGAGCGTGGACTGCCACGCGTCTGACTGGAGCGCACGACCGGGGTCTAGGTCGGGGAACGGATCGAGGTGATCAGTTCAGGGGAGGCTGGGGGTCGACCCGCTCGACCTTGCCCGTTGCAGGCTGAATGATGCCCCGGGTGGCTTCCGAGCTCGGGGCCCTCCCCCCGGGTGATATCTCTGCTGGACCCCTGGGGCGCTAGGCTGGCTGGCTAAGTGGGCTACCCTTACCCGTAAGCAAGGTCGGGATCACCGAACCTACTCAATCGATTAGAATTGCACTCCTATATTCTTCTGGGTTGGATGAAATATTAATGGTGTGAAATAACAAAATTATATATAAATTTTAAATCCTTATTAAATCTTATATTTAAAACTTGATTTTATTTATTTATTAATTTATTGATGTATCAATTGACTTTTTATGTTATTATTTTTTTAATTATAATAAAACATGGGATTTACTAAACAACTAGTGTAATACTCGTGCGATGCATGGGAATCTTACACAATTCAAATAACATATTTAGTGATGATATATATGTCAATTTTTATTATTAAATAAAAAATTAAAATAAAAAGTAATTTTATTCCATAATGGATTCATGTCAATATAATATATAGTATTATTTTTTATAATATATGATATTATTGGTGATCATAAGTTTTATAAGGGTGGTGGATGTGGATGGGATCTAAAGTTTGCTTTGTTTGGCTTGTGATGATAAATAGTATTCTTATGAGTAAGAAACTGTATGAATTGGTCTATTATTTGTAAGATTTTGATATATTACCCGTGCGATGCACGAGAATATTATATAATCAAAACAAAATATTTAATGATAATAAATATATGTCAACTTTTATTATTGAATAAAAAAATAAAATGAAAAGCAAATTTATTCAATCACCAAATGATAAAATAGGAGACAATATGGATTCTGTCCAGTATGTTCAACATAAGCATATTAGCAACATTTGACTTGTGTCAACAATACCAAATATTATGCCTAACTATTTCAGCCATGCCATGAGCACATTCTGAAATTTCAAAATTGATATAGAGGAAACTATTTAAAGAGTTATTGGAATGAAAAACAAACATGAGCTAAAAGAATGAATTAGACATCCCATAGATAGGTGAAACTGGTTTCACTGAAAGAAAATTTTAAAAGTTTCATACTTGTCAAGCTGCAGTAGCGAATCTTTATCAAAAAGAAACTTGAATTTACATGATCTATCAGATTCTGAAGAATAATCTAAATAAGTTGTCTGTCCCCTCATTGGCAATAGATCATTAGCCATCTAAATTTTATATACAATCGACAATGTCAAAGTTAAAATCCAGGGCAAGGAGGGGATTCCACTGGATGAGCAGAGGTTTATCTTCGTAGGGAAGCAGCTAGAAGATGGTCACACCCTTGTAGACTACAACATCAAAAAGTGTTGGTGCAAGATGCATCAGTGATGTCCTCCTCTAAGTATTTCAATGTTTGACAATATGCTTAAGTCAATGATACATTGAACAAGGGAAGGGTGAGTGAAGAAAATCTGGACCAAAGTGAACCAAAGTCCTAGTTATCCTAGCATGAAGTTCTGGTTCGAGGAATTGGGCACTAAGTCCTGATCATGGATTGGACACTAAGTCCTGACCAAGGGTTGGGCACGAAGATCTGGTGAGTGAAGCTAGGCACTAAGTCCTGGTGAGTGAAGCTGGGCAAAAGTCCTGATGAGTGAAGTTAGGCACGAAGACCTGGTTCAAGGAATTGGGCACGAAGTCCTAGCCGAGGGTTGGGCACCGAAGTCCTGGACCAAGGGTTTGGGCACGAAGTCTTGGTCCGAGAGATTAAGCAACTTAGCTGAGCGATTACTAAGGACATAAGTAGAGACGGGTCAAGGTTCGGACGTCTTGAGATCCGAGAGTATCGAAGGAAGGCTAAGCAAAAGTCCACCCTAATGGATTGGGTGGCAACCGTCTCCTGAGAAGAGTAGGTTGAAGGCGCGTTCCCGCGGGTGGGAACTTAGGTGTCGGTTCAACCTAGGGTTTCGCAAAAATCCGAAGTCAGAACCATTTCGTTAAGGCTAAGATTGTATATGTGTTTGCCTTGTATTTATGTATCTTGCAGGCAAACAACCACAAAGAGGCTGAAAAACAGCTTCCCGGGCGCCCCTATTGATACAGGCACCCCCATTGATACAAGCGCCCCTATTGACTCAGGCGCCTGAATGAATCAGGCGCCTCCTTCAATACAGGAACCCAATAAGGCAGGTTTATTAGCTTTGCGAGTTCAACGCGAGTATGAACTTTGACCAAGGTTTGTGAGGCGCCCCATAGCATCACGGGCGCCCTAGACAAGGCTATAAAAGGGGCTTCAACCCCTCAACTCAAAACACAACTTCTACGATCATTCTGAGCATTCCAAACAAAAGAAACGCGCTAACGACGAAGCTCTACGACCAAGGAGGCTCCGGGAGGAAGTGCGTGGCACTTCGGAGATCCAGATCGGCCGAGTCTTCGATTCTTTTCATTTGGTTTGATTTACTTTCCGCACTTAAATTTATTTAATATTTTGATTGTAAATCGTACACTGTAAGACGGGTTTCTCCGCCTCCGGAAAGTCCGAAAGGAGACCATTAGTGGACGAGTGTTCCCGTTCTTAGGCCTTGGATGTACTGACCCTGGGGGGTTGGAACCAAGTAAATCCCGTGTGTACAAGTCTCGTTGTTTTCTTCGTTCTTTCTATTTTCCACCGCACTAACTCTGAGTATAGAACGAAGATCCGAAAGACAAATTTTTCTACGAAGTTTCCGCGAGATTTTTACAGTCGATATTCACCCCCCCCCTCTCTATCGACGGCACCGGTCCAACAAAATGGAATCCATGCTTCACCTGGTCCTTCGCCTCCATGGTGGTGATCAATGAGAGGAGAAGCTCTGCTTCACTTGTTGTCATGAAGTTATATTCCAAAAACAATTTCATGGCAACAGATTATTAAAGATCATTAGTCATCTAAATAAGTTGTCTGTCCCCTCAATGGCAACAGATCATTAGCCATCTAATTTTCTTATACAATACTAACACTTACATTAAAGATTTTCCCTTGAAAAATATTAGAGGAGCAACAACATCATATATGATACAGCAATATAAAACTGCACACAAGTCAGAGAGACAATGAATGAACCATAGAGCATCACTAAATTTGAAAACCTCATATATAATGAAGAGACAATGACATACCAAGTCAAAGAGGAAAAACCATCCAAAATTTCATGTACTTTCCGTCCTATAAGCACAATGTTAGACCTGCAAAACAAACAAAAAACTCCCTGAACATTTAGAGCTCAATAGCATAAAGATTATGAGTAAATACTCATAAAAGAAATTTATTTTAAGCTAGCAAGAGTCTCAGTTAATATAACCATAAAATAAATAACTCTAGATTATATTTTCAAAATGTATCAGTTTTAATGTATCAGTTAGGAAATCTAGAAGATAGTTTGGAATATACCAAGTTGATACAACCACAAGTACTGCAATGTTGACAATAATTTTGTTGCTTAGTATGAAGAGAAATAAGTTACATACAAAACTTTATGCAGTTAAATATAGAGTTGTCGTAGATTGGAGCTCATGTTTTTCGCACTCGGTTAGCAAAAAATCTCTACCTTTTTTATGAATTTGTTCAAGTTATATTTGGATCCTTGTTATGTCCGTAGTAATCTATCATATTTGATATATGAGGAAATATCTTCATATAGTGTACATAATTTATAAAAGCTAACAGGTATCGTAATCATAACATATTGTTTAACATAGCTTTCTAGGTCTTAGATCAACTCTCTTTGAGCAAGCATCTAATAATGGATAAAGAGTCCTACTATTATAGCCACCACTGCACTACCACTACAACACTCCGTGGATGCAAGCATAATTTGTATGAGGTTCATGTAAGGAGAAAAATGCTTTGCTTTGTAGAATAAAGAGGACTAGAATGTGATGTACAAAGACTTAAAATAGATTATGCAACCACAAGGATGGGATTATGTATGAGAACCAAATTGATGAAACAAAATTAAGTTATAATTTGTTTAATCAAGACTAAAGTTACAAAATTTGAGAATTGTTGAAACTATTGTGAGCCTTTCAATTTAGACCATATAAAGGAGAAATGACATGCTTTCTGAAAGAATTCAAGCTCACAAACTCTAGTAGTTAGCCCTTCAATCTGTACTTTGTTTATTAGCAAACCTTTGATCTTATTCTCATAATAGGTGAAGGAGAATGTTAAAAGAAATAATAATTGAAAGTTCATTTCAAAAGTTCTATCAGAGCACTTAATGTTAAAGAATGACTACTTAATGTTAAAGAATGATTGATAATAAAAAAAAACATGTCACCTAAGCAGTATTGTTATAATTTAGAGGGTTGGACTTCATTTGTCCTTAAGGATGTATAGGCATATTCTTCCGAGCTGCATGTCGAAATTGATAATGTAAAATTAACTAAACTTACATGAAAAACCCTCATTAAATAATTTTTAGACATCATTATTGATTATAGCATAATAGTTCAACTGACACAGGGTTAGTAAGGAAATCATGGCAAGATAACATAATAGCTAAAAATCATTACCAAGCTATATCTAATTGAATGTACATCACACAAATTCAAAGGCATGTGGTTGTATCTGAATAATTCTCTTAGAAATGACTTCCATGGACTTATGTAATTTAAATCTATGTCAATCAATGTAAGGTTGTTCCATGCATTACATAAGCCCATAAGGGTATCAAACTATCAATCATATATTTGGGAAAGTTGGAAAGGCTAACACAAGTTGCAAAAGAATCATCACAAGTTGTGATAATTATCTAGAAAAGCTAATATGCTGAGAAATAAATGTAGAAAAAGAAAATCTTATCTTGTTATATATGTAAAAAAAGAGTGGTGAAACAGGATCCACTATGAAAAGTTGCAAAACATTTAGAGATAAGAGGTCATGTAATGTACATTATAAAAAACTTTATGAGAAACAATCCGCATATCCACGTAACAATAGGAACTTATCCCCTCCTTGCAAGATAATGGTAATGAATCTAGAAAATTTTAAAGATAGGTGATGATAAACAAAATGAAGAATTGTCAGTCAACATACCAATAACCCGGACAATTGAACATGAAGATTCTTGATTGGATTTTACTCCTTGTTTCCCAATGAGACTTCCTGTTTGTGTAGCTGCCACAAGCAATATTGTGGGAACTATGCTTCCAGCAGTAGAAGATAGAGGAATACCAGATTCCCCATCTGAACTAGTAATTATTCGCTTATGAACTCTAAGTAAACCATACATAGCAAGAGAAATAGAAGCATCTGATTCCTCTTGTGTTGAAACAATTACCTTCATAAATTGAACTAACACCTTGAAATCAGTGAGATTCTAATAATTGGCTTGGTATTAGTAGCAGTTGTAACAACTTGTTACAACTAAAAGGCATACATCCAACTAAAAGCTATATAGGATAGCTAAGGTAAGAGAGTATAAATGTAAAAAAAACCTATTCAATTATGATGGTGGTTGCAAGTGATGAGATGCTAAAAGCTTGCTAGATTTAGGAACTTAAAAGATAGTGGCTGCAAGTGATGAGATGCATTAAAACTTAAAAGATGAATCTAAATATACCTGTCCATTAAGAAAATAGTAATCAGATGCATTGGAACTTAAAAGCAAATAAAAAAATAAACCTATTCATTATACTCTAGTGATGGGATGCTTTCGAACTTAAAATACGTATTAAAATAAACCTATTCACAAATAAACTGTATGGAAAGAAATTATACTTGATTGATCTGAATTTTTGAATTTATGGTGTATTTCCCATGAAGCAACAGCGAAAACAGTTTCTAAAACATTTGATTTTAGAGAATCGACCAACTGGAATCCTTGTACAGTTATTAGATTTGACTGTGAGATTGTGTTTGGTTTTCTAAAGTCCTCATGAAAAATCAAGATAACAATGCATGATCATTAACATGAATTTAAAGGTGATATTAAGTAAAGGTTTAAAGTATTAAAAGTAATTATACTCGATTAATGTTGGACCAAAATTAAAAGAAATGTCAAATGAACATTTCAGATTTGTGCATATCATCAATATGGAAAAAAAATGATGCTATGAAATTATAATATACATGTAGCAACCCTTTCAATTTGTCTTCTTTTATTGTGTAAAAAAACAACAATAATAAGGAAGCCTTCTGCAGAGATTTCCTTCGATCCAGTCATCTACAGTGCCGCCATCGCCTTTCTCCTGACCAGGGTTGAGGCGAGGATAAAAAGGCACCTCCATTGAAGGATCAAAAGAGACGGTAGCAAAGGAGAGGGCGGCACTGTAGATGACCGGATCGAAGGAAATCTCTACAGAATTAAAGGAGATAGCGGCACAGGAGAGGACGGAACCGTAGACGACCGGATCGAAGGAGACCTCTGTAGAATTGAAGGAGAAGGTGGCACAGGAGAGGGCGACAATGTAGATGACCGGATCAAAGGAGACGGTGGCAGAATCGAAGGAGACGGCGGCAAAAGTGGCGGCGGCAAAGCAGAGAAAGGGATTGTTTAGGGTTAGGGAGGGACGCCAATAGAGGGAAAAAGAGAAATAAAACTAATTAAAAAAATCTAAAACCTATTTAATTCAGGCTATTTGATTTGGACGGGAATCGTAAGCTCTCTGTGAATGTCACGTTTGCATGCGTACTGTAGCAAAAACTATGGTTTATAGGTACAAAGCAGAGAAAAGAATTGTTTAGGGTTAGGGAAGGGAGGCTAATAGAGGGGAAAAAAAAGAAATAAAAAAACTAATTAAAAAAATCTAAAACTTATTTGGTTTAGGCTATTTAGTTTAGGCGAGAATTGTAAGTTTCCTGTGAATGTCACGTCTACATACGTACTGTAGTAAAAATTATATGTTATAGATATTAATAGATAGATAGATAATTCTATTATTTTTGAAAATAAAATAAATGACGAATTTATTTATCTTTTAAGAAAAGACTATTTCCATCAAATCTTCTCCAACCTGATCTTCTCAGCCGACGTGGCGGACCACGCGCGTTCCCAGCTACTTCCTCCGATATCCGCCTTCAACTTGTCACCCGTCTCCTCAAATCTAACGGCCCAGATTTCCCCAGGAGGCACCTGCACCGGACTCCCATCGGGCACGTGTCGGTCACCCACCTAGACATTACCCAATAGCGACTAACAAAACTAAGGCCAATTATCACATTCACCCTTTCCTTCCTCTATTTCTCAATTACACCATTCATTCTCCACTTTCCCGAGTCCCAACGAGAATCTGCAGGCCCGTAAAGGATCTCAATGAAGTAATTATATCTTATAGGGTTTTAGAGAAAATCTACAGATGGTCGATCTCGATCCTAAAATTAGGGGCTCGAAGACGCATTCCTCTCTCTCTCTCTCTCTTCTCGTACGCTTGCCTGGCAACCGAGAGGAGGACGATAGGTTTTGGTCCAGTCGTTCCGAAACCCTAGGATTGGATCCTCTCTCCGCCTTTGGATCGTCTCCTAGCTCGCTATTTCCTCGCTCAGATCTTTGAAGGTCGCTTGCCCTTGTTTATCTGCTCCGCTAAAGAGCACGCTGACCGGCTTTTTCCATGTCCGTAGTTGATGTTTAGATTAATTGGTTCCGAGGAGCGGTTGATTGCTCAGTTCCTGTTGGGGGTTACGTCGGAGGTTAATTCAGATCCTTGATTCTTTGATCTTGTAATTGGTAGATGATCCCATTTTTTAATCCTTTCTTCTATTCTTTTGCTCTTTTTGATACGACTCAAGAGGGCTCAATGATGTGTTTGGGGCTGTTTTTTTTATTTGCTATCCAAAATTGAGGGTTTTCTTGGAGTGCTGAAGATTAGGTTAGGTCGGATTTATTAGGTATTGAACCCCGCCAAAAAACGATCTTTGTAAAATTAGTGACGAAAATTTTTCCCCTACAGAAGTTGGGTTGAACAGGAAGGGATTGGGATACTTTAGGTGCGTTAGCATGGCACTAAACTTTTCATCTTGTTCTGTTTTTCCTTCTCCATTTATTCATTCCGACGATGAGTCCTCCTGCGCGGGATTCATGAGGAGCCCCCTTAACTCTCTGCCTGATGGTGAATTTGCTGATGCGGAGTGGATGTTTGATCCGGTGGACTTACTGCCCGATGACCCATTTGGGATGGGGCTTGATGGCAGTATGGAAGCTGCAATTGCCAGCTTTATTGAGGCTAATGGTGGCGATTTGTTTGAATGGACTTTGATGAACTCACCTGAATTTCAGTTTTACCATGATGGTCGGTTGGAAGAAGAGCATAACTGGGCGGAGGATGCCTTCAGTGGGTTATCTGTTCCTGAAATCCAAGATGGACAATCTAGCTTGGATATAGGAGAATCTTCAAAATGCAATCATGAAGAAACCTGTCGTGGAAATGAGGGCCTTCCACATGAGGCTTTTGTTTTTGTGCTTGAACATTTGAATTTTCAGGATCTCCTCTCAGTTGAAGGGGTCTGCAGGTCCTTGCATGCAGCTGTTCGGTGTGATTTTCTTTTATGGACATGTTTACATTTGGACTCACCTTTGAGTGAGAAGTTAACTGATGATGCTTTGCTACGATTGGCTCAGAGATTTCAAGGTAATTTGCAGTGTTTGAGCTTGTCAGGTTGTTCAAAGATCACAAATGATGGGCTCAAGCGTGTGCTAAACATTTGCCCAATGTTAAGGAAGGTTAGTATGTATTAGAGGAACATGCTTTACACCTTGTTTCCATTTTTAATTGTGTTGCTATATATATATATATATATATATTCTTATGCATCAGTTTTCTTGTACCTATTTTTAATTTATTCAATAGTCCAATAACAGCAGTTATCTTGCATCTATACTATTTAAAAATCTAAAATACTGCTGCTAGAGGTTCAAGGCAGATTAAGGTGATGATCTGTCTCCTTTTATCTATCATTCATTGGTCACAAAATTCCATGAGGAGAAAGAATCTTGCCTGAATTTGTTGGGTATTACGTCATTGCATTTCACCAATAATTTCTCAAATTTGTCAATTATAAGTGTATTCAAGTTTTCTGAGTGAATCATAGTTAGATTTTTAATGTCCTAATTCTATTGTGGTGCCAGTTCTGTATGAAAATTTATATACATCCATTGAGAACATGTAATCAATAGTCAATCAGTGAATATAAAAGTTTCTTGGGATAGTTGTGGAGGATGAACTCAACTCTCACTTGCTACCATCCAAAATGATTGTTTCTAATTTATCAGAGATAAAATCTTTAATATTTTTTATATTATACATGAAACAAATGCTTTAGGTTTCTAACATGTTGAACATAAAAAAGTGAAAAGAAGCATGTTAGAAATGGAAAAAAAAAACTATGGGAGGATACTAACTGTTAGTGCAATTTTCCCCAACCCCAAAACAAGGGACTTAATTGAATAACCCATATATTGACAGTGGTGGACATCTAGACCTTCATCCCCAACTTGTCAATTTCAATGTTCTTAAAACTATTCACTGCCAGTCTAACTTGTTGACTTGGAACCAGAATACTATCTGGTCTGCTTTGTGTATAAAACTGGAAATGGAAAAGGGTTAATCCAGTAGAATTGACAAGAGTAAGTTCTTTTTTATTAAAAAAATTTCCAGCCAAGATATATTCTATCATATCATTGCTACAATGGTTGAAATGTATATTTCACCCCTGTTGGTTTTTTAGATTCAGGGGTTGGCATGATTTTCTTTCATAATACTTGTATAAGGTCTAGAGAGAGATATAAGAGGATACTAGTGAGATGATTTAATTAATTTAAATGTTATTAGTGATATATCTGTGCAAAGAGCCCGTTGGGACAAACTTGCTATAATCCATCCATTAGGGTTTTTTTCTTCTCTTATTATTATATTATATATTGTCTCATACATATTATATCATATATGTTGTTATTAAACTATTTATTATATATTTATTGTATAGAAGCTTTCCATTTTAAAAATTAGTTATCATAGTCTTTGATATTTGATAAATTTATATAAATATTTAATAAAAAATATAATTTATATTTATAATACTATTTTTCAGGCCAATTGGTTCAAATGATTTGGAAGATGATTTAATTAGTTTGAATATTATTAGTGATATAACTTTGCGTAGGGATCAATGGAGGAATAAAATTTATATAGCCTATCAAATAGTTGGAACTAAGATGCTATAATCTATTCATCAGGTATTTTGGTAATATTCGAAGGGTTTATAACAATATTTGTATTATGTCTGATACATAGAATTGTATATGTTTTGGTTAAACTATTTTCTTATATTTATTACAAGTTTTTCATTTCAAAAATTGTTATCATAGATTTTGATATTTCTATTAAATATATATTTATATAATACTTGTAAAATATAAATTTATATTTACAATACTACTTTTGAGGTCAATTGGTTCTAATGATTTGACCACTTGAATTGAGATGGCCTTGCCGATTATTTTGAGAACATTGGTCAATTTGAAGTTTGAGGATTTTTGGCAATCTCTTAATCAAGAAGGGTTGAGAAAGATCCGGGGATGAGTGGTGGGAGTAGTGGGAGTAAGAGGCTGAGGAGGACCACAGGCGAGGAGCAATGAGGCAGGGTGATGGTGGAACTCTGCATAAGAGACGGTAATTAAAGATGGGAGTTTTAGGAAGTGATTAAAGACATAAAATGAAATGGCAGGAAGAAAGAATTGATCTCTGTGAAGGATTGTAGTGATATGTTAGTGGCCAATAAAGGGCTGAATGAAAGCAAATTAATACCTTTTGTTTATTAAATACCAAGTCTTAAGAAATAAGAAATTGTCATTTTTTGATGAAGGTATTAATGTTTCTTTATTAATAAGGTCAACTTTTTATATATATATATATATATATATTTGTTATTACCGATATCTGCATAGTTCAATTAATGGAATATTGTCAATATTTTTCATAAGTATCGTTGTTGATATAGTTCAGCTGTTATCTGTTTTGTCAATGCAGTTAAATGTTAGTGGATGCGTCAGGCTAAGTGTTGATGGAATCATAAGCAGCCTGAAGGAGTTCCAATCACAAGGAGTGCTTGGAATACAAAATCTCAAGCTTGGTAAGTTTTTCATTGTATCTACAGAACAATACAGTGAGCTGAAATCATTGCTGCGCTTGGATCAACTTCAACTAGTTCAACCCCAGAAATCAAGGTTTTACCACACTTATCAATTGCCGCATCATTGCAAGGATGATTGTGTCCTTGACTTTGAAATCTGCCCATTATGCGGAAAGTACAAGCTTGTTTATGACTGCCCTTCAGAAAGTTGTCAAGTGGAAGTCCCTAAAAGGTGCAGGGCTTGTGATTTTTGCATTTCAAGGTGCGTTCAATGTGGAAAATGCATTAAAGATCACAGATACATGGAGACATTCTGTCTTGAATATCTCTGCTCAGGTTGTTGGAGTTTACCACCATTAAATGAGAGAGAAGAAGAAAAGTGAACCTAAATTTCATATGGTTTTGTTTATGCAAACCTAAAATTACAAAAACCAAATGGCGTGTTCGTTCTTATTTGATCTGTTTCTGGAGGTCAGTTGGCCTTGTCTATGACAAGTTAAGGAAATACAAAATCCACTAGAGTTTTGTTTGGAATTGGATAGGATTTCCGAAAAGTAGTCGAAGCCTGCGAACTACAAAATAAGTCAGAAGCTGCTGATAAGGTATTTTCACTATTGGGACGTGTCTAAGGTGGATATTGTTCGGTCGACTACTGAACATCTTTCTTTACTCACTTGCAGGAAATTCTGTTGCATTTCATTCTGGTTCTCCTTTCTCCACTGATATGTAACATTGAGGTCAGATCAGTCTGGTTAACTCCTACAGGGAAAGTGATTTCTTCTAGTTTCCATCTTTGCTTGTGATTGTTAAATTAAATCTGAAACTCTTTCTTAACACGCCATTTCTGTTAGGTTGATGCGTTGACATGTATCATTTCCTTTGTTTAAATTCATATAGCAATCAATTACTAGACTGAAGCATACTAACAAAGAGTCTCCGGACCTTCTGTCTGATCAATGAGATTTTGTCTGTCATCTTGCATCTGTGAGACTTAGTTTGCTCGATTTCCTCCATGGTAAAAAAGCCTTTTCATGAATTCTATGCAATGACTCCTAATGGAACATGAGAGTTTGTATTTTATTTTATTTTATTATTTATTATTTATTTTTTTTATTTTGAGGCTTTTGACAGTGTTAATATAGATGGGTGGTCTTGTAGAAAAAGTTGCTAGGTTAGAGATCCTGTCAAGCTTTCGCCATGCTACAACTAGGGGTGTCAATCTGTATGGGTTAGAGGGGTTCGGTGGGGTTGAAGTAAGGATATTAAAAATATAAATATAACCTGATTCGAACTCTAACTCTGGATAATTCGAATAACATGGATAATTATTAGTCTTCTGTTATTGATGTACATAAAGCATTTTAATTTTTAAAAGAAATTTTAATTTAATTCTAAAAAATCTCTAAATTCTAAATTTAAGTTAATTTGGATCCATCTGATTTAATCTGATCCTAGCATAATTTAAAATTTTTGAACCTGAATTTAATCTGAATCCAAAAATTTCTAATCTTAATTTGATATTTTTTAGGAATGGGTTGGCAAGTGGATTTATTTTTGACATCCCTATACTACATAATCACTTTTTAAGTCATTTGATAATTTTGAGAACATAATCACTTTGAAACTAGGCAGAAACATTTTGATCCAAAAGTGTTGCATAATCACTTTTAAGTCATTTGATAAATTTGAAAACATAAATAAATTTCGACGACCTTTTAGAGTTCATCTGTATTTTCACTTAGTAGTTTTGTTTTTTTTATAAATATCCTTTTAAATAAGTTTTTTAATTATAGTTTTTAGAAATTTATGATAAAATCAATAAATATAGCTTTTCTCTCTTTTATTTTCTTTTACAATTCATTTTTAATGATTTTTATTCTTTTTTAAAAAGTATCTCTTATAGTAATTTTAATCAAAATTAATAAACAAATTTAATTAGATACAAATCACAAGTAGAATGACACTCTACTATTTTGATGTTTTAAATTCCATTTTACTCATCTTAGATAAGTTGTATATAAATTTAAAAAGATAATATTGATACTTATATCATAAAATATTTAGAGGAATAATTAAAAGGATCATGATTAAAATCCTATTAGGGATGAATATTTTAAAGGTAGATGGCCATCTAATCTAAAAAAAATATTGACCATTAAAATTTTAAATTTTTTATTATAAATAATTTAAGATTATAAAATTTTATAAATAATTATATTTTTATATATTTTAAAAAATAAAATAAATGTACCATGTACTTGGGGCTATCGGTTCGATTTCATGAAAATTTTCTATTTGTCATCAAGGTAAATTAGGAAACGCACACAGCGAGCGGTCAAAAAGCTCAACATCCGGGGTTACGCCTCATTTAGAGAAAATTTTGTAAAATATATCGTAATTGAGGATTAAATCACGGATATCTAAGAGACAATTTAATGTGTTGTACCATAGCCCGAGGGCAATGAGGTGGGAAAAGGGTGATTTGCTTCCCTTAACACCACGTCAATCTGTCTTAGGGTCAATATGGAAGAGGTAAATCACAAAGTTATTAGCCTGGATGTTGTGGCTAGCGCATGGGAGGTTGAGCACACTGACTTTGCTAGATTTTGACCCTCATACCTCAAGGTGGCAACATTGTACACGTTAGCCATCAATCCATCCCGTGGGGACATAGCCAATGAAAAAAAAAAGTAGATCCGCTATCTTAACATTCTCCTATAGTTGGCCCCACGCGGATATGGAGGGAGGACATAGCCAATGAAAAAAAAGATTAATCAGATTGGATAACGTCGAACTTGGGGTGACCAACCGGTCCACGGAAGTTTTCACCCGCTACTAGGTAAATCGGGAAGCATTTACAGTGGGCGGTGTAGAAGCCCAACATCTCATGGTTGCACACTCCATTTGGAGAAAAAATTCTATAAAATTCATCATTACTAGGGATCGAACCGCAGATACTTAGGAGACAACTAGTGACCCTTCTTCTGGTGGTAAAAGATGATTTACTCCCTAGCGCCCCCGCCAACCCGTCCAGTGTCAACACAGAGGAGGTAAATTATGGGGGCTACCAGCCCGGATGCTGTGGCTAGCGCATGGGAGGGGGGCACACTGGCTTTGCCAGGTTTTGACCCCGAGACCTCATTTTTAGTAACACCCACGCACTAACTATCAGTCCATCCCATGGGACGCTAGTGACCCTTCTTCTACACCATAGTCCCGAGGGCAAGGACAGTGGTACAAAGGCGATTCGCTCCCCCAGCACCCCCGCCAACCCAGTCTCAGAGCCAACACGAAGGAGGTAATCACAGAGACTACTAGCCCAGATGCTGTGGCTAGGCGTGGGGAAGCGAGCATACTGACTTTGTTAGGTTTTGACCCAGGCCTCAAGGTGGCAACACCCACGCACTAACTATCAATCTATCCCGTGGAGACCAAGGACATAGCCAATGAGGTTGCAAAAGGTGATTCACTCGCTCCCAGCACCCTGCCAATCCGTCCCATGGCTAATACGGAGGAGGTAAATCACAGGGCTACTAGCTGGATGTTGTGACTTGTGCGTAGGGAGGAGGGGCACATTGACTTTGTAAATTTTAACCCCTAAATCTTAAGATAACAATACTCACATACTAACCATTATTCAATCCTATGGGGGAATAGTAAAAAAAAATGTTGGACCAAGTAGCAGACGAACCTGGGGTGACTGGCCCGGCCCCACGGAAGTTTCCCACCGGTCACCAAGGTCAATCGGGAAGTGCTCGTGGTGGACGATCTAGAAGCCCAATGTCTCAGGGTTCGTATCCCATTTGGAGGAAAAATTTCTACAAAATATGTCCTAGCTAGGGATCAAACCGCGGATGCCTGAGATAGCGACTAGTCGCCCTACCATTACACCATAGCCCAGGGGCCCTATGGGAGAATAGTAAAAAAATGATTAACGAGATTTTTCCAACCTCGGGCGACTGACCCGATCCCACGGAAGTTTTCCACCGGTCGCCTGGGTAAATTGGGAAGCGCTTGTAGTGAGCGGTCTAGAAGTCCAGCGTCCCAGGGTTCGCACCCAATTTGAAGGAAAAATTCATGTAAATACTTCGTAGCTGAGAATCAAACCGCAGATGCCTAAGATAGTGACTAGTCACCCTACCGCTGCACCATAGCCGGGCAATATGGGGAATAGTCACGCTCCCCCCCCGCCTCCGCGAGCCAAGCCTCCGAGAGGTAATAGGTGGAAAGTAGGAATAGTAGCTTTATAGCAAGTTTGTTCGTGAGGTTAGATTATGAGTTAATCACGAGTATAAAAAAAGCCGGACCTTGCCCATTAATTCCTTGTGACGGGCCGGATCATGGGCATACATATATATGGATTTGGGCCCGGCCCATTAACATGTGTAGAATAAATTAGAGATTGCAGTAGCGGCGATGCACAAAAAACAACCCCTCGTTGTCTGGCTTAATGGCGGAGGCGGCTCCCGATGCAGGGTCCGGAGCGGCCGCCGGCGCGCCCATCCCGGACGCCGGGACGGGCGTCGAGACGTCGGTACGCGGCAGTGGCATGCCCTTCAGGGAATGCGTCGACCGGATCAACAAAAGCCTCGACCGTGCGAAGAAAGAACCCTACCTTTTTTTTTTCCCTGCTCCGAAATTCCTGGCGACTGATTTCTCGTGATGCTTTCCGTTTGATCAGATCCCAAAGTGAGGTTCTTGAGGGAGCACATGCTTAAGGCCGGTTGCCCCGTCTGGGTGCGGCTCCTCATGCCATTGAATTGCAATAGCGAAGGTTTGTCCTACGCCGGCGGCTACGTTCGTGGCAAAGGGGTTTGTCTCCTCTTCCTTCTGAAAATGTTGCGCCCTTTTAATTTTTTTTAGTGTGCCGGTTTTTGGCCTTTGTCGGAGATATACCTTTGTTGATTGCAAATCATCACGTCCTTTAACATTTAACTCCTTCACACAAAATAAATTGGTCATTTGAGGAAGAAGTGCTCGTTTATTAACTTTTTTTTTGAGATTAGGCGATTGTTTATATAGATTTTAGCACTAAGATAAAATTTATTCAAATATAGATGATGATATTGACACAGAAGTTTGTTTAGGGTTTAAGGATAAAACTTGATTGTTGTTGTTGTTGTTTTTGTACTACGGCAATTGTTTATAGGCCTACCAACCTAGGATGAGGGGCATGGGAAGAGGTGGTTATGCATTTGCATGGTGAAGCTTGTTAATATGAACGTGCATGTTTGTCATCACTCTAATCTACCATTGTTACTTACTGTTGGAAAGATCATTGATTGGAAGGCATCTGGGCTTGTTTTTGGCTTGGTTGCTAATGTCATTTTACTGGTCGACAGCATTTTATCAACTTTCTGATGGTGGTGATGGTCGATCATGAATGACATTTGACAGTATGCTTTGTTGCTGAATTCATGCTCTTCACTTGTTATGCACATCTAATGGCGAACAACTTAAATTCCTATATATTTCAGAAAACAGAAAAAAAAAATCAGAATCACTGAACAGTTCAGACCAAGGACCTTAAAAGAAAATCCAGGAAAAGATTGAAATAGCAAGCCAACTCAATCAGAATGATCTAGAGTCACAGATGTAAAATAATAAGAATTTCAGAAACACAAACTTCCTTTGTGGATCTTGCTACTGGGATCACAGTTCATATTTCTAACTGTTACTGATCTCACAATCAAAATATGGTATTATTGTAAAAGCAGTTGCTTGAAAATTCTGGCTTCTATTATTGTAAACATTATTCACTTGTTTTTTCTTTTTCTTCCATTTAGATAAGTGTTTGTTGCAATCATATGACTTTCCAAGATGAAATAAATCAAGTACTTATTCATGAATTGATCCACGCTTATGATGATTGCCGTGCAAAAAACATAACCTGGTCAAATTGTGCTCATCATGCTTGCTCCGAGGTGAAGTAAATCGTTAATCTCATAAAAGGTCATAGTTTTCATTAGTAATTTTCATTCTCTGCTGACCATCCAGTTTAGTGTTCCAATTTACTGATAATAAGTTTCTTATTCATTCAGATTCGCGCAAATCATTTGAGTGGTGATTGCCACTATAAACGTGAATTGCTACGCGGATACACAAAACTTCGAGGGCATGAACAAGTGAGTTTCCTTACTCAAATTATTAGATAGTCAGAGCAAATTTACTCATCAGTTGATGATTTCATGGGACCGCATGTCTCTACGGATGCTGTATTGTGCATGATGGTTTTGTGTGCCTTAATCGACAATCTCATGAGGTTGAGGGCTTCAGTGAGTGATCTCATAGGAGAAAAGTAAAATATGAAGCAGAAACTCATATATTATTTAAATTATAGATAATGGGATAGGCAGGCAGTAGGCTTTGCTGGAACTTGTTCTATACAAAATTTAGGTGATATAGACCAAGTGTGATGAAAATAGTAAATTAGAAACATAATTTTATTTTTAAGCCAAGAAGAAATAAAAGTGTAGTTTATACCTGTGATCTATTTAATGTATTGATCTGAGCTGTGAAACTGCTTTATTTTATTTGCATCATTCATATTCGTTAAGAATAATTTAACTAAATAATTTTATTTGCCTTGTATTCATCGAGCCCTCCTTTCTAATGGGAATCAAGAAGCTAACTTGTTAAAAATCAAGAAACAAAGAAAAAACTCTAATGTCTCCAAATAAAAAAGTTAATTCTTACATGCTCAAGATTTTACTGATGTTTAAGTTGATTGGGAAGAAAAAAATCATTAGAAAAATGTGGTAATGGAGTGGATATGAGATTTTTAGAGAAGTATTTAAGGAAGTTGGGAAATAGCTTATTTATTTTCAATGCCGAATTGCTAGATGACCAGAACTATGATTTAGTTTAGCTCATTGTCCTCTCGAGTGTTTATAGTCTTTCAATTGACGACTATGTTTTTTCTGAATTTGCTTTTTTGTACCATTTACTTTGGTGTGCTAAAAGGAATGCGTGAAGAGGCGAGCGTTAAAGTCACTCCAACTTAATCCAAATTGCTCAGGAGCAGCTGCTAAGGATGCCATCGAGGCTGTCTGGGATATATGCTACAACGATACATACCCTTTTGAGAGAGCTCCGTAGATTCATTTCAAACTGCGAACCTCTTGAAATAACCATTGTGGATTGCTTATTCATTCTGAGTCAGTTCCTTTTGGTGTTGATCATTCAGGGTGGTCTCTCGCGAAGAAATATTTTTGATAAGGTGGAAACTACTAATTTATCATTAGTTTGTTACTTTAGAACCATCCTTTTTTTGCCAACGAGGTGCAGTTGTATGCGTATGATGGCATTTTGAGTTGAGTAATAATATTAGGATGCAAATTACAAATTGTTATTCAACCGTATTGTAATCTTAGCAGCATAATACTAGTACGGGGTATTATATCTGTGCGTGTTTTTCCCTCTTTTTTTTTTCCACTTCAACATAAACTAGAAACTGCTTCATTAAAGCATTCATAGCTCAAGTAGCTGCTACTTTTATAGTGCTAAAAACTCCTAGGGATCCTCCTATGTAATTCTTGTTTTGATTCCGACTTGTTCTTTGAGTTGTGTTGCTAGTGCAAGGAAAGGACGATGACGAACAAAGATAGATCGAGAGATGATTATTAAGAGGCTCCACAGAGTTTGGTGCTATGTGACCAAAGGAGTGACTAGCCATAGGGCAGCTGTAATTCACGTCTCTTTAAATAAAAGTGTTCGCGGTGCAAAGGGACTCTAGCGGCAAGGGTCTTCAAGTGGCCACACTAATGTTCTTTGTGTTGACCATCATTTGATTGTTCGGGACCAATCTCGTTATAAAAGATCATTCTTCTAGAACAAAAAGGTGGAACCGCCATCTTAGTGGCCCCATGGTCCCTGCATCATGGATGTCCAGAGGGAGACAAATCACGGTTTACTGGTCGAATAAGACGCCTGGGGCCGAGAGAATTTAAGCCAGCAGACCAAGTTTTTATCCCGTGTGCGACTGGTGAATCTCGAACCTGAGACCTCCGGAACAAGCTGCCAGACACCTTACCAATCGAGTCAGCCCGTGAGGGCTAAAAGATCATTCTTCTAGTCACATGGTGAGATGAATATTCTAAAGATCAATTGATAAAGATAGCAAAAAATGATTTACTCATCCTAACGCTCCCGCCAACTCATCCCAAAACTAATACGGAAGAAATAAATTACAAAAATTAATAGTCCGAAAATTGTCGATAGTGCACGGGAAAGACGAGCAATTTTGGCAGATTTTGACCCTTAGACTTTAAAATAGCAATACCCACGCATTATCAGTCTATCCCGTGCAAACACAAAGATCAATTGATAAAGGTCATTCTTTGGGTCACCCGGTGAGACGAATATTTTAAATATCAACTGCTAAATGTGCATATGTATTTCGAATTTACTCCATTGCATTGTAAAACACACCGATGTCAATAAATTCAATTAACATTATCATTATTGGATTAGAACCCTAGGCAACTTGATTGATTTTATATTAAAAATTAAAATTATCATGATCTCAGACTCTCAGTTGCTCCATTCCATGGAGAACATGATAGAGATTATGAATATGAATAAATTAAAAAAACAATTTCATATGAACTTGAGATGTTTAAAGAACATGCTAAACAATTTATGGACAGAGAAAAACAAGCAAATTAAGTACAAATATAAAAAAGAATAAAGCAAATAATAACCTCCGAGTGAAAGCAACCCAGTGATCCATTTGACACCTCTATTAATCCCTTTGGATATATCTAGATGCAAGAATAAAAGGGAAATTATGACAAATCATGAAGCAAAATTAATGTAAACATAAGCAATAAATAAAAAATTATTGCACAGGGAAATCTTTATAATGTTTTATGGTAGCATATCAACAATGATACCGACAAAGACAGCAATAACATTTAGCAAGATGATAATACAAAGGATATAGCACAACACTTACGGCAATTAAGCATGTAATTAGCATAAAATAAATCATGTAAGACAGTATAACAATCAATAGTTTTCAACACAAGCAACTAATAATAAAGAAGGTCAAAATTCTTCCTCCATGGAACTAAGATGTCCACCATCCACCAAAATCCTCAAGCTATTCACTAAACTAATACCAACAACTATTAGAATTTTCATCTTTCCAATACAAGCACCCGAAGATATGGTAATTATTATTATTAAGAAATATATAGATTTATTGCCACTAGAACACTTGGGGTTTAAGATAAACCTGCCAAAATGTTGTTCTCCATTTTACTAGAGCAGTTAAAAGTTCAAATTTTAGTATGCAAGCATGAAAGGACAATTAAGTATCAGATCCTCTAGAAAACTTATTAAATTCTAAATTGTAGCAATTAGACTTAGCATGGAAATATCAAATATCGGGTCAATCTGATATACCACTAAAGGAGTGGCTATGATTTTGAACCAGAAACATAGCTCATCCTGACCTTTCAGTTGGATCTTCAATTCATAAAAACTGATTTGGGATATTGATCCATTACAACCCAACCACCCTATCAATTCACCATTTAACTTGATCATGTGCAAATTAATAAGAATCAAAATGAAACATTTGAAACTGAAGGAGAAATGCTAAAAAGCAAGAGAGCCCACAGGGAACGATGACTTTTTTTCGTGCAAAACCTGAAAGTTTGAATTCGTTGTGTAGCTTCTTTTTAACTTTTATACAGTTAAATGTGCAAATGCAACACGAGTTAAAAGAAAAAAACTGCAAGCATATTCCAATATTCAAGCCACCGGGTTGCTATGAATAAAAAGACAATAAAAATTGACGTTCTGTAATTGAGATGCTCTTTAAAACCCAAAAATTAAGATATAAATGAAAAGAAAATGACTAAGATGTGTGGCCGTTCTGCCACAAGCAACCATGAACCAAAGACAGCAAGTATTAAAAAATTTCTGCGAACATGTAGATTGGTTTCCAAACATGGGATAAATACTGGTATGCAACTTACTAATTTAGAAGATGGATAACCAGGCATGGAAAATGTATCGAGTAGCTCATCTCGTGTTTAGGTGCCTTTCTTAATTTTCTTTTTCCTTGAAGCAAAGCTGCTTGGCCCAACAGCTATTGACATCCGTTTGGTCCTGTAAAGGAATTTGTTCGACAGGAGAGGGAAAGTACCATAACCAAAGTTTAAGGATCAGAAGAGACAAATACCGTATGGATAGCTCAGTAGCATCTGGATCGTCATTTTTGAATGGTCCATCTGATAAATAGCACAAGATACAACAGTGAAATAAAATGATCATCCTCATTGACAGCTTCCAATATTAGCAAAAGATGCTACAGTTCGTTTTATTCATTTTCCTATGTTTCTCCACTTGCATCATAAAGACAACTTGCAGAATAGGTATAAAAACAAAATGAATCATTTGTCGATGCAACAAAAAGTAATTTAATTGATTTAAATATTATTGGTGATATAACCATACCTATAGTATAATCCACAACCTAATAGATGAATAAGATTCAAATAATTCTCTATAAGGCCATCTCCAACCGGGCGCTATTGCACCAAATATGGTATCAAAATGACACCATTTTTCTCCAACTGATCACCATATCCCTACACCAAATTTGGTGTTGCAACAGTGGTGATGCACTGTTGCAACACCAAATTTGGTGATAATATTTTTTAATTATTTTTATATTTAAAAAATTTATTATAATATATAATCATTAAATATAATATATATTAGTAAATATTATAATACTAAATATTATAAATAAAAATTAATTTATAATAAATATTTTTTCCATAAGTATTTAATAATATTAATTATTTATTATAAATATAAATTAAAAAAATATAATAACCTATTTTAATTTTATTAAACATAGTTATAAAAATTTAATTGAATAATTATTTTATTTATTAAGTATATTTTAATTATAATTATATTTATAAATTATATCACTAATTTAAAAAATATATATAATAAAAAAATTAAAAATTTAATATGCATAAATATAAATACATCATCTATTATGTTGACATACAAAATAAAAATAGTAATAACACAAAATCAAAATATTACTAATAATCACTTAAATACATAAGTAATACAGCACACATAAACTTAAAAACATTCAGAGATACAAATAAAAACGACACTGAGATACTTAAACCTAACAAATAACTACAAATAAAGCACACATAAACTTAAAATAACTTTAATAATATTACAATACTAAAATTTGGGAAAATAACTCCCCGTTCCACTCAAATAATTATGATATTAGCTGTAAAAATACGCAGGATTCTGAGATTCTTAATCTTCACCTTGATGTTGATTGAATTGTGATCCTTGTGTCTGTATTGGAGATGATTGAGATCCTTCTCCTTGATGTTGAACTGGATGAGATACCTGGACTTGTGTTCTCTTTTGCATAATTCTAATTTGTTCATTACGAATATAATCACGGATCATTGGGTCAGAGATCGAGTTCAAATTTTTAAATAAAATTTTAGTTTCTTCCTTGTATATCATAGCATCTGTCATTTTTGTAGTAGCAGTCGTACTTGCATTCATTGCCTCAACAAGTTGAGCATTAATATGAATTACCTTTGCAATTTGTTCATCGTATTTTTTCTTCATTTTTGCTTTCTTCACCCCAAGAGGTCATTTACTAGAACTACCACCGCTATCTGAATCAGTGATATTCAGATCAAAAGTACCCACACAAGGAGATGGAGTACGAAATTCTTCCTCGGATAATTGTTGTTCAGATAAACCAGTATTAGCATTTTGTCGTCGCGATTTGACGCCTGCAGTATTCATATCGTCAGTACCAAATTTTTCAATATCTTTGAGAATATTCCAGACATGATCAAATTTGAAACCCTTTGTATATTTTGGGTCTTGTGCTAACAGTCCTCTGGCACGAGTTAACTGCAAGAAAACAATTGGACATTAGTTATGAAGTTAATGTTATTAATGAACATAGACTTTGATTATAAAATTTAGATAATCTAAAATAAATATGAGCATAACAACTTACAATATCTTGTTCAGATGCTCCACTTGGATTCAAATGTTCGATTTGTCGTATGCAGCCTTTCATTTTGGATACTGCACTAAGCATAAGAAGCATTCTTTTTTGCAAAGATCTTTGTGGTCGGTAACAATGCACAAAATTCGGATCTGCATGATACTCTTTCTCAATTCTAGCCCAGAATTGATCCTTCGACTGGTTGATTCCTATGATTGGATTTTGCGAAATATGAAGGTAAACATGACATAAGTGTTTATCTTCTTCAATTGAATATGAAGATTGTCGGGAGGTGGGGGTTGAACTCATTTTGATCTAAAAAAGATGATACTCTAAAAAAAATTGTGGGCATAGGATGTGTTATACCAACATCTGACAAGCCATTATATAGGGGAAAATGTGAATATAAAATTGTTAAGTCATGTCATCTGCATACAAAAAAATGTGTTCAGTGCCAAGTCACGTCGCCTACCCAACTTTCCCCGATGTTGTCATTGTTGTGTCATGTCATCTGTGCAATTTTGTCCAAATATGTTTATTGTTAGGTCATATCATCTGCACATAAAAAAATGTGTGTTCAGTGGTAGATCACGTCGCCTGCCCAACTTTCCCCGATGTTGTCATTGTTGTGTCATGTCATCTGTGCAATTTTGTCCAAATATGTCCATTGTTAGGTCATATCATCTGCACATAAAAAATGTGTGTTCAGTGGCAGGTCACGTCGCCTGCCCAACTTTCCCCGATGTTGTCATTGTTGTGTCATGTCATCTATGCAATTTTGTCCAAATATGTTCATTATTAGGTCATATCATCTGCACATAAAAAAATGTGTGTTCAGTGGCAGGTCACGTCGTCTGCCCAACTTTCCCCGATGTTGTCATTGTTGTGTCATGTCATCTGCACAAAAAGAAATGTGTTTAATGCCAGGTCACATCGCCTGCTCAACTTGTCTCGATATTGTCATTGTTGTGTCATGTCATTTGTGTAATTTTGTCCAAATGTGTTCATTGTTAAGTCATATCATCTGCACATAAAAAAATGTGTGTTCAGTGGCAGGTCATGTCACCTGCCCAACTTGCCCCGATGTTGTTATTATTGTGTCATGTCATCTGTACAATTTTGTCCAAAACTTACTTATTAGGTCATGTCATCTACATATAAAAAAATGTGCTCAATGACAGGTCACGTCGCCTCGCCAACTTGCCCTGATATTGTCATTGTTGTGTCATGTCATCTGTACAATTTTTGTCTCAATGTGTTCATTGTTAGGTCACGTCATATGTGAAAAATTAAGAAAAGTGTAGATATAACTTACATTATAAATACCCCATAAGCAACATATACCTCATTCATTCAGTTATCTCCAAAAATGGATAACAACAATGAAGGTTCATCAAATTTATCATCTTCAAGCTCTGATGATGATAACTATGCAGAGGTGTTTGGTGCAAGGCAGTTTGGCGTAAGGCAACAACTGATCTCTCAGGTGATTTCTACTAATAGTCAAATTATCTTGAATTATCTCAATGAAGAAAACAATCAAAGAATGCATCGAGGCTCAATTCCTGGTCACAACGTGATCAATCGTAATCGTGAAGCAGCTGATCGTAATTTATTCAATGATTATTTCGCCGAAAATGCATTGTATAATGATGCAATGTTTCGAAAAAGATTCCGAATGGGACAAAATTTATTTATGCGTATCTATGATGCTGTTAGTAGTCATGACAACTATTTTATACAGAGAAGAGATGAGATTAGAAGACTTGGTTTATCCGGCTTACAAAAAGTAACAGCTGCATTTCGAATATTGGCGTATGGTCTACCAGCAGATGCTACTGATGAGTACATTAAAATAGGAGAATCAACTGCCATTGAAAGTGTGAAACGATTTTGTCGTGCTATTGTTGAAGTTTTTGGAGGGCAATACTTACGATCTCCAAATGCTCAGGATGTTGCTAGGCTACTCCACATTGGTAAGCTACGTGGTTTTCCAGGTATGTTAGGTAACCTAGATTGCATGCATTGGAGGTGAAAAAATTGTCCAACAGCATGGGCAGGACAATATTCTGGTCGTAGTGGAAAACCAACAATTATTCTGGAAGCTGTTGCGGATTATGATCTGTGGATCTGGCATGCGTATTTTGGATTGCCCGGATCGAACAATGATATTAATATACTTGAGTCTTCTCATCTTTTTGCTAATCTCACTGAAGGTATTACTATTCCTGCTCGTTATGTCATTCAAGGAAAAGAGTATAATATGGGTTACTATTTAGTTGATGGTATATATCCAAAATGGTCAATACTGGTTCAAACGATTCATGATCCACGAGGTAGAAAGAATAAATTATTTGCAATGAAGCAAGAAGCATGTAGAAAAGATGTTGAGCGAGCATTTGGCGTGCTCCAATCACGCTTTGCAATTATTGCAGGACCTTCACGTTTTTAGTAGAAAAATATTTTACATGATATAATGACATCATGTATTATTATGCATAATATGATAATTGAAGATGAACGTGATTTAAATGCACCAATTGTGGAACACTTCGAGGTGCCAACTCCAGATGTCGAGCCAGCAGTAGATGATCGTACTCAGTTTGAAGATTTTTTAGCTCGATACAGACAAATCAAAGACAAAGAAGCCCATATTTTCCTTCGAAATGCGTTAATTGATCATATATGGGAACAATATAGTAATTCTGAAGGTTAAATTCCCATAATATTGTATTTTCAATTCACTATCAACTTGTCTGTGTTATATTAATAATATATTTTATCTTAATTGTGTATGATTTTATAATATTTTTAAAATATATTTATGTCCGAATAATTATGTAATAAATATTAAAAATAAAAATCATAATTTTTAATATATATTAATTGGATGTAATTTTTTAAAAAAAATTATTAAATATAAATGAAGCATTAATTTTAAATATAATAATTATATTCAAAATGATTACTAAATTAAAATTTAGGTCAATAATTAAATTATGAATAAATGAATAAGAAAAAAATAGAATATTCTATGGAATATTCCTTTTTGGTGTGATATATAGTGTGAATGGGTTGGAGTTGAAATAGTATTTGGTGTTGAAATTGCACCATTTTGGTGTGAAAATGATACCAAATTTGGTGTTGATGGTTGGAGATGGTCTAAATAGTAGGGAAAATCATGACTTGGTGATAATGAAAGTTTAGGGAAAAAAAATATCAAAGTTCAAAATCCACATGAGGTGACATAAAAGCATACTAGTACCTTTAGTGCATTTTGAAATGTAGGCCTCTCATTGCTGATAAATATTGGCAGTTATGTTTTGTGATATTATTTTTTTATATGGATGCATAAATTAGATGAGTTGGTTAATATAATTTTTTATATTAGTCATTTTATCAATATAAATAATTTTAAAATATTACTCTTACTGTGTTATCCCCTATATTCCACATATATAATATAAAATGGGTCAGCCAAATCCTACCTATATGCATGCTTTTCAAAACAAATCAATTGGAATACAACACGTTGCACTAAACCAAATTCATCAAATTATCAAGTTTCATGGATCAAAGATAAGATCGAGAAATAATCACAAATCAAATTACTCTATATAGTGCGACAATCACTGATTCCAAATATTTGATCAATTTGGTCAAGTCAACATAAGAGAAAAGATCAACATAAACTGAATACAACAATTAGCTTTCTAGATTAATTGATTCCAGATAATCTTTTAAACCAATCGAGTATGATTAAGTCCAAACCACAACAAAAAAATCATATTAGTCAATCTATAGATAGAGGTCTTGAATATTACTTTTAGCAATTTCTTGCACACCACTGTAAAAATTCCCATTGATTAACTCGTGTTTTGCACAATCATTGGGCTTTATTTAATATTTTCGTTTGTACTAGCTGGGCTCTCATGAGCTATATTCATGACTAAGATATACAACAACAACAACAACAACAAAGCCTTATCCCACTAGGTGGGGTCGGCTATATGGATCCTTTTACGCCATTGAGTTCTATCCCCTACTATATCATCATCTAGATTTAAATAAAATTTATCTTGTTTTATTGTTGCCAACCAAGTCTTTTTTGGTCTTCCTCTCCCTCTTTTAATGTGCGTATTTATCATAGTTTCACATCGTCTAACAGGGGCATTTATTGGTCTTCTAAGTACATGTCCGTACCATCTCAAACGTGTCTCCCGAAGTTTTTCTTCAATAGATGCAACTCCGACTTTCTCTCTAATACTCTCATTCCTTATTCTATCCATCCTCGTATGTCCACACATCCACCTTAACATCCTCATCTCTGCAACTTTCATCTTTTGCTCATGTGCTCGAGTCATAGCCCAACATTCAGCACCATATAACATAGCAGGTCTAACTGCCGTTTTGTAGAACTTCCCTTTAAGTTTTAGAGGTACTTTACGATCACATAAGACACCCGATGCTAATCTCCATTTCAACCATCCTGCTTGTATTCTATGTAAGACATCTCTCTCAATTCCTCCATCACTTTGCAAGAACGATCCTAAATACTTAAAGTTCTCGATTTTAGACAGCTCATCATCTCCTATCTTAACAATTGTTTCACTACGTCTAGCATTGCTAAACTTAAATTCCATATATTCAGTCTTTACTCTACTAAGCCTAAAACCTTTCATTTCTAGAGTTTCCCGCCAAGATTCTAGTTTAGCATTTACTCCTTCACGTGTCTCATCTATCAAAACAATATCATCTGCAAACAACATGCACCATGGCACTGTATCTTGAATGTGCCTAGTGAGTTCATCCATGATTAGTGTAAAAAGATAGGGACTTAAAGCTGATCCTTGATGTAACCCTATCCTTATTGGAAATGCTTCAGTCAATCCACCTGAAGTCTTCACTCTAGTCGTTACATCTTCATACATATCTTTAATTAGGTCAATATATGTTACGCTAACGCCTCTCTTTTCTAGAATTCTCCATATAATTTCTCTTGGTACCCTATCATAAGCTTTTTCTAAATCAATAAATACCATGTGTAGATCTTTCTTTTGCTCCCGATATTTTTCAATTAATTGCCTAAGAAGATGTATAGCTTCTATTGTCGACCTTCCAGGCATGAACCCAAATTGATTTTCGGTTACCGTGGTCTCCTTCCTCAATCTTTTTTCTATTACTCTTTCCCAAAGCTTCATGGTATGACTCATTAATTTAATACCCCTATAGTTTGCACAATTTTGTATGTCTCCTTTGTTCTTATATAAGGGAACTAGACTACTTACCCTCCATTGATTAGGCATTTTTTTTGTTTTCAATATTAAATTAAATAATTTTGTAAGCCATTCAATACCTTTTTTCCCTAAACATTTCCATACCTCTATTGGGATATCATCCGGTCCCACGGCCTTTCCATTCATGACTAAGATATCTTTGGATAAAATTGTTCATTTATTAAGTTTCAAGTTATATATATAATTTTTCTTATGTAACTGATATGTTGAGTTTGTAGAATAGAAAGATTATTGCTCTATTTGATGGGTTTTGTAAAAAATAGCAATGCAGTCTGACTTCATTGTGAAGTTGTGCTGAAGCAGAAAAGATAAACTACTACGATCTATCTTCATGCAACATAAATGATATTCCACAAAAGGGGTGATGGCACAACATAAACATTAAGCAACCTTGTCTCTCTTTTTTTTTTGGTCAGAACTGCTAAATGTTTTGGGGAAAAAAGGAAAGAAACATGGCACTAAGGACCAACATGCAATAGTAAAATGCCAATACAAATATTAAAATATGTGAGGCAATGGAAAAATACATGACTGATGATCCTTAGTAACAAGAGGGAAAAATACTTGAAGCTGATAGATTTACTAGCCAAGATTTTCAAGATTCATATAACTAGGATTAGAGGCTTTTTCTTGTTTAAACATTGACAAAGATAAGTGAAAAATGTTTTTTTTTCAAGTATCAAAATTTCATTCAAAGATAACCATAATCATTACGTCAACATAGCTTATGTAGAGAAATAACATCTTCATATTACCTAGTTCACTAACACCGACTCCTTCATCATTTGAATTTGCAAGAGAATCCCAGTAATCTTTTCCATCGTCAAAACCCAAATGACTTCCAATATCAGGGCCCCACAAATTAGGCTCCTCTATAACCATACTATCTGCCTTTGTTTGTTTGTTAAGTGATTTATTACTCTTCTTATCTGTCTGTCGTCCTTGTTTGCAAGAAATGTTCATATTTTGTTGCTTTTCCTGTTGTTTTGCATCATTCTCAGAAGCATGCTTCTCCATTTCTTTTTGTTCTACAACAAGAACACAAATCACATAATATTGACCATTGACAGAGCATGATACATTGAGTATTAAATGCTGGGAAAAAAACATTGAAGGTCATTTGTTGAATGCTTCTTGGTGGAAATGAAGAAATCAATTCAACATACATGATGACTCAGAAATCGATTTTAAAAAAAAAGGATGATAGGTTTGCAATGAAACTATAGGAATAGAAGGTTTTCAGTGCTCAAGGTAACTATATAATTTAGTTTTACAGAAACAAACAATCTATAATGCATGGTGGAGTAGTGATATCCTTTCACATCTTCATGGATTATTCATTAAGCATCCCAATAAGAATATGAATCACCTTGAACTCAGCAATAGAAATTAGAATGGACTGAATCCACAGATTAAAGTTGCTGGCTGTTTGAACATCTTTTGAAAGTTTTAATTTATTTGTAAATAAAATGAATTCTGACCAAAAAAGACCACAGCCTTGGCCACTAATCCATCAAACATACAGGTTCCTTCCAACTCACACTATACATGCCTTACTCCTCAGGCTTTGTACAGTCAGTTGTTTCATTCTGATACTTTCATTTTTGCAGATTATTTCCAAAATATCGTATGTTCCTGTATAATTTCCACACTGCAGTGTACATCTCACCAAAAAGTTCATATCTGAAGAACCCCAAGTAATGATAAGGAGATATTACGCACAGAACCAATTGTTGAATTCTTTTAGGAATACATCCGATTTACATCGTTAAAATTCCAAAAACTAGTTCTTACTCTAGAAACAGGGAATACAGTATCCAAACAGAGCAAAGTTTCTCCCAAGAGCATGTAAAAAATTACCTAACTCATGGAGGAATTTCTTTCCAGTGACGTGTTTCCAGATGTGTTCCTCGGTCTTGTTCACTGTATCTCCGGTCAGCTTGCACACCAACAGTGATCTACAGCAAATCACCGATAAAACTCTTCCAAATAGAAAATAACATGCCACCCTAGTTCAGTTAATACCTCGAAGTCGGGTGGAGTTGAAAAGCGCCGAGAGGCGGCCTCTTCTGGGCCACCGCTGCGTCAATGAGCCCGAGCCTGCAAGCCTTGGTGCGGCCATAGGCGTCCTTTTCGTTGGCGCGCAGCTCGTGCCCAGTCTCCAGGCAACGCAGCCTCCCTCCTCCAAAGTCCAAGAAAGTCGGTTGGCCAAGGAAGAAGGCGCCCTCCTTATCCACCTCCATCCTATCCGCCTTGCAGCAACCGCCCTTCGACGAAGCGTTCTTCAAGTCGGGGACTGAGACTAAGGACTGTGTTCCTTCTTCGCCTCCGGACTCCGCCCTTCCCCCGTTCTCCGCCATGGCGTTGGACTTGGAATGGCCGTCGCAGAAGCATCTCTCGATTTGGGCTGCTTTAGGGTTTTCCGTACCGTCCATACAACTGGGTTGGGCTGGAACCGGCCCAACCCGGTAACGAAAAGTCAGTTATAGAAATCACTTATTTTGACCGATTGATTTATCGGCAAAACACACGTGGCAAAAAATAACTCGTTCATCCCAAACATCTCTCGTGATTTACCGCACAGCAAGGTGAAGGAAATAAAATAAAGAGTAATGATAAGAAAAATAAAAATAAGAGAGTGAAAATAAAATGAATGACGTAGTATTTTATTTGCACACGTCTGATTATCGCTTAGATATCATCGGCGGCTTTCGGGCGCCGCCCCGAATCAAACTATATCCTGGGGGGCACGATGAATCCGTCGAAAATCACTGCATGTAAAGTACCATGTATTCACTTTGCCTTTCACTCGCACACTTTCACTCTCCCTATTATTTTTCTAAAATAAATGGGAGAGATTTTATTACCAAGGAATTGTTCTTGGAGAATCCATCATTGAACCACATGAATCGATAAGAGGGGGCTTGCTCCGAAGACCGATAAGATATAAAGTACTAGGCAAGACTGAGATTGTATTTGTTTAAATCGAACTAGAAGCATTACTAGGGTTGCTCTAGGAAGGACAACCTATGTTAGCATTTAGTTTGTCTATTTTATACTTATTTTTTATTTTTAATTTCTGGGAAAATATGATTTTCTAAAAATATGTTTATGGTTTGTATTATCACATCTATTTTTTAAAAAAGAAATATTATTTTTTTAAAAAATTAGAGAATGAAATAAAATTATTTTCTAAAAAATAAAAAAATGATTTTCTATAAAATATATTTGATTTGCATTATTTATGTCTCTTCTTAAAAAAAGAAAAATCATATTTTTGAAAAATTAAAGAATTAAATAAAATTATTTTTTAAGGTAAAAAAAATGATTTTATAAAAAATGAAAACTGACAATGAATAAATAAAAGTCAACCTAAGCTTCTAGTTCTCTAAATTTTCATGGTATATTTCTTCGCTTAAGCTTTAAAAGTTGCTTCCTAAAGGAGTCCAAAAGAAAGTTTAGGTTGGCCTTGCAATGGCCCAAACCTATGTGGAATTGAATGTTGGCCCCTGACATTTGTTTGCCTCATGTTTAGATTATTGTTGAGTGGGTTTTATGTTTGAAAGACACGTTGGTCTCAGGATTGGCTCAGTTGTAAGTACATGGGTGATAATCATCATTTTATTGATTGTTTTAGGCTTTAAATCCATATTTGATCCACATTTTATATGCTTAAATTTGCAATTATATTAGATTTTATGTATTTTCCCTATTTTAGCTTTTAATTCAAATCTTTATATATTTGGGATATTTTTTGGCACTAAATTTGAATATCATTTGTAGGCTTCAAATGATCATGGACCTAGATCAAATCGGATCAGACTTGAGTCAGCATTGGATCCAGATCAAAGGGATCAAGCATCGGATTAATAGGAGCCGTCCATTCCAGAAACGGCTAGATCTGAGCCATCGGTCAACTTCTGGTCAATCTGAGTTCAAGATAGAATCAATCATGACCATAGATCAAGATTTGAAAATTTCAGCCAAATCAGAAGTAATCTGACCGTTGGATCAAGCTCAAGATGTTCTAGACAATCCATTCAAGAAAAGGGAAGATCTGGACCATCCACCACTGATCTGGTTAATCCGAGCTGGGAACAGGTAAATCAGGACCATTGATTGGGATCTGTGGAATTTGGTTCAGATCTGAAGAGATCCGACCGTTGGATGCAGTCAAATCGATCTCAGCCGTCTGTTGCTAAGAATTAAAGATTGAACCCAAGTTTTGGGTGAACCACTGAGCCAAACCCAACTTCTGAGCTCTGGCTGGGCTGAACCGAACCCATGACTGAACTGAACCCATGGTTTGACTGAACCCAACTGCTGAACCAAGCTTGGTTGATCGAACGCAACTGCTGGGTCAAGTGCAAGCTGAGCCAAACTCAAGTGCAAGCTGGGCCAAACCACAACCTGATCGAATCCAATCTCAACTGGCTTGGCTGATCGAACACGAGCTGGGCTGAAGCCGAGACAAACAAAAGGAGGAAGCCATCGCACAGTTAGGGCAGTCGAGGGGTTCCCGACTCACTCATCCACCTCCATCGGCGATCCATCGCACTTCATCGCCGCCGACCGGAGCTTCGATCGATCAGTTTGAGGGGTTCCCGACTCGATCAGATCTTCTCCATCCACTCTCCACTCCACCACAAGCTAGGGCCCAGGGGTTCCGAGCCCTAGTCGACTCCACCGCACGCCATCAGTTCTTCACAGATTTCCGGCAGTAGCTTAATTACTTCCCAGCAGTTTTATATTTCCTTCACAGCTTTGAATCCATTTCTTCGCAGTTTCTTCTTCACAGGGCTTCAATTCCAGCAGTTTTCCCTTCCATTTCCAGCAGTTTTTCTTCATCAGATTAGATCAGTTAGCAGCAGATTTCTTCCTCTCCTTCACAGCCGCCGGTCGCACGATCTAGGGCCAGGGGTTCCGACCCTAGTCGATCTTCCTCCGCAGCTTCATCTTCACTGCTCGAAAGGGGTTCCTTCGCAGCATTCATCTTCATAGCAATTTCATTACAGCACAGCTTCAATTCCCAGTAGTTTTTCCTTCACAGCAACTTCTTCTTTATCAGATTTGGCAGCAAATTCTTCACAGCACTTCATTCCTTTACAGCAATTCGATCCACTTCTTTTTAGCAATTAGATCCACTTCTTCACAGCTTGTCCTTCCAGCAGCTCTCCATCAGAGTTGGCCATTTGTTCGATGAGTTGGGTTGTGCCAGTTGATGTGTTTCAATCGTGTGTTCAATGCATCTCTCAATTTATGATCTCCCATGTTTTAGTTACTTGTATTTTGACTCATTTTGATGCATGTTAAGTGTTCTATGAATTTCTTCAATCACTTGTTTCTTCTTTTGTTGTAGTTAGCTTAGTCTCATTCATGCTTTAATTGCTTCTTTCAATAGTTTGAAGGTCTTGTTTTCGTTTAGATTAAATTAGTTTTAACTTGTCTTTCATTTTTTGCAATTATAATTAGAATAGACTTAGCTCTCATTACATGCATTGTTTTTTTTCTTATTAGGTTTAGTTTCATATATGCATTGCTCTTTCATTGATTAATCTTAACGTTCAAATCCAAATCCAGTTTCATATCTAAAATTCAAAAGCAATAAAATACGATCCTGAGATTTATCATGTACCAACTACATTCGTTGGGAGACGACTCGAGTTACTCTATGCTACATTAGTTTAGAGGAGTTCGATACTTACATTGTATTTGATACTCGCGGTATGACACGCGAGCCTTATCAAATTTGGCGCCGTTGCCAGGGAATGTAGTGGTGCTTGATAATTATATCCTTTGATTCTATTTTTGATTGCTTTATCTTTTGTATATGGTTGCTGCCATTTTGTTTGTTTTTGGCTAGGACTGTAGGTGGATATCTTGAGATTTTGAGAGTCTATTGAAAATTTTTTCTAATCATTCAAGCAGTTCCATGGCAGACTATCAGTATTTTCAGAATTTCCAGCAGCCTTGTCAAAATTTGCAGCAACCTTATCAACAATTCCAAAATTTTCAGCAAAATTTTCAACCATTCCAGCCTGATCAGAATTTTCAGCAACCAAATTGTTGGTGCAAGTTACATCAATGATATTCCTCTTTAAGTGTTTTAATGTTTGACAATACACTTAAGTCAGTGATATATTGAACAGACAAAGGGGAGTAAGAGAGAAGTGACCTAAGCTGAAGAAAAGTCCTAGTTAATCTAGGCATCGAAACCCTAAGACCTAACGAAGGGCTGTTAGGCACCTAGCGAAGGGCTGCTAGGTATCGTAACCCCAAGACCTAACGAAGGGCTGTTAGGCACCTAGCGAAGGGCTGCTAGGTATCGTAACCCCAAGACCTAATGAAGGGCTGTTAGGCACCTAGCGAAGGGCTGCTAGGTATCGTAACCCTAAGACCTAGCGAAGGGCTGCTAGGCACCTAGTGAAGGACTACTAGGCATAGAAGACCTAGCGAAGGGCTGCTAGGGAATGAAGACCTGGCGAAGGACTGCTAGGCACCTGGCGAAGGATTGCTAGGTAATGAAGTCTTGGTCCAAGGGACTGAGCAACTTAGCTGAGCGATGACTAAGGACAGCAGTAGAGACGGGTCGGGGTTCGGGCGTCTCGAGATCCGGAGTAATCGGAGGCTAAGCAAAAGTCCATCCGAAGGACTGGGTGGCAACCGTCTCCTGAAAGGAGTAGGTGAAGGGCGAGTTCTCGGGGATAGGAACTCATGCCGGTTCGACCTAGGGTTTCGTGCAAATCCGAAGTCCGAACCAAGTCCTTAATGCTAACATTATATGTATCTATGCTTTGTGTTTGTCTATCTTGCAGGTATCAAGAACCGAAGGCAAAGTAGGGTAAAAAGCATGGTTGGCAGGCCTTAAGGGGGGCGCCCCTAGCAAGGGGGGCGCCCCATGCAACCAGGGCGCCCCCAGCAAGGGGGGCGCCCCCAGGCAGTACTAAAAGTGGCAGTTTCGTGATGCAGTCAAAACAGGTGTCAATCGGGGCGCCCGGATTCGTAACTATCTTGCTGTTTCGAAGCCAGAACACAGGATAAGCCTCCAAGGGGCGCCCGGAGCATCCGGGGTGCCCTGGTCAAAGATCTTATCCCCTGTGGCGAGGTAGGCGCAAGGATAAGGTTTGACCGAGTCTTCCGGGGCGCCCCCAGTGTCCGGGGCGCCCCCAGGAGGCCTATATAAGGGGCTTCGACCCCTCTGCTTCAGATACAACTTCCAAGAGCGATCCCAAGCTTTCTGACCGACGACAACACGCTAGAAACGAGGTTCTACGACCGGGAGGCTCCAGGAGGAGGTGCGCGGCACTTCGGAGGTCCAGATCGGCCGAGCTTCTGACTTTGTCTCGTTGGTTTGCTTTTTAATTACTGTACTTAAATTTCTATATTATTGCTTGTAATATTGCATTGTAAGTCGGGTTTCTCCGCCTCCAGAAAGTCCGGGAAGGAGACCAATAGTGGACGGGCGTTCCCGTGCATAGGCCTTGGATGTACTGACCCTGGGGGGTCGGGAACCAAGTAAAATCCGCTGTGTACCTGTGTTCGTTTTGTTTTTATTTTCCGCTGCACTAATGATCTGAATAGTTTTATGAACGAAGATTTCCGAAAGTTTTCGAACGGTCGATATTCATCCTCCCCTCTATCGACGACACCGGTCCTACAATTGGTATCAGAGCCGAGCCGCTCTTCACCGGACTAACCGCTGACGGAGCAACGACGCCAGGAGTTGAGGGGGAGCCCAGGGGTGAATCAGGTACATTTTTTTAATGTCTAATTTTAAATTGCATATTATTTGTTTCACGTGCAGGGAGAGAGGGCACTACAAAAATCAGTGCCCTACTCGTAAGATTCGGTCTACATCACCGGCGGCACAGGGGGTACCAGCGCCAGAAGTCCGGAAAAACAAAATTCACATCAGATGTTTCAAATGGGAGAAATATGGGCACTACAAAAATAAGTGTCCGGCGAAGGTACGTAAGATTTACATTCCAAAAGTCTTACAATTTCTTGCACTGTCTTTAGATAATTCAGTTAATTTTTCTGAAAAATTAAATTTACTGCATTGTAGATTAAATATTTTGCATGAAAAATTAGAAAATACGGATATGATTAAAATATCCAAAATTAACTATTTAATTATTAATACCAATTTAATAATTGCTAAAATTAATTCTGATATTAAATCTAAAATAAACTCTGATAATTCTACAGATAATGATACAATTAATTCTAGTTTTAAATCTGAAATTAATCCCGAATTAAAATTCGAAAATCCTAAGGATAAATTCAAATTCAAATTTGAAAATCCTAAGGATAAATCTGAATTCAAAAATCTTAAGGATAATTCTAAATCTGAAAATTCTTTAGATAATTACAGATTCAAATTTGAAAATCCATTGTACAAATCTGAATCTGAAAATCTTAAAGATAATCCAGAAATTAATTCTAAGGATAATCTAGAGATTAATTCTGAATGTCTGGAAAATATTGAAAATATATCTGAGGATAATTCCAAGGATAATGAAGATAATTTTCTTCTAGATAATAATTTAATTATAGATAATATTGAAGATTATTACAAAACTTTAACTAGTGGCCCAATTTACTCCACCTACTGTGAGAATATTGAAAAATCTAATATTGAGGAGGAGATAGAATTTTCTAAGATAAAGGCCATAATCAATAAAAATTACAAAAATTCAAATAAATCAAAATTATTAGAAAAACTTGAAAAGAAAGATAAAGATGAAGAAGAAATTTTCAAAATAATGAAAATGATGAATTTAAACCCACAATTATTAATTAATCATTATAACCTTAATTCAAATTAATTCAAATTAAATCTTAATTAAATTCAAATTAAATATTAATTAAATTCAAATTAAATATTAATTAAATTCAAATTAAATCTTAATTAAATTCAAATTAAATCTTAATTAAATTCAAATTAAATATTAATTAAATTCAAATTAAATCTTAATTAAATTCAAATTAAATCTTAATTAATTTCAAATTAAATATTAATTAAATTCAAATTAAATATTAATTAAATTCAAATTAAATCTTAATTAAATTCAAATTAAATATTAATTAAATTCAAATTAAATCTTAATTAAATTAAAATTAAATATTAATTAAATTTAAATTAAATATTAATTAAATTCAAATTAAATATTAATTAAATTCAAATTAAATATTAATTAAATTCAAATAAATCCTAATTAAATTCAAATTAAATATTAATTAAATTCAAATTAAATATTAATTAAATTCAAATTAAATTTTAATTAAATTCAAATTAAATCTTAATTCAAATTCGAATTAATTAATTTTTAATAATTCAAATTCAAATTAATTAATTCTTAAAAATTCAAATTAATTAATTAAATCTTAAATAATTCAATTAAGTTCAAATAGATTCGAATTAATTCAAATAATTCAATTAAATTCAATCAAATTCAAATTAATTCAAATAATTCAATTAAATTCAAATTAAACATAAATTAAATCTTAATTAAATCAATTTAATTCAAATTAAATTCAAAGTAAAATTAAGTTGAATTAAAATTAAAAACTTCAATTAAATTAACTTCAATATTAATCCTAATCAATTAATTAATTCAACTTCAATTAATTCGTAATTATCCTGAATCCAACTAAAATCTTAAATAACTTAAACTCAAACTAAAGTAAAATTTTACCCAAAGTGTAACAATTAAAATAAAAACATTAAATATGTCAAAGTGGGTTGACATATTCGCGGGTTCACTCGACATGTATCAAATCGGGAATTTGATACATTTTAGAAACCTAAATAAAATTATTTGACTTGTTTGACTCATGCATAACTGTCATGACATGCATTTGCTATTCCTTTAAAATATATGACATGTCATGCATATTTAAATTTTATGCATATATTAGAACGGCTATAGGAAAAAGAATAATTGAAACTTGATCAACCTAGTATTGGGTGGCGGTGAGATGATAGTACGTTAGGGAAGCCAATTCTAATAAGATCAAGTTCACTTGGTCTCTTTAGACTGGTGAAACTAGCCGAAGCTACCGATCCAAAACCCAAATTAGTTAGACCAGAACTTTTTCAAAGATTAATTTTGAAAATGAAACTTCATTAAACGACTTTGTCAAGGAAAGGGTGGATGATCCCATAAGGCTACGGCCAAAGAAGGCCTAGTGCCTCGCCAAGACCTGGAAGCCAATTTTTGAATTTCAAATTCAAATTATTCTTTGTTAAATTCAAATCTAACACAAGCTTCAATTAATTCTTAGAGTTAATAAATTAAGAAAAATAAATCAAGCATCTCACAATACACCTATAAGGCAACTATGCTTGTTGTATTGATACATCTAAAATGGATGAGATATTAAGGACTAATGAATTGAAAAATATTTTTCAAAATTGTTTTTCAAAATTATTAGAATATTTTCATAAAAATATATTTTTAAAATAGTGCTTCAACATAATAATGTTTTTATGGAATTCATGCTTGTCTGCTTGATTATATATATTATACATTTTTCAAAAATATATCTTTTCAAAAATTTGTTTGACTCACTCAATTAGACACAAGCCTCTTAGGACAACACTAAAGTTTCTTAAGGCACTTAGATAGAGTCAAACAGTATCAGGTACAGGGGGAGTACTTTTCATTTGTTTCAAAAATTTGCACTTTAAAAAATTACTATTATTTGAAAATACTTTTCGAAAATTGAGCTTTAAATCGTTATCACATGTGTTTTTCGAAAAAAAAGGATTTATGTTGTAAAATTTACCTGTCTTGTTTGATTTTGATAAACCCTAAAGACACAGAGGAGAGTCCACTTCATAATCTACATGGACTCCTAGGACGTGTCAGATTTAGGGGGAGTCTAAATCAAACTTCTGAAACAATTTTGTTTAATTAATTGTTTTGAAATTATTAAATAATTTCCTTAATTTGAATCAACCCTTAAGACTTAGAGGAAGAGTACTTGTGGTCAACAAGCTTCCCAGGACTGGGTCAAATTTAGGGGGAGGTCAAATTAAAAGAATTATTGAAAATTTCAAATGTTTTCATGCGCGGTATTTTCAAATCCTGTTGAAAACATAAGTATTCTTTCAAAATAGTATCAATTTTCAAAAAAAATTATACTAGTATTTTCAAAAATTCATCTGGTTTTTTTTAATTTGAAATAATATCTTGAGTTTAAAAAATCTTCCAGGACACTTAGGAAAATGTCCTTGTAGTCAACAAGGTTTCCTATGATTGTGTCAGACTGGAAGATAAACCAAATCAAGTATTATCACTTTAAAATCTTTACATTTTTCAAAATTAACTTACATCCTATTATTCTGTGACTTATGAAATTTTTATAATATTTACTTGGATTGGAAAACTTCCAGGACACTTAGGAAAATGTCCTTGTAGTCAACAAGGGTTCCCAGGATAGTGTCAGACTGGAAAATTAACCAAATGAAGTCAAATATTATGTTTTCAAAAGTACTTATGTCTTTCAAAGCCAAATATTATTTCAAAAGTACTATCATTTTTTTCAAAATTCTACTAATATTTAATTGACCTTGAAAAATATTTTGTTTCATAAAACACTTATTTTCGAAAAACAGTTAGTATTTGCAAAATAGGCATAACATTTATATTTTCTAAAATAACATTCTTTCAAAAGTTATGTATTTTCCAAAAGTACTTAATTATTCAAAAATTCAATATATTTTCAAAGGTACTTATATTTTCAAAAATTACATAATTTTTTGCAATATATTGCGTTCAAAAATTTTGCACTAAGTATTTTCAAAAAGAACCAAAGTTTTTAATGTTGGTGCAAGTATTTTATTTTTGATGTATGACAAAGGGGGAGAGATGTGTGCATAAGTTAGAAAAATTTTTCCCCGAAGATCAAAAATGTAGTTTCAAAACCTATATCAGTTTTTTTCATTTTTACCCCAAGGACAGTAAGTTAGCCCCTTTAAACCAATCTAACTTAAGTTATTGTCAAACATCAAAAAGGGGGAGATTGTTGGTGCAAGTTGCATCAATGGTATTCCTCTTTAAGTGTTTTAATGTTTGACAATACACTTAAGTCAGTGATATATTGAACAGACAAAGGGGAGTAAGAGAGAAGTGACCTAAGCTGAAGAAAAGTCCTAGTTAATCTAGGCATCGAAACCCTAAGACCTAACGAAGGGTTGTTAGGCACCTAGCGAAGGGCTGCTAGGTATCGTAACCCCAAGACCTAACGAAGGGCTGTTAGGCACCTAGCGAAGGGCTGCTAGGTATCGTAACCCCAAGACCTAACGAAGGGCTATTAGGCACCTAGCGAAGGGCTACTAGGTATCGTAACCCTAAGACCTAGCGAAGGGCTGCTAGGCACCTAGTGAAGGACTACTAGGCATAGAAGACCTAGCGAAGGGCTGCTAGGCACCTAGCGAAGGGCTGCTAGGGAATGAAGACCTGGCGAAGGACTGCTAGGCACCTGGCGAAGGATTGCTAGGTAATGAAGTCTTGGTCCAAGGGACTGAGCAACTTAGATGAGCGATGACTAAGGACAGCAGTAGAGACGGGTCGGGGTTCGGGCGTCTCGAGATCCGGAGTAATCGGAGGCTAAGTAAAAGTCCATCCGAAGGACTGGGTGGCAACCGTCTCCTGAAAGGAGTAGGTGAAGGGCGAGTTCTCGGGGATAGGAACTCGTGCCGGTTTGACCTAGGGTTTCGTGCAAATCCGAAGTCTGAACCAAGTCCTTAAGGCTAACATTATATGTATCTATGCTTTGTGTTTGTGTATCTTGCAGGTATCAAGAACCGGAGGCAAAGCAGGGTAAAAAGCATGGTTGGCAGGCCTTAAGGGGGGCGCCCCTAGCAAGGGGGGCGCCCCCATGCAACCAGGGCGCCCCCAGCAAGGGGGGCGCCCCCAGGCAGTACTAAATGTGGCAGTTTCGTGATGCAGTCAAAACAGGTGTCAACCGGGGCGCCCGGATTCGTAGCTGTCTTGCTGTTTCGAAGCCAGAACACAGGATAAGCCTCCAAGGGGCGCCCGGAGCATCCGGGGTGCCCTGGTCAAAGATCTTATCCCCTGCGGCGAGGTAGGCGCAAGGATAAGGTTTGACCGAGTCTTCCGGGGCGCCCCCAGCGTCCGGGGCGCCCCCAGGAGGCCTATATAAGGGGCTTCGACCCCTCTGCTTCAGATACAACTTCCAAGAGTGATCCCAAGCTTTCTGACCGACGACAACACGCTAGAAACGAGGTTCTACGACCGGGAGGCTCCAGGAGGAGGTGCGCGGTACTTCGGAGGTCCAGATCGGCCGAGCTTCTGACTTTGTCTCGTTGGTTTGCTTTTTAATTACTGTACTTAAATTTCTATATTATTGCTTGTAATATTGCACTGTAAGTCGGGTTTCTCCGCCTCCGGAAAGTTCGGGAAGGAGACCAATAGTGGACGGGTGTTCCCGTGCATAGGCCTTGGATGTACTGACCCTGGGGGGTCGGGAACCAAGTAAAATCCGCTGTGTACCTGTGTTCATTTTGTTTTTATTTTCCGCTGCACTAACGATCTGAATAGTTTTACGAACGAAGATTTCCGAAAGTTTTCGAACGGTCGATATTCACCCCCCCCTCTATCGACGGCACCGGTCCTACACAAATTATCAATTTCAGCACCCCTATTCAGTTTTGCAGCACTACCAAACTTTCAATCAGCCATCACAGCAGTTTCAACCACAATTTCATAATTTTCAGCAAGGGTACAATCCAAATTTTCAACAAAATTTTCAACCATTTCAGCAGTTTCAGCAAAATTTCCAAGACTTCCAACAACCACAGCAAGGTTTTCAACCTTTTAATCAAAGCTTTCAGCCACAAAATCAAGGATTTCAACCCACTCAGTTTCAATCTTCACCACAACCATTTCCACTTCAAAATCAGAATTTTCAAGGCTATAATTCTCAGCAAGTTCAACCATCCTTTTAGCCTAATTATCAGCCATTTCAGCAGTTTAATCAGCCCATTAAACCATTTGAGTAGCCCCAACAGCTCCAATTTCAGAATTCGCAGCCAACTCGTGGTCTTCAGCAGCTTTATGCTACATTTCAAGATCAACAGGAGTTCCACACCAATCAAGGAGGCTTTGAGAATCCTAATGAGAATGAAGCTCAACAACAAAGGATAGAAGAGATGCTTCAATAAATCATACAACAACAACAAAGTTTACAACAACAAAAGCAACAAAGGCTTCAAAACATTGGAAGACAAATTGAACAATTAGTTCATCAAATGGAACAAAGGCAAGCCCAAGGATCAGGACAATTACCTTCTCAAGCCACTTTTAATTCTGAGGGGCATGGAGAGGATTCTCCTAGCATTAGCATGGATATTTCAGATGAAGTTGTTGAGGCAAAGTTTATTGTTGATGATGTTTCACTTGACAAAGTAGGAGGAGATTTTAGCTCAGATAAGGTTGAAGATGCAATAGAGACAGAGGCATTGGAGGAGATGGATGGAAGAGCTTGTGACAACCTTGAATTTGAAACTGAAGCTTTATAGGACCCTTCTTATCTTTTATGTTGTGATGATATTGCTATTGATGGTCCTAATTTTTCTAATAAGGTTGTTGCAGATATTACTTAGGAAGCATGCATGGGAGATGATTCTACAGGTGTAGGGGATTGCACAGAGCCCCAGGGACCACCATCATTGACTGAGACTTTAGAAAATTCAGAGGAACAGTATGAAAGTGTAGGGACTTGCATGGTGGAAGCAAGAATCCAAGAATCACCTGTTTCAGTTGAGTGTCCACCAGAACCTGAACTTGAAGAGGAGATTGCACATTACCAGGAGGAGCCAATAATAATATCTACTCTTGTAGAACCTCTAGGTATTTTTCAGCACGATCAGGTAAGTATTCCTCTTATGTCTTTGGAAAAATTAACGGAGGTACCTCAAAATGATTTTATTGTTTGTGATACACTTATGGATACATCTCATGTAAATGTTGATTACGAAAAATTCGTAGAGGTGCCTAAAACTGATTGTGTTCATTGTGATGAATTTACTGACATATCTTCTGTAGAAATTGTTTGTGAAAAACCTGTAGAGGCACCTGAAATTGATTTTGTTAAAGGTGGTGAATTACTTGATACATCTTTTGTAGATATGGATTGCAGAAACTTTTTAGAAGTGCCTCAAATTGATGTTGTTTATTGTGATGAATCTCTTGTTACATTTTATACTGAAATTGATGATGAAAAACTGATAGAGGCATCCAAAATGGATTTCATTGATTGTGATGAGTTTCTTGATGCATCTTTTGTAGAAAATAATTTTGAAAAATTCATTGAGGTACCCGACATTGATTTTATTGGCAGTGATGCATTTTTGGATTCTTTTTATATAGAGATTGATGATATTACACTTCTTTCTTACCCTGTACGCTTGAGAGAGGTATTACATGGTTTTGCAGGGTCCCGAAGGCTTCTGGAGTGGGTGCTCCATCTGAACAGACTCCAACCTCCTAGAAGGACTTCTAAAAAGCATCAAGAGGGAGGAGTTGCTCTTATTTCGACTAGTAGCACCTCACCTCTTAAATAGGTTCTGAACCTTAATTGTCTCCGACCACCGGAAGATGCTTGTACTAAATTGTCAAGGGAGAAATCCGTGCACTACGAGGTTGATCACATGAGGATAGTTCTCCCAAAATGGATGCTACGTGCTCTCTACCCTACTTAAAGGGGAGTTTGTTCCTTTTCTTTTCTTTTCTTATTTTTCTTTATGTTTATACTCGCATGTTTGTTTGCTTTTATAATTTGCATTCATGTTTTGCTTCCTCATTCTGCATTTTGTTTGGTCTTGAATAAATCTTGTTTGACTTCTAGTTGTATCTCCCTGCATGTTCCTTTATTATGCTTTGAGAATCATAAAAGATGGTTAAGTCTGACTATTGAGTTTTGGTTTCCTTGGTATGCTTGGGGACATTAATTGCATTTAGTCAATTGTTGTGGTGATGGACTCTATCTTGTTGGATTAAGCATGACATTTGATTGTTCACCTAGTGAGGATATTGCCATGCCTATCCTTAATCCTCTTATGCGTGATAGCATTTGTGATACTTGACACTCTAGAACTTGCTTTGATTCTTTTTGAAATTATAATAGCATAAGCTTACATGAATATGATGGAGGCAACCTTTCTTGTTGAACTCTTAGTTTTCCCTCTACTTTGCTACTGTTACTAGTGAGCGTTTCTCCTATTACTTTCATGTTTCATTGTCTTTCATATCCTCTCATTGTCACTATATTCTCACTGTTATATCTTTGTTAGCTTATTCTTTCCTTGAGCATGCGATGAAAGTATGGGGTGATTGCATGATGAGTACATTTTTATTTGTCTATTATTGGCCTCTACTATTGTAAGTTTGAGATGTTATCATGCTTTGTTACATATTTAGCAGTTTTCGTGAGACGCTCAAGTTTTAAGTGTGGGGGGGGGAGACAAGTGTGTATGGACGAATGCTTGTTGAAAAAAAAAGAAAGAAAAAAAAAGAGAGAAATGAAAAAAAAACAGAAGTAAAAAAAAAGGAAAAAACAGAAAAGAAAAGAATGAGAAATTAAAGAGAGTGAGAAAAAAAATTCTCAAGCATTCGGGATTTTTGTTAGTGATGAACAAAAAGGAATATTTTCTTGATGTGTACTCTTTTGATATTATTGTTTAGAGAAATTCAAGAGTTATGTTGTTAATCCATACATGCATTTTGAGAGATATTGAAGTGGTTGATGTGTAGTGCATTGAGAATGTGCAAGGAGAATTTTGAGTGTTGTATGTTTGAGTGAGTTCTTATTTTGGCATATCGGTTGATTGTATACATCATGTTGATTACCCCAATACTCTCATATTCTCTTTGATCTTCTTTGTTATTTACTTTCTTGTTCTCTTGTTAGTACTTGGTTTCATTATTATTCATTGAAAAGCCCTCTTGATTTGTGTACTTATGTTATAGTAGTGGAGAAGTAGAAGATAATCAAGCATATGGTAGTGCAATGTCATCAATGCTTTGAGAGAACTTCACTTCCATATTTGTTATTTTTGTGAGCATCAGTGCATATATCCATCTTGTGAGGTTTTTGTCATGCTTAGTTTATTCAAGTTGATGAAATTACCATGTTTTTGACTTATGTGAGATTTGAAACCATAAATACATGGATTCTTGAGACTTGATGATCTTAAGTAATTTTCTTTTATTATTCCTCAAGTATTGATAGGGGATGTAATGTTTGGGAGATATGTTGTTTTCTTTTAGTTTTGTTTACTTGCCCGAGACGTGCAAGAATTAAGTGTGGGGGAGTTGATAACCATCATTTTTGTTGATTATTTTAGGCTCTAAAATTCATGTTTGATCCACATTTTATATGCTTAAGTTTGCAATTGTATTAGGTTTCATGTATTTCCTCTATTTTGGCGTTTAATTCAAATCTTTGTATATTTGGGATATTTTTGGCATAAAATTTGAATATCATTTTATAAGCTTCAAATGATCATGGACCTAGATCAAATCGGGTCAGACTTGAGTCAGCATTGGATCCAGATCAAAGGGATCAAGCATCGGATTAATAGGAGCCGTCCATTCCAGAGAACGGCTAGATCTGAGCCATCGGTCAACTTCTGGTCAATCCGAGTTCAAGATAGAGTCAATCATGACCATAGATCAAGATCTGAAAATTTCAGCCAAATCAGAAGTAATCTGACCGTTGAATCAAGCTCAAAATGTTCTAGACCATCCATTCAAGTACAGGGAAGATCTGGACCATCCACCACTGATCTGGTTAATCCGAGCTGGGGACAGGTAGATCAGGACCATTGATTGGGATCTGTGGAGTTTGGTTCAGATCTGAGGAGATTCGACCGTTGGATGAAGCCAAATCAATCTCAACCGTTCGTTGCTAATTCTCTTCTGACCTGTGGCTTGGCTGACTGGACTGAAACCAAGCTGGGTCGAATTCAACTGGCTTGGTTGACCGGACTAAACCAACTGCTGAGCCGAACCCAAGCTGGCTGAACTCAAGTGAAGGGCTGGGCTGAGCTGGACCAGAGCTGAGCTGAAACTTGATCTGGATTAACTGAACCTGCACACAAAGGCTGGCTTGGCTGAATGAACTCAAGCTGGACCGAACCAAACCGCCGGGCCAAACAAACAAAAGGAAGGCAGATGCGCGAGGCTATGGGAGACGAGGGGTTCCCGTCTCACTCCATTCACTTTCACCGGCGATCGCCTCCCACTTCATCGCCGTCGACCGGAGCTTCAATCGATCAGTTTGAGGGGTTCCCGACTCGATCAGATCTTCTCCATCCACTTTCCACTCATCACAAGCTAGGGCCCAGGGGTTCCGAGCCCTAGTCGACTCCACCGCACGCCATTAGTTCTTCACAGATTTCCGGCAGTAGCTTAATTACTTACCAGCAGTTTTATATTTCCTTCACAGCTTTAAATCCATTTCTTCGCAGTTTCTTCTTCACAGGGCTTCAATTCCAGCAGTTTTTCCTTCCATTTCCAGCAGTTTTTCTTCGTCAGATTAGATCAGTTAGCAGCAGATTTCTTCCGCTCCTTCACAGCCGCCGGTCTCACGATCTAGGGCCAGGGGTTCCGACCCTAGTCGATCTTCCTCCGCAGCTTCATCTTCACTGCTCGAAAGGGGTTCCTTCACAGCATTCATCTTCACAGCAATTTCATTACAGCACAGCTTCAATTCCCATCAGTTTTTCCTTCACAGCAACTTCTTCTTCATCAGATTTGGCAGCAAATTCTTCGCAGCACTTCATTCCTTTACAGCAATTTGATCCACTTCTTTTCAGCAATTAGATCCACTTCTTCACAGCTTGTCCTTCCAGCAGCTCTCCATCAGAGTTGGCCATTTGTCCAATGAGTTGGGTTGTGCCAGTTGATGTGTTTCAATCGTGTGTTCAATGCATCTCTCAATTGATGATCTCCCATGTTTTAGTTACTTGTATTTTGACTCATTTTGATGCATGTTAAGTGTTCTATGAATTTCTTCAATCACTTGTTTCTTCTTTTGTTGCAGTTAGCTTAGTCTCATTCATGCTTTAATTGCTTCTTTCAATAGTTTGAAGGTCTTGTTTTCGTTTAGATTAAATTAGGTTTAACTTGTCTTTCATTTTCTGCAATTATAATTAGATTAGACTTAGCTCTCATTACTTGCATTGCTTTTTTTTCTTATTAGGTTTAGTTTCATATATGCATTGCTCTTTCATTGATTAATCTTAACGTTCAAATCCAAATCCAGTTTCATATCCAAAATCTAAAAGCAATAAAATACGATCCTGAGATTTATCATGTACCAACTACATTCGTTGGGAGACGACTCGAGTTACTCTATGCTACATTAGTTTAGAGGAGTTCGATACTTACATTGTATTTGATACTTGCGGTACGACACGCGAGCCTTATCACCAGCACCCGAGAAATTTTCCGATTTCAGCCTCAGCCACTGGATCAGATAAGCCTCTTGTCGTACTACAGTGGCAGGGCCTGTAGGAGGGGTTTGCGTAACCGTAGGCGTGACGGGTATCACAGTCTGGTTCACCGGTGGAGTGGTTGAATTTCCTTGCTGGTTCATCAAGGTATTGATGGTTTGCTGCTACTCAGTAACCTGACGCTGAAGTTCGGTCACTAATTGCATTAGGTCGGGCGATGAAGCAGTCTCATTAATTCTGTTACTCTGTCTTCTAGCCATGCTTTTCTTCATAAAAGACAAGTAAGACTAATATAAGTTATTGTTATTCCTACTCGCATATCAAACTCTAAAGTATTCGATATCATAAAGTAAGGTAATGTATCGTTCATATTTACATATCCTAAAAGTACTCTCTATCATAAGGTATCATTAATACTTGCATATTCTAGAATCATAAAAGAAAGTAAGGTATGCATAGAGGTACTTACTTGGAAGCTGCAGGAAGAAGGCTTTGTTAGTGATATGAGAGAAGTGTCCTAAGGTAATCGCCTTATGATTGTAAATATTCATTTTAATAAATGATAATTCACTATTTGAGTATACATGTTTGTGTATTTGATTGAGATCTTAAACTCATCTACTGAATGTCCGCAATACAATTCACAGCATAAGATAATTTGTGATGGGATCACAACTAGTGATTATCTCTAAATGTGCAATTGTGAAGTATTGAAAATATCCCTAGTCGATGAATTGATAAAAACGGACATTATCAATTCTGTTGAGACTAGCATGGGTTATTCTCTAATCAGCTGATTCTCACTCGCTGGTGACATTGGGATGTCCGGAGATAAACATGGATGCTAGTTAAGGGAACTAGTTCATTGGAGTGACTAGCTGTAAAACTTCATATGGTAATCTATATAGATATGTCAATGAAGTTCTTACTGCAGCTTAAGTGCGATGTTCCTTTGACTTGCGGTGTTCAAGTCATCTTGGTCATGGAGACTTATACTTTAACATCTTAAGCAAGCATCTCCTAGGAGGTGTGGACCCAGGATGATTGGGTATAAGCCGAGTGCCCGAAGATGTTTGAGCAGCCTACAAAGGATTCACCACTCCTTGCGAGGAGATGTATACCCAGGCCTATCGTCGGATTGTTACTCAAAGCCTCTGGCCAGAGCATATCATGTTTAGAGTGCGAGTCTCTTAAATACATGAGAGTAATTAGAAATCCAAAGGACGAGAAAGACACTACTTGGGCTAGGTGTGACGTAGTCAGCCTTGTGGGGATTGACACAAATAGACCGTGTCCTGAACCAAGTGGGTATAAGATGGTGAAGGGAATGTGGCATGATTCATTAGAGCTGCTGAAGGGTTTCGGAATTACTTCTGAGGTCAAACCGTTGATCTTTCGATTAATTGGGGGTCATGATGTACTACTAGGTGCCACTCATGACCGTTCTATAATTGGTTAATTATAGACGGCCAACATAAATCGAAAGCCTATTTAGTCACACGCACTACGAGTAATCCAAGGGATTTAAAATGAGTTGAAAATTAGATTTTCTAATCAAGAGAAATAAGTCGAATCTGAGTTAATCAGAGGCGCAACGAAAACTTAAAATGGCTAACTCTTTTGAAGGCTTATTGAGCGAATTAAATGAGTTTAATTCGCGATCGGTTCGGCTCGGTTTGGCCGGCCAAAGAGGGTGATAACCCCCTTTGGTTTGGCCGGCCACAACAAGGGGAAGAAACCAATTTATTTGGTTTAATTAATAAAATAAATCTAGCGCGATTTGTTTTATAAATTATGGATAAATAAATTTGTATAAAGAAATTTATATAAATAAATTTATAGAAATTTATTCTTTTTATGGAAATTAAAATGATCCATGGAATGGTTTATTTTAATTTTATAAAATCAATTATGAATTGATTTTTTCATAATAAGAGAGTTTATAAAATTTCTTATAAAATTTATTCCATAATTAAAGGAGAGAAGAATTTGTTTTATTATAAAGTTAGTTATAATAAAACTAGGCATAACGGAATAAGTCATAAGAAATTTTATAAGATAAAATTCTTATGATAACTAATTCTGTTAATTCCGTTAAAAGAGAGACTTGGTAAGGGAGAGGCCACTATATAAAGGAACCAAAGGCAAGCCTTGAATTCCTAATCGATATAGAGCTATCAAGAGATTAACTCTCTCCCTCTCTCTCTTTTATTCTCTCTTCTTTCTTCCCCTTAGGGCCGGCGCCCCTTAGGGCATCCTAGGGCCGGCGCCCTCCTTGAGAGCTAGGGCCGGCGCACCTCCAACCTTTGGTTGCCGTGAGCCATCAAGAAGAAGGAGAAGCCAACCAAGAAGAAGAAGAAGCGGATCACATCTCCTTCCTTCCCGGAATTTAGATTCCGATTCTTGGTGGTTAGTTTCCTTTCTTTTCTCTTGATCTTCTAGTTGTGCTTTAGAGAATCTAGTAGTTCTCATCGGTACAAAACTCGTGACTTTGCGAAGTCATCCCGAAGAGAACTCGGCGTGGACGCGAATAGAGGCGGAGCTTCCAAGGGTCGCTACGGTTGGATCTCGTCCCTTTTCTTCGAGTTACGCGAGGTACAAAGTAAATTAGTTTACTTTTCCGCAATGTTTTAATTTATGATTACGTCCACACATCATAAGGTCGCATGCTAGATACGTGGTTAAAATAATTTGTGAAATTATTTTATGCTAATTCTTCCGCTGCACGTAAAATTTTAAAATATTACGAACTCGTATCCTTGTCAACATGCACCCGGTCCCAACAGGCTTGATGTGTGTAGTGAGATGGCAAAAACTTGGCTCTGATACCAACCTGTAATGCCCGCCCTTCCCGCCTTACGATGTAGGCGAAAGCGGCGCTACGCGAACATAAATATACGCATATGGAGATCTTAATGCAGCGGAATAATTTAAAACTTCATACATATGCGTTTAAACCATGCAATTAAAACTTGAATCATGTTGACATATCTTAGCTATCATTCTTAAACATGGTTACTTGGTAAACTTAGCATTGTCGTAACATAAAAAAAAAGTAAGACATAGCATGTGAGACATAACATTCTTGAACATGCTTACATTAAACATAACTTATCCTACCATCAAGCTTAAAGCCAACATATTATTCTAAATGAACACATCATGGTATAGCATGTTAACATCATAATTTAGCAATGATAAGTATAGCAATAAAGCACGATATAGAAATCGACATAAGTTGTTCATAAGCAACATAAGTAATACAATTTTCCTAGTAAGTTGTTCTTTAGGAAAACTATCATAAAGTATAGAATGAAAACTAAAGATGACAATGCAAAACATAAGGCATATGACAATTATGAGTAATAGGATCTTTTTCTTTTTCTTTTGCCATGTCACTGCCACACACTCACTTGCCCCTCCTACTGCTTCCCTTAGCTTAGTATCCTCTTGCTTGATCTGCGGTATAAGAAAATAAAACTTATAAGCACATAGGCTTAGTAAGACCCTTTCCTACTCACTAAAACCATACGTCACATATAGTCAATGAAAAAGGCATAACATAGAGAGTGTAACATAAAACAAAAGCATATCATGAGAAGGTATTCATAAAGCATTTGACATGAGGAGGCATATAGATGTACGTGAAAACACATAATCATATAGAAGTGCTTAACATGTAATGAAAGTGCATAGAGCTTATGGCATAAAAAGTACTTGACATAAAATATAAGCACATAAAATACTTAACATAAAGAAGCTCTTGACATAAAACATAAGCATATAAAATACTTGAATGGAATAGATGCATAACATGAGAGATAAGTGCATAAAATGATTAGCATGAGTTAAATGCACATAACATAAGGATGCTTATTTGAAAATCATAATTATAAGTACTTAAACATAAATCTCAACATCAAGGGGGCCCCGGCTTGTACCACATACATCCATCATTTGCGCGCATCCCTAAGTAAATGTGAGGTAGCTAGTCTCGACCTACTAGGGTACTAGGCTATCTTCAGCCTAGGGGCAGCTATGGTAGTCCAGAACCGAGGCTTTCTAAGGAACCCATCCCTGTTGGACAGCTACGGTAGTCCCAGAACCGAGGCTTTCTAAGGAGCCCATCCCTGTTTGACAGCTACGGTAGTCCCATAACTGAGGCTTTCTAAGGAGCCCATCCCTTGGACCTTACTTGGGTCCGGTACAAGCCCATCCATAAAGTAAAATAGCATCACATGCTTCTTTTTACATCATAAGAAATGCTCTTGACATTTCATCATTCATAGAATTTACATAGCATAATTAAAGACATAAACATGATCTTAATGTTGGTGCAGTTTGCACTAACGGTCAAACTCGGGTTTTGATGTATGACAAAGTGGTTAAAGTTAGGGTTGTTGGTTTTTAACCTCCTTACTAAGTGTACAGGGTTGAAAGACTTAGGACCAGACACCAGGCTGAAGTCCAGGATGGTTGAGTCCTGGCGGGAAGTCCAGTTGGGTCCGCGGGACCTGACAACTGGCTGAAGACCAAGTTGGTTGAGACTTGGCAGGAAGACCAGGGTGGTTGAGCCTTGGCAGGAAGTCCTGGTGGGTCAAGAAGTCAAGTAAAGATGCACAAAGGGTAAGTGAGGTAAGTCACTGGAGGAGTAGGAGAGGACGCGTTCCCCGTCGAGGGAACAGTAGGCGTCGGTTCGACCTAGGGCTCCATTTCGGAGACCAAAGTCAGAACCAAGACAGCTAAGGCTGTATAATCTAACACTGTGTTTTATTGTGTTTTGGACTAACCCTGGATGCAGGACCAAAGGAAGGAGTGTCTGCAGCTCAGATAGCCTCAAAGGAGTGAGGTAGTAGCTGAGTAGGGCGCCCGGAGTGTCCCGGGCGCCCCAAGGGCCATACAAAACAGGTAAAGCAAAAGAGGGTTCGAATACATGCTGGGCCGGGCGCCCCGGTGCTTCCGGGCGCCCCCGCTGCTCCCGGGCGCCCCCTGCTCTGCGGGCGCCCCCATGCGCATACCTCAAACTGAACCCCTCGAAGCCAAGGAGATAGGACTTTGACCCGATCAATCCGGGCGCCCCGAGCACTCCGGGCGCCCCGGTCAAAGCGAATCCAGAGGATCAGACGTGACCGAGAGCTCTACGGATCAGAGGCCACGTGGGGGCGCCCCCGACGTCCCGGGCGCCCCCAGGCCCTATATAAAGGGCCCTCGACCCCATACTTCGGACAACAATTCTTCCAACGCCTCAAAGTTCTTCTACGCTCGCGCCTTGCTCCGGAAACGTTTCACCTCGAGCCGACGACGTCCTGCTGCCCCGAAAGAGTCGACCTACTCCGGACGTCGGTAAAAAGAAGAGCGTAATTTTTTTTAATACTTTATTGCATTTAATTACTTGAAAGTGTGGGGTTGTCACACTTTCAATTCTTTTGTACTCGCCTACTCTATCGGGGTTTACCGGTAGAGAGTTTTAGTGGATTGCCCAACGGAAAGGTCCGAGGGACCTGGGCCTTCGAGTAGGAGTCGCCGAAGGCTCCGAACGAAGTAAAACTACCTGTGTCGTTTGTATTGGTTTTTCGTTCGTGTTTTAATTTTTCCGCTGTGCACGCTTTTTAAAGCGCTCTGATTTTTTGAAAAAGTCACGTGATTCACCCCCCCCTCTCACGTGCATCGATCCTACAAGTGGTATCAGAGCCAAGTTCGCTCTGTATCGGTGCAACCACCATAAGAGCTGGGGGAAATCCAGTTCTTTTTTCGATTTTTGGTTTTTCGCTACACATGATCGAAATTAGGTATTGTTGCCTAGATTTGGATTATTTTCGTTCGTTTGATTTTACTCGAATTTGGTGCAACACCATTTTGAGTCGCTCTTTCTCTCTCTTCTCCTTTTCCTACCACACTACTAATCCAAGACCTAGTCTTGGGACAAGTTTTTGTGTGGTCTATTTCAGATGGCTCAAGGTGAAGGGTTTAGTACTGCCCGTCCTCCACTCTTCAATGGGGAAGACTTCCCTTACTGGAAACGAAGAATGGAGGTGTACCTAAAGACAGACATGGATCAATGGTTCGCGATGCAATCTGGCTACGAACCACCAATGGACGAGGGAAACAATGCACCACTGAAGCCTGACAGATGGAACCTTGATATGAAGAGAAAGGCCCAGACTGAGTACAAGGCGCAGAACACCCTCCAGTGCGGACTAACAAAAGAGGAATTGAACCGTATCGGCCCAACTGAATCTGCCAAAGAGCTCTGGGACAAACTGATTGAACTACATGAAGGCACCTCTGATGCAAAGGTAACAAAAAGGGATTTACTTTTAAATAAATTATTTAACATAAAAATGCAGGAAGGAGAATCTGCAAGCCAACTTCACGCCCGGATCAAGGACATACTAAATGGACTCCACCTAATCGGGCACAAACAAGAAAACAGAGACATCATAAGGTATGCTTTAAATGCATTCCCTAGAAATTCACTATGGGCATCTATTATAGATGCTTATAAAATTTCTAGGAACCTTTCTAAAATTAATTTAGTTGAATTGTTTTGTGAATTAGAACTGCACGAACAGACTAACGCCAAGGCCGAGAAAGGGTTTGCCTTATTTGCAGGTTCCTCAAAAGAAGGCAAGTCAAAGAAGAAAATTCAAGAATCAGAAGAAGAGTCAGACTCAGACCCAGATGATGAGGAACAAATGGTCAACCTAGTAAGGAAGATCTTCGCCAAAAAGAAAAGCCAGTTCTCAAGAAAGGATCTCCAGAGGATAATGAAGCCCACCAGCAGTGAAGACAAAAGTAAAATAACCTGCTTCGGCTGCAACAGAAAAGGACACTTCAAACACGAATGCCCCTACAAAAAGGAGAATCAACCCAAGAAGAATAAGAAGAAGAAGGCTCTTCAAGCCACTTGGGACGACAGCACAGACGACTCCGACGATGAACCACCAAGGAACTCAAACTATCTCGCATTAATGGCAACCGGACCCGGGTCAGACTCAGAGCACGACGAAGATTCCGAATACGAGTCGAGTCAAGAGATCAGACTCTTTTCGGATGACTCGACTAAGGTATATTTAGATTCAGTTAATTAAATTTTTTTTAAGATTATCTCTGCTTTAAATAAAAAATTGCCTGCATCTGAATCTAGAAATGACCAGCTCCTTAAGGAAAATCAAGATTCTTAAGGAGCAATTAATTAATACCAGAACATTAACTGAACAAACTCAAAATCAAAAATTAATTGAGCTTGAAAATGAAAACTCAACCCTAAAGGGCGAAGTCCTAAAACTTAAGGATCTACTAGCAACTTTCACAACCCGATCCAAGAACCTTGACCTTATTCTTGGATCACAAAAGGGCATGTACCACAAATCTGGGATAGGATATAAATCAAGATCGACCCAAAGATCCTTTATCTCCTTTATCCACCCCCGCAAAAATCAACGAAAAGCGTGGGTTCCGAAAGCTTATCTAACAAAGCAAGTAGGTCAGAATCAATTTTATGTCCCAAAAAGGGACATCCATTACATTGACCCTAGACACCCAGTCTACAATTTAGGGGGAGGCTCCAAACTAGTTGGCACCTCAAAATCAGCCTTTGCCCAGGTGGGCACTTAGGACTAGCTTCAAAGTTAATTTGACTATTGTACTATTTAGTATCAGGGTTTTCAATGAGTAAGTTAAAAGTCCAACTTCTTTAAGCGGCTTTGCCTAGAAAATGGTTGTTGCTCCAATAAGGCTTCGGCCAAAGAAGGCCACTGTGCCTCTCCATAGCCTGGAAGCCAATTATTGAAGTGTACTTTTAAATTACTACTTGTTAAACTTGGATCTAACACAAGGTCAAGTTAACTTTTCTAAACAAACTCAAAATCATCTCACAAAATCATAGGACCCCCTTGATTGATGACTTAGACCGAGTGAGATGAATAAGGATAACCAAATTCAAATTATTGATTGATAACTCAACTTTCAAATTAAAATTCAAATTCAAAAAGTAAAATTCAAATTCAAATTCAAAAAGTAAAATTCAAATTTAAATTCAAAAAATAAAATTCAAATTCAAAAATTAAAATTCAAATTCAAATTCAAATTCAAAAAATAAAATTCAAATTCAAAAATTCAAATTCAAATTCAAATTCAAATTCAAAAATTCAAATTCAAATTCAAATTTAAATTCAAAAAATAAAATTCAAATTCAAATAAAATTCAAATTCAAAAATAAAAATCAAATTCAAAATCAAAATTAACATAACTCAAATTTAAAATTCAAACTCAAGTTTTTAAATCTTCTTAAATTTTTTTAAAATTCAAAAACTTAACCTAAGGTCTAAACCTTTTACTTAACTGTAGGAAAACAAATGGATCATTGACAGTGGATGCTCCAGACACATGACTGGGGATCCCACCAAATTTACAGAACTCAAGTACAAAAGACTAGGGACCGTTGCTTTTGGAAACAACGGTAAACTTAAGGTAATTGGCCTAGGCAATATTGAACTTGAGTCTGATTTCATAATAACAAATGTATTACTTGTTGAAAATTTCAACTTCAATTTACTAAGCATTAGCCAATTGTGTGACACTGGTTATAAGGTTAGGTTCCTATCCAATGAATGTCTGATCAAACACAATGACAACCCAAACATCACACTTAGAGGACTTAGGCACAATAACATTTATGAAATTAAGCTAACCTGTCCCTTAGAAAACTGCCTCTTAACCCATAAGGATGAGACTTGGCTCTGGCATAGGAGACTTTCACACACACACTTCAGAAAACTACCTAAACTAAATGGTTTAGTTAGAGGCCTACCAAAGTTATCTAACCTTGAGTCAACCTTATGTAATGCTTGTCAACAAGGAAAACAAACTAGGTCAACCCACAAACCAACTAATCAAACTCAAACCAAGTCAATTCTGGAATTAATTCACCTAGACCTATTTGACTCACATGGGGTTAAATCAATTAATGGGAACCTATACTGCCTAGTAATTATAGATGACTATTCAAGATTTACCTGGGTAAAATTCTTAAAAAATAAAGATGAAACTTTTGATACACTCACTCAATTTTGTAAATTAACAGAAAATGAAAAAGGGATTAAAATCAAAAGACTTAGGAGCGATAATGGCGGAGAATTCAAAAATTACAAATTTAATCAATTTTGTCTAGAAAATGGCTACCATCACGAATTCTCTTGCCCTAAAACACCTCAACAAAATGGAGTTGTAGAAAGAAAAAATAGAACACTACAAGAAGCAGCTAGAACAATGCTTAATGAATACAACTCACCTAAATACCTTTGGGCTGAGGCTGTTAGTACAGCTTGTTATGTACAAAATAGAATAACTCCAAAACCTAGGAAAGACCTCCTTTGAAATCTATTATAACAAACAACCTAACATTAAATACCTTAAAGTATTTGGATGTAAAGTCTATATCTTAAATACTAGAGAACACTTAGGAAAATTTACTTCTAAGGTTGAGGAAGGTATCTTTGTAGGTTATTCCCTTACCAGTAGAGCCTATAGAGTTTATAACAAAATTACCCTAAAAATTGAAGAAACTACAAATGTAAAATTTGATGAAAAATCTGACCCAAATAACTCTGATCAAACCACCTACCAACCAATTGACTTTGTTAGATCCAGTACTAACCCTGATGAAAGGCCAATTGAGGACCAAAACGATGATCTAACTGAACCCACACCTGAAACTGAACCTAACCAACCCAGAACTGTTCGAGTTAGCTCAGCCCACCCAACTGATCAAATCATAGGTGATCCAGAACTAAGGGTTCAGACTAGATCAGCCTTTAGAAATCTTAGTCAGATAGCTCTGATTTCCAAAATTGAACCTAAGTCTATAGAAGAATCCTTACTTGACCCTGATTGGATCATTGTCATGCAAGAGGAGTTAGCTCAATTTGAACGTAGTCAAGTCTGGGATTTAGTACCCTTACCTAAAAACAAAAAGTTTATTGAGACCAAATGGGTTTTTCGAAATAAACTTAATGAACAAGGTGAAACAGTAAGAAATAAGGCTAGGCTAGTAGCTAAGGGGTTTAGCCAAGTAGAAGGTCTTGATTATGATGAAACCTATGCCCCTGTAGCTAGACTTGAATCCATTAGAATGCTCTTAAGTTATGCAGCCCATAAGGGATTTAAGCTTTATCAAATGGATGTTAAGTCAGCCTTCCTAAATGGCCTAATTAAAGAAGAGGTTTATGTAGGTCAACCCCCTGATTTTGAAAGCTTAGAACACCCTGACTATGTCTTTAGACTTAAGAAAGCCCTATATGGACTTAAGCAAGCACCTAGGGCCTGGTATGAAAGACTGTCTAACTACTTAGTTTCAAAAGGTTTTAACCAAGGCAAAATTGACCCAACACTATTTGTTAAAACCCTAAAAAATGATATTTTTGTAGCCCAAGTATATGTAGATGATATAGTATTTGGCTCAACTAACTCAGACTTTTTACAAGATTTCACAACGATAATGGAAACTAAATTTGAAATGAGTTTAGTAGGTGACGGGCCCAAAATATACTGTCACGAATGTGGGTCCATCAAATTTAAATAAGAATGAATGCTGGAAACCCTTTTACAATCAAAAATATGGAAATGTAATATAGGGGCCACAGGTCGTATTTTTCTCGGGGATAGTTGTCTAGTTTGATTCAAACTTGTGTTTATGTCGTTTTTTGAGTTTTGGGTTTCAAGTTAATAATTTGGTTTGTAATTGAAAATGAAATGGCAGATGAAGAATAGGAACCTTGATTGAATGAACTTGAGTAAGAAAATTGCCACCAAAAAGCTCAACTAGTGAAAACCTAAATAAGCACTAACAAATAATTTTTCATGGAAATCGTTTTCTGATTTTAACACAAGGCAAAATGCTATGCAATGAGGTAAAAACAGCTATGGAGTTCGAAAACAAACTAGATTACACAAGGAGACACATGCAAAATTCAGAAATTAAACTAGTAGCAATCAAAAGCTTGGCAAGCTGACCGAATGAAATTGAAAAGCAAACTATCTCTAAGAACTTAGCAGGAAATGATAAAGAAACAGCTCACTTAGACTCCAACAAAAGCAAGGTAAAGAATGCAGAAATAAAAGCCAATGCAGTTTTGAAAACAAACTTTCGAAATATGATGCTAGCTAAGCTAATAACATGGATTGAATTGCAAAAATCAAAACCAAGTTATAGGTTAACAAAGCAAACACATACTGGACTCGAAGGCTGGAATTAATGATGAAAACCAAAGACAATTTGGCACACAAATAGCCTTAGCAAATTCAGAATTCTGCCGAAATTTCAGATTTAAAATGGCACGCAAGCTTGTATTTGGCACGCAAGAAATGGAGTTTATACTCAGAATTTTAAACCAGAAACAAACTGAGATGAAATCTAACTACTTACTAACAATTGACTTAACTAACTACACTGAAACTTTAAAGAAAACTACAGCAGAAACACCTTGAGAAATTGCTGAAACAAAATGGCACGCAAGCTAAACCAATTGGCACACAAGAATTAACATTGCAAACTAACTGAAATTTAATTCAATCTATCACTAAACAACTTCCTATATTACTCTACTTGCAGAATTAAATCTAACTTACAGCTAAGAACTGAAAAATCCGAAATTAAAGTAGCTGAACAAGAATTTCAGAATAGAACAGTGCAAACATTGAAAATTAAGCTACAAAACATGAAAATTAAGGGCCTAAGCTACTCCTCAACTCCTTCCTCAACTCAAGAAATTCTTAGTTGTCAATCAAGAACCGGCTTCGAACCCCTAGGCTCAGCAAATCGATGGACAATCGATTCTGAAGTTGTTTCTGAACAGAATCTGCGCTTGATGGAATTTTCCATCCGATTTCTTCATTCTCAATTGATGGAGCTGCGAGGACGATTTGGCAAGCTTCTGAAATCACTTGAGAACCCCTACAAATGATTTGGAAGCTTGGGAATGGACTGTAGTCGAGAAAGAAGTGATCGGACTGAGAACTGCCGAAACCCCCAAGAAATCCTCTGTTCCAGCGCAAATGAGCAGAATTCTTCAATAACCAATCGCCAAAGACTTGATTCCCGATCTGGGAATGAAGATGAGGTGGTCACGCCTTCATGGAAACAAAAATTTTCAAAAACGATGAAGAAACGAGAGAGAACGGCGAAGAACAGTGGAGCTAGGCTGAAGACGCGACAAGGGTAAGCTCGGTGAAAATTTCCTTAAGTATTAACCAATGGACGGCTCAGATCGATTTGAGGAAATCCAACGGTCGATCTGACTCTGATTTGAGCCAAACTTCGATGATGGTGATCTGAGGTCAGGATCTACCTCGTGGTAGCTCGGATCCTCCAGATATGCAACGGATGGTCCAGATCAACTTAGTCTTTGAATGGACGATCTAGAGCCCTCCAAGCTTGATCCAACGGTTGATTGAGCTCTGATTGTGATGAAACCTTCAGATCTTGATCAGGGTGCTTGATCAACCCTAGCCCTAGCTTGGATTGCTTCAGATCATCCCGGATGGCTCCGATCTAGCCGCTTTCGAATCGAACGGCCCAGATTTAATCGTAATCTTGGTAATCTGATCCGGGTCAATTCTGACTCGAGTTTGACCCAATATGCCCTAGATCCTTGAACCTTGATGCCTACAAAAATAGATCAAGAATTTAATGGCCAAAATAATCCAAAAATTTGCATATTTGCAATTAAGTCCAAAATAAAGGTAAGTTCTAAAACCTAGGGCAATTCACAATTTTGACAATAAAAACATAGATCAAACATGGATTTAAGCAACTCAAATGATCAATAAAATGGAATCTATCAGTAGGTCAATTAACTTTCTTTTTAGGGCTACAAATAAAACAAACCAGTGAGGGTACCTTTGTCTATCAACAAAAATACACAAAAGAACTACTTAAAAAATTTGGAATGGCTAATACAAAAGAGATTAAGACACCAATGGCTACCAATCAAACTATAGATAGTGACCCAAAAGGCAAACCTGTTGACCTTAAGTACTATAGAAGTGCTATAGGAAGCCTACTTTACTTAACTGCAAGTCGAACTGATATTCTTTTTGCAGTTAGTATGTGTGCTAGGTATCAAACATGTGCTAAAGAGTCACACCTAACCCAAGTTAAAAGAATATTTAGGTATCTTAAAGGAACAGAAAGATTAGGAATCTGGTACCCTAGAACAGCCCAGTTTGAGCTTATTGGATATTCTGACTCAGACTATGCTGGCTGTAAATTGGACAGAAAAAGTACCAGTGGTGGATGCCAACTTCTAGGACCCTCACTAGTTAGTTGGTTTAGTAGAAAACAACACTGTGTTGCCCTATCCACCACTGAAGCTGAGTACATAGCTATGAGTGAGTGTGTAGCCCAACTACTCTGGATGATGCATACCCTAAAGGACCTTCACTTAGATTTTAAACAAGTCAAAATTTTTATAGATAACCTAAGTTCAATCAATTTAACCAAAAACCCAATCCACCACTCTAGGACCAAACATATAGAAATCAAACACCATTTTGTCAGAGATCATGTAAATAAAGGAGAAATTGAACTTAATCATATTGAATCTAAGTCTAACCTAGCTGATATATTTACCAAACCACTTCCTGAATCTGAATTTAGCAACTTAAGAAGGTTAATAGGAATGTGTGTTATAGACTAGGACTGACCTGATAAGCTTAAGTTGATGTTTGGTTTAACTAATTAAGCTTGTGAGTTTAAAAACATGGATTTTTTCAAACTTGTTTTTCAAAAGTTTATTGTCTTTTAAAATTTAACTTAAACACAGACTTTTCAAACTTGTTTTTCAAGAACTTTATTGTCTTTCAAAATTTGATTTTCAAAACTGGCAGACTTAGCCTAAGCTTGACCCCTAGAATTGCACGAACCTATAGATTTAGGTAGCCGCATCTCACAAAACACATTAAGATTAACTTGTTTGTGTTTGCAAAAACATAGAATGGTTGTGAGATGCATAGAATACTGCCTGGACTTCCGAATGCTTAAGTCAGTGCATCACAGTAAGTCTGGGCGTAAAATACCAACATTACAGTGATCAAGTCAAGTAGTCTTGCACTAAAAACTGAGCCAGACATTATTACTTGACTTGACTAACCCAGTGAACACTACTATCATCTAGATAGTTAGTCAGTAACTAGGGTTAGACACATGAAAAGGGACCACAATCATTACTTGGTCCAGGGGGAGCAGAGGCCAAAACACTTTTTCAAAATATCATTTTTGACAAAACACATTTGAAAATTTTGATAAAAGTTGATAAAGATTGAGAGGGAGTTCCAGCTAATCCCTAAAAATATTTTTTGATTAAGATTGAGATTATATTTTCTAAAAAAAAATCTTTTTTGAAAGAAATTTTTTTTGAAAGCTAAGTTAATAGATTTAAGACTAGTTTTTTTTCTAACACTTAGCCTATATTTCTACTCCCTTAAACTTGTTATGCTTATATCTTTTTTGATGAATGACAAAGGGGGAGAGTAGGGTAAAAGGGTTAGAAAATTACAAACAGCATGCTTATTTCACATTTATTTACCTCTGCTTTCTTGTGTGCTGCAACTTTCATACCTATGCTTGTGTTATATTGTTTGCATGTTTATGCAAGTTCATATCTGCTGTTTTTTTCTAACTTTAACCTGAGTTGTCAATACATCAAAAAGGGGGAGATTGTTGGTGCAGTTTGCACTAACGGTCAAACTCGGGTTTTGATGTATGACAAAGTGGTTAAAGTTAGGGTTGTTGGTTTTTAACCTCCTTACTAAGTGTGCAGGGTTGAAAGACTTAGGACCAGACACCAGGCTGAAGTCCAGGATGGTTGAGTCCTGGCGGGAAGTCCAGTTGGGTCCGCGGGACCTGACAACTGGCTGAAGACCAAGTTGGTTGAGACTTGGCAGGAAGACCAGGGTGGTTGAGCCTTGGCAGGAAGTCCTGGTGGGTCAAGAAGTCAAGTAAAGCTGCACAAAGGGTAAGTAAGGTAAGTCACTGGAGGAGTAGGAGAGGACGCGTTCCCCGTCGAAGGAACAGTAGGCGTTGGTTCGACCTAGGGCTCCATTTCGGAGACCAAAGTCAGAACCAAGACAGCTAAGGCTGTATAATCTAACACTGTGTTTTATTGTGTTTTGGACTAACCCTGGATGCAGGACCAAAGGAAGGAGTGTCTGCAGCTCAGATAGCCTTAAAGGAGTGAGGTAGTAGCTGAGTAGGGCGCCCGGAGTGTCCCGGGCGCCCCCAAGGGCCATACAAAACAGGTAAAGCAAAAGAGGGTTCGAATACATGCTGGGCCGGGCGCCCCGGTGCTTCCGGGCGCCCCCGCTGCTCCCGGGTGCCCCCTGCTCTGCGGGCGCCCCCATGCGCATACCTCAAACCGAACCCCTCGAAGCCAAGGAGATAGGACTTTGACTCGGTCAATCCGGGCGCCCCGAGCGCTCCGGGCGCCCCGGTCAAAGCGGATCCAGAGGATCAGACGTGACCGAGAGCTCTGCGGATCAGAGGCCACGTGGGGGGTGCCCCCGACGTCCCGGGCGACCCCAGGCCCTATATAAAGGGCCCTCGACCCCATACTTCGGACAACAATTCTTCCAACGCCTCAAAGTTCTTCTACGCTCGCGCCTTGCTCCGGAAACACTTCACCTCGAGCCGACGACGTCCTGCTGCCCCGAAAGAGTCGACCTACTCCGGACGTCGGTAAAAAGAAGAGCGTAATTTTTTTAATACTTTATTGCATTTAATTACTTGAAAGTGTGGGGTTGTCACACTTTCAATTCTTTTGTACTCGCCTACTCTATCGGGGTTTACCGGTAGAGAGTTTTAGTGGATTGCCCAACGGAAAGGTCCGAGGGACCTGGGCCTTCGAGTAGGAGTCGCCGAAGGCTCCGAACGAAGTAAAACTACCTGTGTCGTTTGTATTGGTTTTTCGTTCGTGTTTTAATTTTTCCGCTGTGCACGCTTTTTAAAGCGCTCTGATTTTTTGAAAAAGTCACGTGATTCACCCCCCCTCTCATGTGCATCGATCCTACACTTAATACATGAAGCATGGTATAAAGCATACTTAGCATTTCATCATTCATAGTTAATGCATAACATCATTATGCCTTAAAGGCACAAACATAGACTTGATTCATAAGGTATGTCATGCACACATCATTATGCCTTAGAGGCATGAACATCAACTTAATTCATAAGGCATGACATACCTACATAATTATGCCTTAAAGGCATAAACATCATCTTAATTCATAAAGTATGCATGATCATGGTACATAAGGTAAGCATGCATAGATAAATTTTTACATACGTGGTACATATCACATAGCATACATGATCATGGTATCTATCATAAAACATGCATGGGTAGGATCCATATGAACATGATACATACTACATAGGTTCATGACATTCAACATAAAACATGCGTAGGTCTACATAACCATAATATATATATCATAATACATATGTTCAAGGCATTTAACATAATGCATGCATAATTCTACATAAACATGATGCATACTTCACAACACATGTGTTCATGGTATATGGTTTAAAACATCCATGAATAAAATCTACTAAAACATGACACATAACATAAGTATACAAGGTCATGATGCATAGCACATAAAGTTAGGGTTTAGGCACCATAAAATTCATACAACATACTTGAACATATATTTACATCATAATGAGCCATAAACAAGTACACTTGAAACCTTAGCCTAACCCAAACCTTAGACTTAGGTGCTTGGCCGAAAGTTCACCCATACAATACATACAATGCCATAGGAAGCCATTAGAATACATGATTGGGTCTAACCCTAATTCCTAGCATGAAATGGGTCTTGGCCGAAAGTTGTAGGGTGAAAATCCCCCTTTATTCAAACAACATGTTACATATCATATGATGGAAAGAACATTAACAACATAATTAAGTAGAAATCTAACTCATAGCATGCTAAAGAGGGGTTGTCCGAAACCCTAGAGGGGTCACAAGGACATGGAAAATTTGTATAACTCACAATTAACATCCATTGTATCATAGGGAAATCATAATAAGCATGCTTGGAGGGTTAGATCAAATCCTAACCATGAAAAGGGGAGGGGGCCGAAACTTCATAAGGGGATTTGGGTGGTATAAAAATTCCACAACTCACAATTCATTCTTATTTTATCATGAGAAAGCATTAGGAAGTATAAGTGAGGTTTTAACATCATCCCAAGCCCTAAAATGGTGCTTGGCCGAAACTTATAAGGAGCCCTAATTCCATAGTTTTCTCAACATAGATTCCAAACAAATCTTAAATCATGAAAGACAACATAAAAGTTATTATACCACAGGTGAGGGAATCTTACTTCTTGATATCTTGATTATAAACCTTAAATAGAGAAAAAAATGAAGACCTTCTTGACCTTAGAACACCCCTTGCCCTTGTATCCTTGTAGGAAACCTTGGATCTTCAAGAGGGAGTCCTCTTGTGAAGTTTTCCAAGGGGAAAACCCTCTTGTGAGTCACGGCAAGGAGGAGGAAGAAGAGGGCAAAGGAAGAGTCTTGGTGGAAGAAAAGAGGAGAAAAATAACTTAAGTGCCTCTTCACTTCTCATCCATCTCTTTTATACTAAGTGAAGGGGTATGGTGCCTCTTCAAGAGTTGCCTCTTCACTTTTTTTAGCCTCAACTAAAATCTTCTTTCTTTTCCAATAGCACTCCCTTGCTAGGTGAATTGGTTAGTACATGGATGATGAGGCTTTGCCTCTATTCTAGGTCCAAGGTTCAATCCTTGGTGCATGCACTTTCTTTTTATTCCATTTACTCTTATTTTTGGCAAGCCCACATAATAGCCCACCAAGAGTTATGCTAATATTCCTAATTGGAACTCATTTCTATTTATGTTAAAATTCTACCCAAAGTCCACTAATAGCCATGGTACTAGAAGGACCCATGTAAGGCACATTAGTACTTAGCTTTTTAATCCATATAAGAAATCATGCTAAGGTTCATGCTAGTATTCATATGTTACTCAAAAATTCATATAGGCATGATCAATATTTTAAAGAAAAATATTGAGAGGATTTTACGGGCGTTACAGACAAGGTCCCAACATTTACATGTTTCTCCACTATAACTGAGTCATTGACCTTGCCCAATGTTACCATTGATCAAATCCACCATCATTATTTTGAAAATCCTCGACCTCCTCTAGAGCATATTTTTATAGCTAGACGCATGAGTCCAGTTAGCAACATTTTGTATAAAATCATCCTAGACTGCATTCTACCTATTGTCACCAAGGGGAGGTCAAAGATTCGGCTCCCTCACCTGGTGATGATGTATGCATTAGAGAAGAGACTTGACATAGACATCACTCGCCATATAGTCGCATTGATTGTCCATTTTTTGCATGATGTAAATAGGAAGCTTTACATGCCATTCGGTCATATTTTGACCGAATTCTTTACATCTAGAGGCATTAGAGTCACTAGAGGTCAGGTCCATCAGCTGTCTAAGGATTACGATCAGATAGGTTCTCGACAACTCTCCTTTGCCAGGATCGAGAGGCGGCAGGGAGTGATGGTCTGGCGACGTCATCCTGGTTCTTCCAGCTCTGATGATGATGAGGCTACTCCTGCTGCTGCTGCTCCTACTGGGATTACAGAGGAGCGGTTCTCCCGACTAGAGGCAGAGGTACATGGACTTAGGGAGGACTTCCAGAGTTTTCAGGGGGAGGTTCATGGTCTCCGGGAGCACTTTCAGAGTTTCCATCAGCGACAGGATGACATGTATGACATGATGCAGCACTGGAATCTTATGTATCAGGCCCCTCCTCCTCCTCCTCCTGGCGATGACATATAGCTTCTACATGACTTGGCTGAGAGGGTGTTGAGAGTTGTTTAGATTGAGCTTGTTTATTATTATCTCTCAAACACCATTTTTGATATTGTACTATTTGAGGATTTCGGGGTTATGACCCTTGTAGTACCTATTTATGTTTTCATAAGCATTTTTAATTCACTTCTTATATTTGCTTATATGAAATGGTTTTACTTTAATTATGAAGTATGCGTGCATGATATATATGATAAATTTCAAATTACCTTGTTATTGTGATTGTGTGAAGAATTTCAAATTACCCTCTATCTAGAGATTATGGTAAAAAGGAGGAGCTTTTATCACTTTTTCTATCTTGAGTGCTCATATGAGAAAAAGGGGGAGATTTAAAAATATTTCTATGTTTTAAATGGTATAGGATAGACTTGGAAAACACATGGGTTCAAACCTAGAATAGAAGATTGATACAAATAGATTATTTTCAAAGAATTGGAATTTTTGCCAAAAAGTCAAGCATATTTGGTATTTTCACGAAACTATATTTTTCTAGGATAGAATACATCATAAGAAATATGCTTGCAAAATTTCAGAATTTTTCGAATTTTGTGAAATTTGTTAGGAGTTTCTGAATTTCGGCTGAAAATTTAGACTTCTATGTATCAGTCGACTGCCCTTGGGGCAGTCGACTAATCTTTCTGTGGGGTTGTGGTTTGCAGGCACCAGTAAACTGGTAAATGACACAGTCGACTAGTGCTGTTGTTTTCTGATTTTTGAAGGTTTTCAGAAATAGGAAGGTGTTCTCATTGATACCAATGGGTAATATTGCCTGGGGTAATCATTTTAATAGTGTCAAAGGGGGATAACTTGTGGTTTAAGTTAGGTTTAACTTAACTTGTGGTTATTGAAAATTGAAAATTATGTGGAGGGTATAGGTTAAGGGGGAGGATGCATGTTTATACTGCTTACTATATCTATAATTTTCAATTGCTATTGTTATTGTTGTTTTTACACCTAACTTAAACATATTGCCACACATCAAAAAGGGAGAGATTGTTGGTGCAATCGACCCAAGTGTGATCGGGTAGATCATGAGTTTTGATGTGTGTGTCAATATGATTAAGTTAGGGTTTCATGTTGATCTAATATGTGTATGTGAGTATGCAGGTTTGTAGGATACACATAGAATCAGTTGGACGTCTTCGGGTTCGGTGAAGGATGGTGTGTGGAGAAGCCGTGGGCTTGTAAGCATCCGAGGGATCATGGACAAAGCAAGGACGATGAGCCGAGAGAAGTGGACTTCGAGGCATACGTGAAGGATGACATGAGAGACAACTCGTGGGATGTATGCATCCGAGGGACGAGAGCCAAAGTTGAAGAGGGCTTGAAAGCAACAGGTCGAGGCTGCTGGAGTAGGGACGATGAGCTGAGGGAAGCGGACTTCAAGGCATACGTGAAGGATGACATGGGAGACAAGCCGCGGGCTTGCATGCATCCGAGGGATGAGAGCCAAAGTTGAAGAGGGCTTGAAGGCAATAGGTCGAGGCTACTGAATGAAGAGTCAACTGAGTCGTGATGATTCGAGTGCTGAGAGAACTGTACTCGGGAAGGAAAATCCTAGAGTTTGAGTGCTGAGAGAATTGTACTCGGGAAGGGAAACCTTAGGTGGTAGTCGACTGATGCTTGATCAGTCGACTGAGGTAGAGCACAGAGAGATCAGTCGACTGATGTTGGATCAGTCGATTGATGTTGGATTAGTCGACTGATGCAGTCGACTGGGCAATCGACCAGAATGCGAATCGTCAGGCTATGACATTTGAATTCGCGAAGACCAGTCGACTGCCCTAGGGGCAATCGATTGGTAACGGTCAAAACAGTATTGAGCTCTATTTAAGAGGGCTCATTTTTTCACTGTTCTTTCTTGGCAAAACAAGTTTGGTTAGAGCTTGTTAGTAACCTATAAGTGCTCAGTGTTTGTCCAAGGATTGTGGCGAGGTTTCTCCACCCACAAGGAGCGACAAGAGCTAGCCGGAGGCGTTCCGGGGAATCATCCACCGAAGGATCAGGATCGTCCACCTTACGAACAGCCATTGAGTAGGAGTTTCATCTCCGAACCACATAAAGGTGATGTGTTAGCATTGTTTAGTTTAGATTTGAGATTTTCGCTTGTGCTTGCTAACTATTGTAGGAAGACAACATCGAAAAGTTACTATTCACCCCCTCTACCAAACGACAAGGTCCCAACAGCCATCAAAGAGGAGCACACTAGAGGGGAGCTACGCACAGGCGAATGCTGAAGAGAGAGGAGCACGACAAATCGAGAAGAGGATGGCCAGAGAGGATCATGCCAGAGGGTAGCTTGCCGAAGAGTGAGGTCACTAGAGAGGGGAACTCAGAGAGATCAAGTGAGAGAAAAGGGAAATATCACATGAGAATGATTGACAGGACTAAAACCCTAATATATTGTGAATTAGTGACAGATTAATAATCCAACGGTATTTACCGATGGAATCAATATTCCGTTGCTAAAAAAGCAACGGAAATATATCTCTAATTCCTAATAAACGATGATATATTAATTTCGTCTCCCATTTAGTGATGGCATTTATATTCCGTCTCTAATTTAGCAATGCTATTATTATTCTATCGTTAATTTAGCTTTGGAATATAAATTCCATAATTAAATTTGGGATGAAATTAGGATTTTTGATCCTGACTTGATTTTTCTATCGGTAATTAGCAACATAATATAAATACCATTGCTATTTAGCGACCGAATATAAATTTCATCGCTAAATAGTGATGGTATTTATATTTACTTTCGTCGCTAAATTAGCGATGGAATACAAATTTCTTCGCCAATTCAATAACTATTTTGAGGTATTCTTGTAGTGGGTGTTTGTTCCAATAGATCTTGTGATAAATTTTAAGGGAATGCAAAATTGAAAATATTTTGTTTGGTATTTGGTCTTTCCCATATAAAAGGTCGTTACACTAAGATAAAATATTCCTCATGATTTACTTATCATGGAATTGGAGTTAGCCCGTAGAAATGTGTTTAGGGGAAATTAAGGGAGATTCTTCGAGGAATTTATTCAATCCAACTTTAGGGTTTCACGCGGTTTACTTGGATGAAGTTTGAATGGTGGAGTTTAAAATAACAGGCCTAGGTATAAGAGAAAGAGACCTTCCTCTACTTCTCCGCCCGATGCCCATCTCATCGACTCTGCTAGATCCAACACGCCGGACCCCCACGGGCTGGCTCAGTTGGTAAGGCGTCTAGCTGCTTGCAACGGAGGTCTCAGGTTCGAGAGTCGCCAGTCGCACATGGGGTAAAAACCTGGTCTGTTGGCTTAAATCCTCTCGACCTCAGGTGCCTTACCCCAATAAAAACCATGATTTACCCCCTTTGGACACTTGAAGGGTCGGGACCAGGGGGCCGCTAAGGTGGCGGTTCCACCTTTTTTGCAATAGATCCAAAACGCTGGAGCCACTCTCCTGTTGATCGCTGAGTTTCCTCCTCCTCTCCACTTGAGCTCGGCAGATCAGAGAGTCCTCCTTGTCGCTGTTCTTAGGCTAGCCGACGGCAGTGCCTTTGTCCCATTCTCTCCGATCGCTGCACGCCTGGCAGTGGGGGAGCTCTTGTGCACGATGAACCACCGTCGGCGATTGGGTGTAGCTAGGTTGTTCGTCGCCCGTTCTTCACCTTGGTAAGCTCTCGTTACTTTTGCCTGGTACCTAATTTCCTTTAGGTTGTCCCCTGTTTTGGATTGTAACACCATCGCCAGATCTATTCTAGAGCCCTGAGTTTCTCCTTTGTGGCAATCTACTCCACTTCATCAGAGATTGGTCTCGGAGGTGAGGAGGGGTCATCGGGAAGAAGGAATTCCAGTGGCGGACCTTTTCCCTGCGATCATGGATCCGGCACATCTCAAGTGAGTCTCGTGTTGGAGTAGGTTATAGATAGATCACTTGATCTTGTAATGTTTGGCTGTGAGCTACAACTTGTTGCTGGAATGATGTGGAACGGTATGGATGTGCTAAGTTTCGGATGGACTTGTAGTTCATTTTGGTTGTTTAGTTCTATTGGTTGCGTTATAACCACTGCCATGAGCTACAAATCTAGGAATTCATTTTGTAGGATTGATTTCTAGTGTAATAATCTTATTAGGTCACAACTGTGAGTAGTAATTCGGTGTTGGAATAGGTCTCTATCTCTGTTTTTGATTGTTTTACGGTGTAATTGCTGTGGAGTACACAGTTGGGGATTTGGTGATGATTTTAGCATTTGGATATACATATCACGTGCTATGTGGACCTTTGTTGTTATTGGTTTGACCTCGGTGAAATTGCTCCCTTACCTCAACTTGTAGATAGTAATGTTTTTGGCTCCATGATATTTTGGTGGATTGGTTTAGATCGGGCTAAGCGAGGGTGGTACCTAATCTAAATAATTTGAGTTAATTGGAAACAAATCATTAATTAAGGCTAATTAATGATCATTACAATTAAGACGGTCCTAATTAGATTTGGAGTTAAGTTTAGCTAGTTATTATTTGTAAAAGTAGTTAAACTATATCCTTTGATCCAGGATATTGATTTGATACAAATGTCTAGACGTGGGAGTTCTTTTCTGACACAGACTTCATACTGGAGGTGGGTATTTCTTATTTGTTTCTATAGATCATTTATCTTAAATGCATGACTATTATTATCTGTTGTAGGCTAGTTTTACCTTGACTCTATTCATTTCATCTCACTGCTTGTTACTTACATGCTTGATCTTAGAGATGATTTATTTAATGTCTATACAGTCTCTACTTTGATATTCCTGTTCTATAGAGTATCCGTGTGTATGGCATGTATATAGAAGTGGTCATTATGTTGTACATGACTTATGATAGATGCCTGATAATACCTTGCCTATATACCTGTTTGCATGACTGATAAATCATGGTACATGTTGGATTTATGCATATTATTTTGTTGAATGGATGATGATTTGATTGGAGTTATGTGCATTAGTATCATACATCATCCTTACACTGTTGTATGCTGACGATCACTGGCTCACTTGTGGTTGAGACGAGTCGTCAGTCATATAGTTTATGGCCACTCGACCACTCGGGGTAGTGGTAGTTAGAGTACGAGCAGTTGTCCTGTTGTGCTACGCTCGACTACTCAGGGGTAGTAGTAGCTGGAGTTGTGTGCAAGCAGTGGACACCCCCTGTGTAGCTTTGGGGGTTATAGAGTTGTTGGCTCCCCTTTTCTTAGGGTTATGGAGTGGTTGGCTCTCTAGCATCATGTTCACTCGGCTATTCAGCATAGTAGTAGTTGGACTGTGTATAGTTGTTACTGTCTTTCCCACTCGGCCTTACAGATGTGATGTGATGTGTTGGTAGTTGGACGGGTGTACAGGGAGTGACATAAGTTATTGTATCATGTGCATATGATACATCGTTACATTTGCTTGTGTTTGATGCTCTTGATTGAGCCATGTTTTGATGCATATGGTTGACATGTACATACAAAATTGTGTATTATGCATGGTATATTTATCTTGTGTTGCTCATGTTGTACGAGTAGACTTGTAGATGGTTTAGGGGTTACCGATCATATTACACTACATAATACACTGATACTGGTATGTTCATTTACTTAGTCTTCTCAGTTATGTTTACTGATACTCCTATAAAATTGTATACCTTTGTTTCCATATTACTTATTACCTATTTATTGTCGTGCATTATCTATTTCTATTATCCGTCGAGTCATCCGGACTCACCACCATATGTTATATCATTACTTTCAGGTTGCTGATAGATATGCCTTGGAGTCGTCCGGAGAGGACCCGACTGTCAATCCCACTTGTGTCTGGTTTTGCTTCCATTGCATTTTCTTTTCTTTTTGACTATTTGTATTTTCTTATTACCATGGACTTGTGATGTGTATTTGTAAATGTGGACTTTATATTTGTATGCCCCTGGTGGGGATTTGTGATTGTCAGGTATAAGTTGTACTGGTACCCACTTAGTATGTTGTTTAATTTTTTTTATTTTTTTTATTTTTTATTATTTTCAACCGTGCAGGTTGTAGCAGTGCATGTGTAGCCGTGTGGTTTTGTATATAGAATTCATATATTGTAGATGCTATTCGATTTTCGTCCGACATGTAAATCCTTGGAGCGTGACAGATCTTGTGGTAAATTTTCAATAGAGGTAAAATATTTCGTTTAGTATTTAGTCTTTCTTGTATAAAGGATTGTTACACTAAGATAAAATATTTCTCATGATTTACTTATCATGAAATTGATATATTAAACCGTTTAACATGACCAATATCACCCTCCTAAAATACTGAATAAAATGGACGAAGTAATAATTATTAGACAAACAGGTACTGCCGACTCAAACTTTCTCGCTTGTTAATAAACACTTTGCCTTCTTAGGCCGTCGGTGCTTTGCAAATGCCCAGTTCGTCATAATCACTAATCAAAGTAGCCACTAAAAGGAACACGCACGTAGCCTGAGCCTTGTTTGGGTGGCAATATTGTTGAAACCAAGCCATTGATAATCTGTGCATTGTACTTTGTACAAGTCACTACGTTGAACAAGAATCCACGATGAATCTGGTAACCGCCATTAATGTTGCTGCCGAGGCTTCCTAGGTTCGTTAATCTAGCCTCGGGGATCATGGTGCAGCAGTAGGTTGATCAATCGCTATTTTAAATATTTACGGTTTGATCCCCAACTACGACGTATTTGTAGGAATTTTTACTCTGAATGAAGCGCGAATCCTGAGACGTTTGGCTTCTAGACCACCCACCGTGAGCGTGTCCCGATTTACCTTGACGGTCGATGAAAAATTTCCGTAGGATCAAATCGATTGCCCGAGGTTGAAAAAACTTCAATAATCATTTTTTTTCATAATACGATCGAGATGGCAGTAGAAGTTTGAGAGTTGGCAAATCAATCCAAATGCAAAGCCAATCTAGCTAGAGGCCTTAATTTTGCAGACGAATCGGATCTAGCTAGATGAACCACCAATTTCAATAACTACCATTTTAGTTTATTAATTATGTTCATAACCATTAACCGCGTGTTAATACTTCAAAATTTTCTATTTCTTCTAGTTTACCTGCAACGATTGAGCATGGTTTGAGAAAAGTGTCGAGTGAGTTGGTGACGCCGTATAAGATAATGGTTATCCTATAAGTTATCGAAAACGGGAGAAAATAAATAGAGAATGTTCTAACAAAAGAAAATAGAGGTTTTCTAAAAAAGAAAAATAGATAATTAAACAATCTGGACTCAAATAAGACACGAATCAAAATAAATTCTTCCATATAAATATCAAAATTATTAAAAATATCCTAAATACCCAAAAAGTAAACTACCCAAAATAACAAAAGGCTCTAAACAAATTTAAACGGTGAAATTTAAGATAAAAAAATTAATGATTACGATTTCATCAGTAATAAATATAGATTTTCAAATTCTACATATACGACTGCCGATAAAACCTAATTACAATCCCAAATAAAAAAATTATACCATTTTAAAATTTAAAAACTTATATTGAATTTCATAATAAATTAGACCCGCATCACTCAGAAATCATGTCTTTTTTAATTACAACAGTGTCAGTGTCAGAAGATTGAGACAAAAGATTAATATTTAAAATTATTTCAATAAAAAAGATTAATCTGATATATTGAGACTAAAGTATCAACTTTCCCATAAGTTAAATTTATGAAAGGGAATCCATGAATATTTGAGTACACATGAGTATTAATTTGAGTAGGACAATTAATAGGTTAGAAATTAAAATCAAATAAATAAACCAATTAAGAATTAAACAAGTTGTGAAATTTTTATTAAGTTTTCTCTCCTTTCAAGCATTTAAAAATTGACTAGGATTTAAAATTTAAAATGATTTTATTTCAAATTATAGATCATTGTATCTTGAGTGAACTTGTGGGGCAGTATCATTAGAGAATTTTATTTTGACTCAACCTTTAAAAAAGTGTATTGATATTTCAAGAGGTGTTTAGTCTTACTTTTGTATTAGTTGAACTTAAGATTGTTTGTCATTTATTATATACATTTAAACTTTTATTTACCAATAGATAAAGCAGGAATTGATAATTTTTTGATTTGAGATGAAAATCATCAAGCAAAACAATAAATAAACCACAACAAAAAAAAAAATCCAACATTTCCGACAACATTTTTCGACGGAACTACGACGAGATAAAAATTATCAGAGTATTAATTGTTGGAGAAATTTTACCGATGAAAATAATGGTTCGTCAGGAAGTACGGACGAAATTCATATTTCGTCGGAGAATTTATCGATAGAGCTCTCTTTCTGTCGGTAATTATCGATAGGAAACCCTCTTTCTGTCGGTAATTACTGACGAAAATAGAAGTTTCGTCGGTAATTACCGATGGAAACAAATAATTTCATTGGTAATTTATCGACATCCAGCGGTGGTAAATTGTTGGAAATTTTTCGATATTTTTTACAGAATCTTATTCGGTCGGAATTTTGTAGGAAATTAAAAAAAAATAATTCATAAATATCGATTTGCCGGTAAATAATAACAAATCATCACAAACGATAATATTATACATTTCACATATTCACATTCCATAAAAATACACATACAATCCATAGAAATATTCGAAACCATACATACAAACACACAATCATCTAAATCTTACAAACATAATCATCTTAACCATACAAATACACATAAAAACACAATCCTCTAAACCATATCTAATATCCATATCTAAATCCAATCACAATCATCTAAATAAATCACAATAACATAAACAAACTTAACTATTAATATCTAAATTCAATCACAATCATCTAAACAAATTACAATAATGTAAACAAACTAAACTATTAATATCTAAATCTCGATTACATATCATGATAGAAGATAGTCAAATACACCCACATATAAAATAGTAATAGAAAATCATGCAAAAAGTAAAATATGATATTTTATTAATAGATTTATGTATAATTAAAAATTTGTATATATGTATAATAAATTTTGTTACATGAATATAAGAGTTGATTATGATCATGATGAAGAATATATTAATAAGGACTTCTTAAACGTAATAATACATTATATTAGAATATAAAAATAGATTAAATATATTTTGCTTGATATTTTTTAAAAAAGTAAGTTGTAGTTGAACATATCTCTGAAAAAACTAATCACCATCATCTAATAGGTCTTGAGTCTCTTGTGACTCAAAATCATGTTGTGTTAGCGGGGTGAAAGTAGCTATGACTGCCATCATATGATCTGTGAGAGCTTTATGACTAGCCTCCCTGCGGTGATTGTCCTCGGCTCTCCTCTGATCATCCTTAGCTCTCCTCTGATCCTCCACAGCTCTCCTCTGTGTAGGATCGGGTCGACCGGCTAGAGGGGGGTGAATAGACGGTTTATTAAAAAAAAGCACTAACACTTGTCTTTAAAAAAAATAAACTTGGTTGCAACAGAGTCGTTGCTTCCAAGGCAGTTGATGCTCAAACAGAAACTCCTTAAGGCGGAGAAACCTTTACAGTTGTAGCACAGAAAAAGCTTAGAGAGAAAGAGAGTTTACAACTCAATGAATTAATTGACTCTGAATCTCTAAGCCTATTTATAGGTTGAGTGATACGATCTTAATCGTTGATACAAGATTGAATTTCATCTTGATCGTAAATAACCTTTGACCGAGCATCTTGCATGAAGATGAGGCTTTAATTGCTGGGGATGGCTGTTGATCGAGCCCCATGCATTAAGATGAGGCTTTAACCTTAATTGCCGTTGCCGATTGAGGCTTTAATCGCTGTTGCCGAAAAGCCATCCTATTGCAGTTGCCGAAAAGCCATCCTTTTTTGACTAAGCATGCATCCACGTAAAAACTTAATTGCCGTTGGCGAAAAGCCATCCTTTTTTTTGACTGAGCATGCATCCACGTAAAAACTGAAGTTAAGATAAACTTTAATTAGATTAAAGTTTACGTAAAAGAAATAAAAGATAGATTAAAGTTTACGTAAAGGAAATAAAAGAAAGTTTAAATTGAAACTTTAAATAAAGTTTTAATATAATTAAAACTTTATTATTTTAATTATAGTCAAATGTTGACTTGATAAAAGTCAACTTAGTTGACTTTTTGTCAAACCGTCGATTGGGTGATTTCCGGCCAACCGGAGTTAGGTTCACCCGAACCCGACTCTGGCCTTTCGTCCCTCGAGCGTCCTTCCTCTCGGCTTCTCGTCCCTCGGACACCGCGCACGTCCTTCTCGCTCCACCGGTGTACTCTTCCGCAGCTTCCGCGTCCCTCGGATTGCACCGAGCCCGTCGGCTCGTTTTCCCGCGCAATCCTTCTCGTCCGCCACGTCTTACGCTCGACTTCCTCCGTACCTAAGCTCCTACACACTTAGTAGAGGGATCAGTAAACCAACAGGACCTAACCTAACTTGGTTGATCACATCAAAACCAACCGGGGCACCAACAATCTCCCCCTTTTTGATGTGCAAAATATTGAAATCAATAACCACAACCTCCCCTTAAACTTAAGCTACTCTCTCCCTTTGATCACAGCAAAAATGGGGCACAAAAAATAGGGAAAGGAAAAAAATATGATTAGATCTCAAGTTTAATTTACTATGTGTAGATCTCAAAAAAATCGATTCTTGCAGAATAAATTAATTTTCTATTTTTAAAGTTAAAAGTTTACTTTTCAAATGAAAAATAAAAAAAATTTCCAAAATTTCACAGTAAACAAATAAGATACTCTTGTATCAAGTAAAAATAGAAATTGAATTTTATAAGAAAGTCTAGGAAAAATTTTTTTTCAAAAGAAACTTAATCATAAAATGTGTTAATCTATTTCTAATTTTGCAAGAAAAATTATGCAGTAGTAGAAAACTAATTCAAAATTGATTTTGGCATCCAAAATAGATTTCTATCGACAGGATTAACTAAAAATTTGGATGGAATGTAATTCTTTGGCACCTTTTTAAATTGGCCTTTATGGTTTTTAAAATACCAATTCAACTTTTCAGGATAACTATTTTTCTTGTGTCGCAAACAGACAATATCACATTCTAATTTCTCAACTAAATTTTTCAGATCAATATTTTCATTTTTTAATTTAGAATTTTATTTTTCTAATCTACAATTAGATTTGAGCAAGGCTTTAACACCAGCATACAATTGATCATGAGGAAGAAAACAAACCTCACTTACCGGATCGCTTTCGAAAAGCGAGGTTCCTTCTTCGTTGTCGCTTTCTGATGTCGCTCCCCCTTCAACACTGCTCCCCTCTTGATGACTTGCCATCAGCGCAAGTCCCGCGTACTCTTGAACTTCTGATTCGTCCGACGAGGTCTCGTCCCAGGTGGCCTTCAATGCCTTCTTTTTCTTTGGCTGATTTTTGATTTTGGGACATTGATCTTTTAGGTGTCCCTCCTCGTTGCAGTTGTAGCATCGGACGGTTCGTTTCTTCGAAGACCGCCTTTTCTTCTGCATTCTCGAAAAGTTGTTAGCTTTAAAAAAACTTTTAAACAAACTTACTATTTGCGTTGTCTCGTCGTCCGTCGAGGATTCTGACTCCTTCTCCGTTCTCCTTGTATTTAGGGCCAGATTCTTCGTCTTTCTAGATCCTGCCCACCGAGATTCGTGTAATTCGAAAATGGAAAACATTTCATCTAATGTACTTACCTCTAAATCTTTGGAGATGTAATAAGCGTCAACGATTGAGCTCCACTCCTGGGTCCTTGGGAAGGCGTTGAGGGCGTATCGAATGGAGTCGCGATTACTTACCGATTCGCTGAGTTGGGTGAGTCCGGAGATTAGCTCCTTTATTTTGGCATGAAGTTCAGCCACCGTTTCTCCTTCCTTCATTTGCAGGTTTATCAGCTGGTTCCGGAGGAGATCCTTTCTTGTTGATTTGGCTTCAGAGGTACCCTCATGAAGTTCTAGGAACTTCTCCCATAATTCTTTTCCGGAGTGGTAGTTGCCGATCCGGTTTACCTCTTGAGTAGGCAAGACTGTTAGGAGGTGGAACTCGGCCTTACCATTGGCAACAGATTCCGACTGCTCCTTCTTATTCCACAAGCTTTCTTCTTTTTCATCCCCGTTCGCATCTTTAGGAACTGCAAAACCATATTTTATTGATAAAAGAATATCAAAATCTGTACGAAAAAATACCTCCATTTTTTTCTTCCAGACGGTGAAATCCCCTTCGAATTTAGGTGGATGAATGTACGCGCCGGCCATCGTCTTGTTGCTTTCTCAGGCGATTAGTCCTTCAAAAGTGAACCTGCTCTGATACCATTTGTAGGATCGGGTCGACCGGCTAGAGGGGGGTGAATAGACGGTTTATTAAAAATAAGCACTAACACTCGTCTTTAAAAAAAATAAACTTGGTTGCAACAGAGTCGTTGCTTCCAAGGCAGTTGATGCTCAAACAGAAACTCCTTAAGGTGGAGAAGCCTTTACAGTTGTAGCACAGAGAAAGCTTAGAGAGAAAGAGAGTTTACAACTCAATGAATTAATTGACTCTAAATCTCTAAGCCTATTTATAGGTTGAGTGATACGATCTTAATCGTTGATACAAGATTGATTTTCATCTTGATCGTAAATAACCTTTGACCGAGCATCTTGCATGAAGATGAGGCTTTAATTGCTGGGGATGGCTGTTGACCGAGCCCCATGCATTAAGATGAGGCTTTAACCTTAATTGCCGTTGCCGATTGAGGCTTTAATCGCTGTTGCCGAAAAGCCATCTATTGCAGTTGCCGAAAAGCCATCCTTTTTTTGACTGAGCATGCATCCACGTAAAAACTTAATTGCCATTGCCGAAAAGCCATCCTTTTTTTTGACTGAGCATGCATCCACGTAAAAACTGAAGTTAAGATAAACTTTAATTAGATTAAAGTTTACGTAAAAGAAATAAAAGATAGATTAAAGTTTACGTAAAGGAAATAAAAGAAAGTTTAAATTGAAACTTTAAATAAAGTTTTAATATAATTAAAATTTTATTATTTTAATTATAGTCAAATGTTGACTTGATAAAAGTCAACTTAGTTGACTTTTTGTCAAATCGTCGATTGGGTGATTTCCGGCCAACCGGAGTTAGGTTCACCCGAACCCGACTCTGGCCTTTCGCCCCTCGAGCGTCCTTCCTCCCGGCTTCTCGTCCCTCGGACACCGCGCACGTCCTTCTCGCTCCACCGGTGTAGCTTCCGCAGCTTCCGCGTCCCTCGGATTGCACCGAGCCCGTCGGCTCGTTTTCCCGCGCAATCCTTCTCGTCCGCCACGTCATACGCTCGACTCCCTCCGTACCTAAGCTCCTGCACACTTAGCAGAGGGATCAGTAAACCAACATGACCTAACCTAACTTGGTTGATCACATTAAAACCAACCGGGGCACCAACACTCTGCTCCTCAGTGACCATCCACTGATCTATCTTTTGATCCATGGAGGCAACTTGAGTGTGCAATTCTTGATTTTCTTGTACCTCAATAAAAGAAGAGCTGGAAGCGTCACGACCTCTGAGAGTTCTCAAACGATCAAATATAACTATGGCCCGAGAGCCAAGGCAATAGAGGGTGGAGTTTTTTGTCCGTCCACCGACAATATCATAATATATCTCATTCAGTTAGTCAGTACATAAAGACTGCGACTCCCCCCTCCTCTACATATGGTTAAGATGCCTAAGTTACTATATTTATAATTTGGTCCTATGTGAAAAAATATAATCAAATTAATATTCAATTTGAATACAATTACTAAAGTTAATCAAGATAGAAACAATTAATTAGGGGCGCTTGGTAAGCGGGTTTAGAAGGCAGGAATGGGAATGAAATCTATTTCATTCCCATTTATGATGCTTGGTATACGGGAATCGGAATCAAAATATGGATATGATATCCTTGATTTAATAACCCAACCCCCACTAGGTTATTACTAAACTCATAAACCCCTCAATCAAAATCAATTACCATTCCCATTGCCGAATATATACCAAGCGCCCCTTAAATGTAATAAAGTTAAAAATCTTATGTGTATGACCTGGGATCGAGAATCGACAAATGTGTCATCCTTCTTTTTATGGGTCTTGAGAAATACCTCCATACAAGTGGGCTGGCGGGCTAGATCCCGTTCCTACATACACAAATTTATTAGGCCAAAATTATCCGAGTTTGATAGTAAATACAAAATTTGCTTGCATAACTTTAAATTAAACTCACCAAATTCATAGTATGCTCAATAATAAATTTAGATCCTAACGAATGTCGAATGATTTCGGTGCTTGGGCCACCTGACTATATATTTCTATTGGCTCAAGCCTTTTCAGTATTTTCCTTCCACTTTGTTCAGCCCAAGTGGGCTTCCATACACCCCAGGTCTTAGCTAAAATATATATCGGCTGCATCGCCTTCTTTCTTATATAATACATGTGATCTCTATACAATTTGGCACAATAAATATTCCATGTATTTTGAAATTCTTCTTTGTTAGAATTTGGAGACCCGAATTCAGTTTAATTCGTTAATTTATTATTAGATATTTTCTTATTAATATGTTAATTAACAGATTCTTTATAAATCTGTTAATTAACCGTTTCATTATTAATTTTTCTTTTGACTAAATATCTAAGGTCTCTATAAATTGTGTATCTCATAGACAAGTTTTATCAATCAATGAAGAAAGTTATTTGGTTACCTCTTCTTTCTTTCTCTTTACCTTTATTTTCTCTCTACTTCTCTTTACTTTATCAAAGCCGCCGACTTTGTATTCCACCGTTCATAGTGATTTTCCCTCCTCTGCCTGTGGTTTTTCCCGTAAAGGGTTTTTCATAGCATACTCCTCAACAAAATGGTGTAGTAGAGAGGATGAATAGGACTTTGATGGAGAAGGTGTGTTGTATGCTTCTTAATGCTGGGCTACCGAAGTTTTTCTGGGCAGAAGCCGCTGTTGATGCAGTCTACCCGATTATTGTTTTGGTGTTGACACCGATTTAAGTTTGGTTGAGTGAATTCAGATTAAATCCTGGTCGGGGACTGGGCACAGAGGGATTGAAATCCCAGTGAGTGAAGCCGGGTCCTGGTGAGTGAAGCCAGGTGACTGAAATCCCGGTGAGTGAAGCCGGGTCCTAGCAAGTGAAGCTAGGTGACCGAAACCCTGGTGAGTGAAGCCAGGTCCTAGTGAGTGAAGCTAAGTTGAATGAAGACCCGGTGAGTGAAGTTAGGCACAGAGTCTTGGTCCGGGGGACTGAGCACGAGTCAGAGAAGGCTAGGGAGCTTGTTCTCTGAACTTAGAGTTGAATTGGGAGTCGCTGGATCGGTCTAGAGACCGATCAGGGAGTTAGCACAAACTCCCTATTGTGGATCGGTCTAGTGACCGATCCAGGGAAGTCTGATCGATTTATTGACCGATCAGGGAGAGAACAGAAAGATTTCTGTTTGGCTTCTGATCGTTCTGGTGAACGATTAGAGAAGAGGTCAGTAGGTTTCTATGAGAAATTGGGTCGGACGCTTGACCGATCAAAGTGTCGCGACACTGCTCATCTCGACCAATCAGGAAGGCTCCTGATTGGTCAGGGAGTGACCTGATCGGTCACCAGACCGATTAGGGCACACCCTGATCGGTCAGGTGACCGATCAGGAGGTGCTGGTTGGAAAAGCTGAAGGTTCTGCCTTCAGCTGTTGGATCGGACTAGTGACCTATCCCTGATCTGTGATCGGTCAGTGTGACCGATCACAAGAAGTCGCGATTCCTATTTCCTCACCGTGGACCGATCAGGCTAGAGCCTGATCGTTCAGAGCTTTCCCTGTTCGGTCTGGTGACCGATCATTATCTGAACTTTAATTTGAAATCGATGTCAGACGCTCTGATCGCGTCTGTTTTCTCTGATACACTGCCGATTTCTTTGTGATACGCTTTGCTAAGCTTCTGATGAGTGTGCAGGTAATACAGGAAGGATTCAAACAATGGAGGAGAGGTAATTGGGGACTTTCCTTGGTGCAGGTTTGTCTGTTTACTGGTTTCAGGTCTCAACGGCTTCTGGCGCACGGCTGGCGACTGACGGAGGCTCAGCTGGAGAGGTCTTCAGTGGACTGAGTGCTCAGGGAGTCAGGGGGTCAGGTTGTGGCTCAGTGGATGCTGATGGAGAGCCTGGTGATGGGAGCAGGATTTTAAGACGAAGCTGGAAGCAGAGGAGCAAGAAGAGAGAACAGACAGAAAACTTGAGGAGTTTGGCTGGGCTATGTTTGTGCTCTCTGTTGCTTCGTGCTTGAGTATTCCTGTTACATCCTTGTGAGCGTTTCCTTCTATTGTCTCGTGAGCTTAACTTGTATCATCTGGAGACTTGCTGTGGAGAGGTTTCTCCACCGAGAAGGAGGCTATTACTATCCGAGGTTCACCGGGGCTTGATCTGCCGACGATCAAGGGATCGCCCACCTTATAGGCACGCCAAGGAGTAGGGGCAAGTTATCCCCGAACCTTGTACATCCGCGTGTTAGCATCGGCTTGCTTTCTTTCCTTGTTTTTGTTCTTTCTATCGTGTTTGTTTCTGCTGCTAATCTGATCACAGAAAGAAGATTTCAAAGAGGAAGTGTTTTGAGTGTCTGGCCACATTCACCCCCCTATAGCCATCCAAGCACCAACAACCGCTGCGTATGCTTGTTATCTTATAAATCGCTCTCCATCAATTTCTATTGAAAGGAAAACTTCACAAGAGCTATGGTCTGGTACTCCTGCTAGTTATTCTGATTTGAGAATTTTTGGATGTCCTGCGTATGCTCCTGTTGACAATGGAAAGTTGAAGCCTCGTTTGGTGAAGTACATATTTATAGGTTTTAGACAAGGAGTGAAGGGATACAAACTTTGGTGTTCAGAGACCGGCAAAGTCATCATCAGTAGAGATGCTATCTTTGATGAGACTAGCATGATTCAGGGGTCTCCATCTAAAACTCTTTCTGAGGAAGATAAGCAGAAGACAAGCACATAGGTGGAGATTGAGATTGGGCCGACATCTACAGAGACTACTCCATAGCCTATATTTTAGATGTTGTGGATGGAACGAGCTCATCACAAGCACCTCACAATATTCCATTGCGAAAGATAGGCCTCGGAGAGAAATTAGACGCCCTAAGAGATATGCAGAGGCTGATTTAGTCGCTTATGATTTAAACTGTTGGAACTTGGATGGCTAGAGAGGGGGGGGGTGAATATAGCCAGACACAAACTTCTTTCACTTTAGGGTTTCTCTGCACTTCACGGTTAGTAGCACAGCAGCGGAAACAATGGAAACAGAGAAGTGCAGAAACGCAGAAAACAAAAACAAACTAAAGAAACAAACAAGATCGCTAACAAGGAGGGTTTACAAGGTTCGGGGATAACTTGTCCCTACTCCTTGGCGTGCCCGTGAGGTGGGTGATCCCTTGATCGTCGGCAGATCAAGCCCCGGAAAATTCGGATATCAAATGGAACCTCCTTCTCGGTGGAGAAACCTCTCCACAGCGTTTGACAGAAATAATGAAGTTAAGAACAGTGAAACAAGAAGGCTTACAAAGCACTAGGAACCAAAGGAACACAAGAGAACTTCTCCCGAACTCCACTCAGCACAGATCTCACGCAAGAACTCCCTTCTTCGTGTCTTCTTGCTGATGGACTCGTCAAGCTTCTTGTTTTCTCCAAGTGCTCAAGTATCAGTATGTTGCTCCAAGAATCAGAGTGTTTGCAAAGTGATGGAGCAAAGCTTGTCGCAAGAAGTGATCAAGTGTTACTGAGGCTTCATCGCTACCAAGCCCTTAAGCCTCTCCCACTGATCACCAGGTCACAGCCACCTCTCTGCAGCTCCCAGCTGCTCAACTGCAACTGCTCACCTACCACTGAGCTCTCCTTGACTCGCTGACCTTCCCTCAGACGAGCCCCAGTCAGCAGCTCCAGCAGCGCCAACATCCGTTGCAACCTGAGATGAAAACCTGCCCAATCTGTCGTAGCAAAAGCCTCAGTTTGACTCCCTTGAAGTAAACCTGAGTAACTTGCACACTTAGCAGCTCATTAGCTCAGCAAATCAATGGAGTATCAACAATCAGAAGTTAGGAGCAGAGATCAGTAGCGAATCAGCAGAGAAACAGACGCAATCAGAGCTCTGACAACGTTTTTGAATTAAAGCTGCCAGCTACTGATCGGTCACCGGACCGATCAGAGTGACTCCTGATCGATCACCAGACCGATCAGGCTGGGTTGAGACCGATCAGGCTCCATCCTGATCGGTCCCAAATGCATAATCAGAAATCGCAACTTCTTCGGGACCGATCACCAGACCGATCCCAAGTCATGGATCGGTCACCAGACCGATCCACCCCTTTGGTGGGTGATTTCCCAGCTTCGCAGTCCAACCCTCCTGATCGGTCTCCAGACCGATCAGGATGTGGCTTGATCAGACTGGTGACCGATCAGGCCACCCTCTGACCGATCAGGCTCCAACCTGATCGGTTATAGTGAGAAGCCCGCGACATTTGATCGTTCACCAGACCAATCAGGAGCCGATCAGTAGAGTTCCCAAACTCACTGTATGCTCCCTGATCGGTCACCAGACCGATCAGGAGCCGATCAGTAGGTTTACCAAAGTCACCGTATGTTCCCTGATCGGTCACCAGACCAATCAACATCGCTGAATCAGTCACCAGACCGATCCACGAGGGAACTCCGTGCCAACTTCCCTGATCGGTCACCAGACCGATCCAGGCAAGGCCAAACCCACTCTAAGTCAAGAGAACTGGCTCCCAGCCTCCCCTGACTCGTCCTCAGTCCCCCGGACCAAGACTCCATGGCCAGTCTCACCCACCGAGACTTCAACCTAGCCCTTCAAGCTAGGACCTGGCACTCCAAACCATGGTTTTATCCAACCTAGCCCTCCAAGCTAGGACCTGACCCTCCAAGCCAGGATTTCATCCAACCTAGCCCTCCAGGCTAGGACCTGACCCTCCAAGCCAGGGTTTCATCCACCTAGCCCTCCAGGCTAGGACCTGACCCTCCAAGCCAGGATTTCATCCAACCTAGCCCTACAGGCTAGGACCTGACCCTCCAAGCCAGGATTTCATCCAACCTAGCTCTCCAAGCTAGGACCTGGCCCTCCAAGCAGGACTTTTCACACCTAGCCCTCCAGGCTAGGACTTTTCACACCTAGCCCTCCAAGCTAGGACTTTTCACACCTAGCCCTCCAAGCTAGGATTTTTCCACACCTAACCCTCCAAGGTAGGACTTTTCACACCTAGCCCTCCAAGCTAGGACTTTTCCACACCTAACCCTCCAAGTTAAGACTTTTCCACTGCCAGTATGTGATCTCCGTTCCACCTGGACTTAATCCGAATTCAACCAGACTTAAATCAAACTTAAATCGGTGTCAACACCAAAACAACAATCAGGGTCAGACTGCATCAACAATCTCCCCCTTTTTGTTGTTTGACAACCCGATTTAAGTTTAGGCATTAATGATCAATTGAAGGCAGTTCAATTATCGTAAGGGAATCAAAATCCTCCCCTACAATAACCCTAAACTTAATCAACCATTCTCTCCCCCTTTGTCAAACATCGAAAAGGGTATGGTTATTAAGTTTAAACATACCTCCCCCTCAAACACGGGTCTCTCCCCAAACCCAAAATAATCAAAGGTAAACTTTTGAATTGCATATGAAAGACATATACCATAAATGTATCATGACAATAATGTATATGCATCATACAACAATAAGTGTGAATTGCACATGAAAACATATACAGAAATATATCATGGTCAAACATGTATATGTTTCATATGATAAGTAAGGAATGCAGCTGTATTCGACACATAATCCTGATTGGTCTCCGTGACCAATCAGGGTCATTGATTACTTGATACAGAAGAATTTCTGATTAGTCTGGAGACCGATCAGATTTAGAAAAATTTCTGAAACTCTGATACGTTCCTGACCAGACTGCATTAACAATTTGCATTCCACAACAGGGGTGTAGACTCTATTGATATTCAACGTTTAGAAAAAATTTCTGAAACACGACATTTAGAACAAGAGTCATGACTCAACAAACCCTTTCTTATGAATTTGAACATTCTAACATAGGTTTGTATCAAATTTGTACTCCCTTAGTACCAGGTTTATACCAATAGAGGATCAAGTGTGTTTTAATTGTAATCGGATTGTATCATGTTTATTTGTAGTATGATCATTAAACTGATACAATTTGACGAGAGGAGATCAGACTGAGGAGTTTTGACCCAAACATGGAACTTACTGATCAGTGTTGATCTGATCAGTCACCGGACTGATCAGAGGGATCCCTGATCGGTCGGTGGACCGATCAGGTTCGGCACATAATGTTTTCTGAGTTCCAGATTTTAGAAACCGATTTCAGAAACTCTAAAATCAGGTTTGTTTCAATTCTTAGCCATTCCCAAACCCTAACTCAATTAGATTTAATTACTTTGGTTCTAAACATGGGGTCCCTTAACCAAAATGTATATTTTCATATTAATGGGAAAAACCATCAAAGACATTCATTTCCTAGGGGGTTGAACTTCTTAAAAACAGGCATGTACACGTTTGCATCAATATGTTTTAAGTGAGTTCAAAATATATGTCAAGTCTATAATCCTCAAAATAGATTTGCATAAAACCATTTGAGCAGAAAATTAATACTCATGAATAACACATTTCCAATGACAATATAACTTGAGAGTAAAGCCCATACATACTAAGTTCTAAAGTGTGATTTCGAAAACCATGGTAAGCTTGAATGTGATGAGCTAGATGTTGGGGATACATGTGTATATATATCCTAAGTCCTAGAACCTTAATTTAGTTTGATACAAAGAGGGCACTAAGTCAAAGAACTTAAGTAGTGAATGTTAAAGCTCATGTTCTTTGTTTGGTGATGCTTTATTAGTACAAACTATGTGTTAATCATTGTTCTTTAGCATGCATTCATACAATAAAATCATGGCACACTCAGCTAGGTTCATCTCAAAAATAACAAAAAACCTTAAGCCTAAGATATATCATAAGTTATTGCAAATATTTTGGCTAACTTCTAGATTTACAGTGAACTATGGAGTTCGATCCAAATCATGGCATACTGAAGCTAAACCTCATGGATTGGATTGAAAAGTCATACTTTCAAGTGTGTATTACAGTCATGGTTCCAACCGATTTGAAATCAAGTTTAAATTAGGCTTCCAAAGCAGGTATGCATGCAATCATTTGAATAGAAAATTCATAGACATGGATAGCACATATGATGAATGTATAATTCTATTTGGTAAAGATGAACTAGACAGTTCCTTCTTTGTTTTGGAAGCAAACTTGATCATGGAAGAATTTTAATACTAAAGTAGATCATACTTAAGCATGATTAAGTTCTTTGACACATGAATTCCATAAAAATTACAAGCCAAGGGATTACATTGTAATAAGAACAAAAATAATGGGGATCAAATTATCTAATTTGAATTTTCCATAGCTAATCATATGTATAACAATTTTCCCTAACCATGGATTTGGAGCACCCATTATCAACAACCCATGTTGATAGATGCACCCCCTCAATCCAAGCTATACAATTCTAAAGATAGAGGTTTTAGGTACCCAAATTTTGGGACCTAAAGAATCTACAATGTAAGACTTTGGCACCCATGCCTTAGTCATTTTCTTCCTAACTTTTTGAACCCTAGAATCATTCTGCGCTCTAACTTTGGTTCTTGACATTAATGATGCGAAACTTGATTCTTTAGGTTGGTAACCCAAACCAACCTTGTTGTAAACCACCCTTTGGGAGTTAAGGATCATATCTAAGGTTTTTGAGCCAATTGAAAACTTCTCAAGAACATTCTTGGGATTTTCAACTTTGCTCTTTAAGTCCTTATTTTCATTCTCAAGGATCTTAACATGCGAGTCATCATGAAAATCATTAACATCAATTACCTCATCCTTAGAGGTTTTCAATTCCTCTACTTTTAATCTTAATGATTTAATCTTGCTCTTAGACTTTTTGAGCATGTTTGTCAAGCAAGTTATTGTTCTATAGCACTTATCCAACTCGGGAGAAATTACCTCTTCATCATCCGAGGATGATGAAGGCGCGGTTGAGGAGCTTGATTCGTTGTCACTCTCCTCTCTCGAGTCCTCTATTGCCATGAATGCTATGTGACAGTGAGTGTTCTTCTCCTCCTTTTCAATCTTCTTCTTCCTTTTGTTTCCTGCCACAAAAGCAAACCCTTTCTCTTGGGGCCTTGGTTAGAGATCTCATGTAATTCCATCTCACAAAATAGATCATCTATTTTTACAAAGGAAAGATCCTTGGAAACCTTGTAGGCGTCCACCATGGATGACCACAAGGCATTCCTAGGAAATGATTTAAGGACATACCTCACTAGGTCTCAGTTTTCCACCTTTTAATCAATGGAGTGGAGACCATTCAATACTTCTTTAAATCGACAATGAAGCATACTTACAGTTTCATTTTCTCCCATTGTCAAGTTCTGGAGTTGGTTGTGAAGGAGATCCTTCTTGGCTGTCCGGGTGTCTTGAGTTTCTTCATGGAGCTCAAGGAGTTTGTTCCATAGGTCTTTAGCAGAGGTGAAGGGGCCAACCTTGATTAGCTGCTCTTTGTTCATGCCACATTGCAAGGTGACAACAGCTTTGGCATTGACTTCCCCCTTTTTGATTTGCTCAGCTGACCACATGGAGAAGTCTAGATCTTTTCCCTCAATGTCCTTTGGAGGAGAGAAACCCTCCTTTACTGAGAACCACATGCTCATGTTTGTCTTCAAATAAAATTTCATTCTTGACTTCCAATATGAAAAATCAGATCCGTCAAGGAAAGGTGGTCTGCTGGTGCTGAAACCTTCACTCACAGCCATCCTTATTAGCTCTCGGTTGTTAAGCCGCTTGAACAGAGCCCAAGCTTTGATACCACTTGTTGGAACTACAGAGAGGTGGCTGTGACCTGGCGATCAGTGAGAGAGGCTTAAGGGCTTGGTAGCGATGAAGCCTCAGTAACACTTGATCACTTCTTGCGACAAGCTTTGCTCCATCACTTTGCAAACACTCTGATTCTTGGAGCAACATACTGATACTTGAGCACTTGGAGGAAACAGGAAGCTTGACGAGTCCATCAGCAAGAAGACACGAAGAAGGGAGTTCTTGCGTGAGATCTATGCTGAGTGGAGTTCGGGAGAAGTTCTCTTGTGTTCCTTTGGTTCCTAGTGCTTTGTAAGCCTTCTTGTTTCACTGTTCTTAACTTCATTATTTCTGTGAAACGCTGTGGAGAGGTTTCTCCACCGAGAAGGAGGTTCCATTTTATATCCGATTTTTCGGGCTTGATCTACCGACGATCAAGGGATCACCCACCTCACGGGCACGCCAAGGAGTAGGGGCAAGTTATCCCCGAACCTTGTAAACCTTCCTTGTTAGCGATCTTGTTTGTTGCTTTAGTTTATTTTTGTTTTCTACGTTTCTGCACTTCTCTGTTTCCATTGTTTCCGCTGTTGTGCTACTAACCGTGAAGTGCAGAGAAACCCTAAAGTGAAAGAAGTTTGTGTCTGACTATATTCACCCCCCCTCTCTAGCCATCCAAGTTCCAACATAAACGTGGCTAAGGAGATTGATTCCGGTGAAGAACCTGAGACGTATTCAGAAGAAATTAGCAGCGATAATTCTGGTAAGTGGATAATTGCTATGTAGAAGGAGATGGAGTCACTTTTTAAGAATGACACATGGGACTTGGTGAAATTACCTAAGGGTAAGAAAGCTTGTTCGCTGCAAGTGGTATTTAAAAGAAAGGAGGGAATACCGAAGTTGAAGATGCCAAGTACAAAGCCAGACTAGTTGTTAAAGACTTCAGCCAGATTCCAGGAGTAAACTTCACTGATGTATTTTCCCCAGTTGTAAAGCATAGTACGATTCAAGCCTTCCTTGGTATTGTGGTCATGCATGACTTAGAGTTGCAGCAGCTGGATGTGAAGACAACACTAGTACAAAAAAGACCTTTAACAACGGCTTTTAACACCGGTTGTATTAAAACCGGTGTTAAAAAAAAAGGCGGTGGCATTTTTGTAATTATTTGAACTTTAAAATACTTTTAACACCGGTTCTTTTAACAACCGGTGTTAAAAATATATTTAACTACGGTTTTATAAATAACCGGAGTCATATATTATACTTTTAACACCGGTTCTTTTAACAACCGGTGTTAAAAATATATTTGATTTTCGCGCGCAAGCTTTTAATTAAGTCATACATGTGAAAGATCTCCCCGTGCCCTAGCCTCGCCGAAACTTCCCCTCTCCGCTCGACGCCGCAGCTCGCCTCACGGGATCGCGCCAAGGTCGACCTCCGCGGCTAGGAGCTCTCAGCGTCGGTGAACCTCCCATCTCGTTTGTCTTCGCCTTCCTTTCATTGCTGCAGTGCGACCCCTCCCCTGTGCGGGTTCTTTCCTCACCGTGCGCCGACGCCACCTCTAGTCTTCCTCTTCTCCACTCGATTTGGCTGGCGACTGCGCCTCCTTCCACTGTAGAGCGCTCTTCCCCGAATCCCGAACAGTTCCTCCGGCATAGCCTGTTGGCAACGGATTTGATCGGAGTTTGATCGAAGCAAGGAGACTGAGGTAAGGGTTCATTGTTTAGGGTTTGATACTTGGAATTTAATCAGTAGCGTTGAGTTGTGTTTCGGTTTTGGAATGGTGGGCTAGCAATCAAGTTTGATTTTCTTTGTATACGAGGGAAATTTGTTTCCTCTGCCGTGGGTTATTGGTTTGGGATGGGCTGAGATGGCAATTAGGACTTTGAGTTTATTCTGGGATAAAAACTCTGTTTTGGATTGATGAGTAGTTCATGTGATTCGTTTGTTTTTGGGTTGTCACGCGAGGGCTATTTTGTGTGCCAAAAGCTTAAGGGCTGTCGGGTGTTAATGGGATGAGTGAGGTGTTTATTTGGGACAGCTTGGACATCTTTGTTGTAGCTATGTGTAAATTGGAACTTATTGCAAAGGGATGGTCCCTTTCCCTGCTGCGAACAAAGTTTAGTGAAGCTTAGGTTAAATTAGGGGTTAGATTCTAAATAGGGGTAGTAATTAGTTTAGCTATTTGATTAATCATATAAAAAGCTAAATCTTATCTTGGATACAGGGCGCTAGCTGATTACGGATTATTTTGTATAGGAGGTTAATGCTTTGTAGTTTTGAAAATGGTCATTGGTACTAACATCACTGAGAAACTCCTAGAAATTAGATCTGAATCATTGATTTTGACACTTGCTTACTTACTATGTTTAGTTTAACTCATGGTGGGGCACTTGCTTAAGTACATTTGCAAGTTTCTTGTGATGAACTTTCTTTTTGATAACTTAATTTTTTTCTATTTATGTACCAATGCTAAGTCTTCCTAATCATTGATTTTGATTTTTATGTTTTTTTATATTCCTTTTGATAACTCGATTCTTAATATAATCTTCCTTTTAATGTCTTTCTCAAACAGTCTGTGCACATATGGATCGTAGTTGGATAAATGCTTTACGCACAAGTGATGAGTATGAGAATGGGGTGAAAGAGTTCTTAGAATTTGCTAAAAGAAATGCTCGTGATAATACTGAAATATTTTTTTGTCCTTGTGTAAAATGTGTGAACCTAAGACGTTTGAAAGTGGATGAAATAGAAGAACATGTTCTTTGCGATGGATTTTGCAAGAGTTATACAAGATGGATATGGCATGGTGAATCATTAAGCATGCCAAGTGTGTCCCAAACTGAGCAAGTTGATGTAGATATGGATGATCGACTAGAAGACATGATCCGTGATGTTGGACCAGAGTTTTTTCAGCGAGCACATGTATATGATCATTTGTGTAGTGATGCGGAGAAGCCGTTGTATCCAGGGTGCACTCAATTCTCACGATTGGAAGCAGTATTAAAATTGTTCAAGATTAAAGCACAAAATGGGTGGAGTGACAAAAGTTTTACCGAATTGCTTGAGTTATTGAAAGTTATGCTTCCAGAAGGTAATACACTACCGGATCGTAACTATGAGGCAAAGAAGATATTGTGTCCAATGGGTATGGCATACAAGAAAATACATGCTTGCCCCAATGATTGCATCTTGTACAGAAACGAGTTTGAAGGGTTGCATCAGTGCCCCATATGTCAGGTATCACGCTACAAAGTGAAGGATGGTGAGTCTAGTTGTGATGAGAGCCCAAATGGGCCTCCGGCAAAAGTCTTATGGTATCTTCCAATAATTCCAAGGTTCAAGAGATTATTTGCTAATGCAAAAGATTCAAAGAACCTTAGATGGCATGCAGATGAGAGGCAATGTGATGGAAAGATTCGTCATCCGGCTGACTCTTTGCAGTGGAAAAGAATCAATCAATTGTTTCCAGACTTTGGCAATGAGCCAAGAAACCTTAGGCTTGGACTTGCTACGGATGGAATGAATCCATATGGTAACTTGAGTAGTAAGCATAGCTCATGGCCAGTTCTGTTGGTAATTTACAATTTCCCTCCTCAATTGTGCATGAAGCGGAAATACATAATGTTGTCTATGATGATTTCGGGCCCACAACAGCCTGGAAATGACATAGATGTTTATTTACGTCCCTTGATTGAAGACTTGCGAATGTTATGGGAGGAAGGCATGGATGTGATTGACGATATAGCCATGAATTATTCAAGATGCGTGCCATGATCTTTTGCACCATAAATGATTTTCCAGCATATGGGAACTTGTGCGGATATAGTGTTAAGGGGCATAAAGCATGCCCTATATGTGAAGAAGACACATGTTACCATCAACTGATTCATGGAAAAAAGACGGTTTACCTTGGCCATCGAAGATTTCTCAAACCTGATCACCCATATCGTAGATTAAAGAAAGCCTTTAATGGACTGCAAGAGAATGGAGTTGCTCCAAAGGCCTTAACTGGAGAGCAAGTTTATGAACGGGTGAAAGACATCAATATTACTTTTGGAAAGACCCAAAAGAAAGCTACTGCCGCTGAGCGAAACATATGGAAGAAGAGGTCAATCTTTTTTGATCTTCCATATTGGTGCAAGCTTGATGTAAGACATTGTATTGATGTAATGCATGTGGAGAAAAATGTGTGCGATAGTGTTATTGGAACGCTTCTAAACATACCGGGGCAAGACAAAGGATGGTGTGAAATCTCGCCTAGATATGTTTGAAATGGGTATACGAGAAAAGTTGCATGCGCAGGTAGCAGAAAATAAGCGCGCATATTTGCCCCCTGCATGTCATACATTATCAAAAGCAGAGAGAAAAAGTTTATGTGAGAGTCTACATGGAATCAAAGTCCCACAAGGTTATTCATCAAATATCAAAAGGCTTGTCTGTATGAAAGATCTGAAATTGGTTGGCTTAAAGTCTCATGATTGCCACATATTGATGCAACATCTATTACCAGTGGCTATTCGTGACATTTTGCCTGAAAATGTAAGACAAGCCATAACCAGGTTGTGCTTTTTCTTTAATGCTATATGTAGCAAAGCCATTGACCCTCAGAAATTGGATGAGTTGGAAAATGAAGCTTTTTATTATCTTATGCCAATTAGAGATGTATTTTCCTCCTTCATTTTTTGATATCATGGTTCACTTGATTGTTCATATAGTGAGGGAGATTAAGTTGTGTGGCCCAGTTTATTTACGGTGGATGTACCCAATTGAGCGGTACATGAAAATATTAAAAGGGTATGTGAAGAATCCACACCGCCCTGAAGCATCTATTTTGAAAGGTACATTGCAGAAGAGGCTATTGAGTTTTGCACTATGTATGTGAAGGATGGGGAAGCTATAGGGCTTCCTAAGTCTCGTCATGAAGAAAGATATGGAGGTAAGGGTACGCTAGGTGTAAAAGCTACAATCCCAGATCGAAAGGAAGTGCTTCAAGCACATTTGTATATCTTAAATAACACCGATGAAGTTCAACCTTACTTATGCTCTCACAAAAACATTATCAAGAAGCAAAACCCTAGAATGAACGAAAAGATGTTGATGAATGAGCATAACAAGACCTTTCCAAGTTGGTTTAGTGAAACCATTATTATGGATGATACTGCTTCTGATACATTAAAATCGCTAGCAAATAAGCTAACATTCCAAGTCATAAAATGGAGTGGATATGATATCAATAATCTTTCCTTCTATACAAAGTCCCAAGATGAGA